>CM046062.1:7046111-7628611 GCA_025215515.1 Schistosoma japonicum | reverse complement strand
TCGAATCGGGGAATCATTAGAACTTCATTGTGAAATAGACAAAGATTCAGCTGAAACAGGATCAGATGTATGAAGTAGATTTTTGTTAACAAAGTCATATAAAATTTTTTTTATTTTTCCTTTAACTTTAAAAATTTAACCAATTTATGTATAAAGATTGTTATGATGTGAACTACAGCCTATCACGACGTATGGCGACAGTAACCATTACAGGAACCAATACAGGGTAACCTAGACACTTCGGCCGATTTTCTTTGCTCTCTTGTCGGCAATTATCAATTAGTCTATGAAAATCAAATTTTTAATGGTGTGAAATTTGTTTGATTATCCCTACCCCACTTCACTCCCCACCTTTCTTCCCCCTCACTATAGCCAATCAAAGCGCAGTTACAAATGTCCAATAAGGAAGCCTAATTGATTCTCAATAAAATTAGTGGTTTTATGATCTGCTTGTCAACTTATAAGTTTTATTAGCGTTGTCCTATTGGTTTATATGTCAATATGAAACAGCGAGGCTCGTAATATTTTTAGGGAGATGTTCGAGGTCAGTAATGTACAACTTAACAGTCACTTATAGATGATTCATGCTTGAAGTACATAACCCATGTAGTATCCTTTAGTGACATCCAGCTTTCTGGATATAATCACATATTGATGATGTAGCCATACTAGTATTCCGTCATTCTTTAAGACATAACTTACTAATTGGATTACCTATGCCTTAAATATACTATATATTTCAGCATATATTTAACATTCCATTATGTAATTAATGCAATTTATATGAAAATGCATTCATAACCTACAATTACCTCTAATACTATACTTAGTAAACGAGTATTACATTACAGTTGTAACATAATGAAGTTGCTTGAATGCGTCACAGATTGATATTAGTAGGGTGCTGATGAAATCCAGGGAGCGCTGCACAATTGTTTCGTTTGATTATGGGACTCCACTGTGACAGTGCGTACTCCAGATTTCGGCCCAGGGTCTTCAAGTTGGCAAACGCCTAACCCTCTGCACCACTGGAACAGTTGACATCTAATGGTAGAATTCCCACTTCTATCAATTTGTGATATAGCACGATGATTATCCTATGTCACTAGTGATAACTCTTTCGCTCCCTACATGTCTGGACTACACCAGTCACGACGGAAGTGGGAATTTTGTCGGCCTCCCAAACAATGCAGAGGGTTAGGCGTTAGCCAACCTGATGACTATGGGACTGAATCTAGGGTGCGTACTGCCACAGAGGAGTCACATACTAAGGCCAAAGAGATGTCTAGTGATCCTTGGTTTTCATTGGTACCCTACTAGCATCAAAGTGTCGTCAATTCAATCAACGAAACTGAATGACAATCTCCACAAACTATTCTAGTTAAATAAAGTTGACTTTCTGTGTAAGTAAACTTTAAGATTTTTGATTCCCTAAATATATAGTGACCTCACTGGTTCGGTTATCAGAGTAGTCTAGGCTTGATAAATAAACACCAGATCAATCAGATAAGTCGATCGAGAAAGTTAGAAAATTCTAAAATTTAACTTATTCACCATATTTTTCGTAAACAATTCGTCAGTTCACATCTGTCCTGCAATTCGTAGTACCCCAAACCGGATAAAAAAAGCATAGGATAAGTGAATCAATAACAAATTAGTTAAATTATATTTCCCTTATTCATTTATATACACAAATCCTGACCACACAATTGACCAGAAAGAAGAGTAACATTTGTAAAAAAGATTGACAGTATAGCCTAAAAGATCATGGAACATATGCACAGTTCAGTTGATTGAATTCATCATAGATTAATGTTGACCGGGTACCATTGAAAACCAAGGAGGACGGATAGGTATTAATTTCTAGTATGGAACTCCTCAGCAGTGCACACACTAACTCATTAGTGACTTACTTCAGGATGTTCCTAAAACTCTGGTAAGAAGTCATGGCTGATGGAGCTCATACTTGTCAGGAGTAAGATAGTTATCACCAATGACAATAGGTAAACATCGTACCATGTCACAAATTGGTGGAAGTGAGAATTCTATCATTAGGCGGTAGTCTTTCCAGTAGTGCAGAGGGTTGGGCATTCGCAAACTTAAAATGTTACATTCATAACTTTAAAATGTAAATATGAAATATGAAGCAGTGATTACAAAGCAGTTAGTTTCACAATGAATATCTTGTTGTAATGAAGGTTAGATGGAATAATAAAATGAGGTGTTTGCCTAGAATATACTTCAATAGGCTATTATGCTTACTTTTAAGGTTCATTTCATAACAGTACAGAAGAAATGTAGTCAAGTGACTAGCTTACAGCGTTAAAGTTACTTGTTTTGATGACACTGTCAATTAAGGACTTAAAACTATTCATGAAGTATGTGTAAAAATGGATATCCAACAAAGTTTCTATTAAAATGGGCATCTGAAGTAAAATCATTTGGTGAAAGCCTCATCTACACTGAAGAAACACTAGTAGTTTTAGTTGCATTTCGGGGAAAACATAGTTAGAAATAATGTAACACAACTGCTGAGGAATGTAATTATACAAGGGAGCACAGAAAAATTGTTTTGTCCGATTATGAGATTCCTCTGTGACAGTGTGCACTTTAGATTTTACCTCAAGTTTCTCAGGTTTAATTAATGAGTTATTAGATTATTTCTATCATGATAATTGACATCTCTTCAATGAATTGGTATCAGTTTCCTATGTGTTTATGTTCAACTACTTGTCAGTATTAAAGCATGGAATAATGCGTATAGTTTCTTGTTGCATAATTTATTTCAACTTGATGAAATGGCGATTTACTATACTGATGGATGTTATTCAGTCAGGAACCTTTTACTAAAGATCCGCGTTGTTTAGTTTCAATCTAATTGCATTCAATAGTGACTTCCTGAACATCTATTCATTTCAACTCGTCGATATATCACAACTGAATAGACACGATTCGATGATCACTTAAATTTTAATACACTGAACATAAAAAATATAATCAGAATATGTTTGGATTTCCCCGCTGATTTGTTATGGAATGAATTTGATCAAACACTGCTATCATATGTGCATCCTTAGCGGATTGCCTCGACATAATGATAATTCACAAGTTTTATTTGAATTGATTTGTGACTGGCAGGTGGAATGTAGAAAGCGAGTTTTGTCTTATTTGGGACTCGTCAGCCAAATGTACTTACATTCCAATGTGTTTACACCAGGATTCGAACTAAGTTTGTTTCATGCAGACCGCCACTACTGAATCCAGACAGCTACACCTGCGTAGCGGGTTCGTATTTATAATCACAAGGCATTTGGTTCTTCTCGTTGATTTTCGTTGGACTGAAAGTGATCAGTCTCTGTTTCAGGTACATCCAGTTGAAGAGTCCCAAAAAGGACAAAGCATTCATCCTGAATTCCGTTTATCAGTCACAATCCATCTTAAACAATATTTTGTAAAAGTTTTATAATGATCATTCTAAACAAAAATCTACTTTTACTTTTAGGTTATTTGGAGTTTTAATGGTGGTACATTACCAGTTGGTACTCATCGTTTGGATAAGTTGAGAACCAGTATAATTGTAATTAAAGAAATGGAAAATATTCATGAAGGTCTATATGAATGTCAACAAAAAACTAGAAAACTAAGAGGTCATATTCTTCAAGCACCAAGTAAGTTGATGAATGCTAATAAGCAAATTACTATTTAATATTTAGTTGATCGAATTCGTAGCAGACTGATAATGGTACGGTACCATTGAAAACCTGGTAGCCCTGGACAGCTGTTTCATTCCGGTGCAGAATCCGTCAGCAATATGCACCCTAGACTTCACCATAGGTGATTAAAGTTGACGAACTCCTAACTCTTTGCACCAATGAATCGGCGGCCATCTATTTGTAGAATCCCCACTTCAATGGTACGCTGACATCAATCTGTAATGAATTCAGTCAATTTAACTTAATATCAATCTCTGTAGGCCATCTCAATTCTATCATTTTACATCTTTATTATAATCGGCTTTTCACTTATAATAATGGAATCTACCTTAATGATTTATAAAATGAGTACTTACCACAAGTTTCAAAAGCACTGGATTTGATTGCTGGTAGATATATAAGTGCTTATTGATGAAAATAGTTTATCAGTTTGTTAAAGAACACATTGTTATACACTTTCTCGTGTACTTAACGTTGACTTTGTGATGATATAAAGAAGTAACACACATGCATATGGCTCATGAGATGTTCCAGCGTACATAAAGTTCACTATCCTATGTAGGACGATAATCGCTTGGATTTACTAATTCACTCTTTTGCGTGTATCAAGATGGATATGGAGTTTTAAATTACTTAACGTTATTTCATAATGCCATTGGATACAAAGAAAATATTCTTAGATCTAATAAAGTGTATACTATACTTGCTGCCTTTCAGTTAGCTTACGAAGATTAAGTAGAATAATAGTAAATTTAGACTGTGTCTAACATAAGAATGTAGGATACGTGTTTTGTCCAACTTGGCACTCATTAACTGGATATATCTACATTGCAGTTATGGTTATCATATTGTGTTTCAGACACTCTAGATTCACCTTCTAACGTCAGTGTTTTATTTACTGATCTAGTCAGTAGATAG
The DNA here is from genome assembly GCA_025215515.1 of Schistosoma japonicum. Lineage (NCBI taxonomy): Eukaryota > Metazoa > Platyhelminthes > Trematoda > Strigeidida > Schistosomatidae > Schistosoma > Schistosoma japonicum. The sequence continues at coordinate 7,623,980 of CM046062.1, read as the reverse complement.
TTGTCATTTTTTGAAATGTTACCATAAAATGTATCTTATTTATACATTTCTCAATCATGTAGTAGCATGATTATCTTATAGCAACAAAAGTGATACTATACACTTTCAAATAAATGTATCTCAGATGCTGATTATACGGTTTGGTAGACATTTCATCTCTGTAAGTAATCATCAATTCGATTAGTCACTGTCTTAATATATTACCAAACATTTAATGTATATCTATCCATACAAATGCCTTCAGCACCTCATTCTTGCCTACTTGAAAGATAACACATTGACGATTGTAGAAGTAGTTAATTCGTTTAACTTAACACTGGGATGTTGAGTGATTGAGTTGATGTATCTTAAAACAGATGAAATATAAGTTCTGGACTTCATTAATCACCATCAATCTAATGCACTACAAAAGACGAACGAATCTGTTGATAGGTAAATTCATTTACACATAGTCTATTGATGGTGAATGAGATGAAATGGGTTTAGAATTCAGGTTTTGCTAGCAAAAATTCCGCAATCTATCAGTGACAGTAGCTGAGTAGACATATAAACTAAGTTCAGTGATACTTAGTATTAATCATTAATAATAAGTCTATTTGTACAGTAATATAATACAATATAATGATTGTTGAATGAATGTGTTCCTAGCGACTTTTCAACACCGACCTCAAATAGCATCTTGTATGAATTATATAGTTTTTAGCGTTGATATCCATAATATCAACACTTATTTGAAAATGAAGTATTAATTGATGAATACAATCGTTGATTATTATCACAGAAGTAAGTTCCACTTTAAACATAATAGATCTCGTAAAACGACTAATGTGAGTCTGCATTCTTTCAAAACCTGTATTTTAACGAAGAGTGAGACTTACAGCACTAACTCTTAGGGTTATGGGTTTGACTTCTGATAGGGTCATGCATATAGACTGTGGATGAATCTTTTTGTCAAAATCAAAACATACTGTCTAATGATTGTTTAAGTTGGATTGTGACTGATAAGTGGAATCCAAGATACGCATTACAGCTGGATGCCCCTTCATCCCAATGTTGATGTCTACACTGGGACTAGAACTCAGTTTGTTTTGTGCTAAACGACACCTCATTCACCACTAGGCTACTGGTTTCAGACTGCTACGCTTACCAACCACAATCTAACTCAAATCATGCTTATGAACTATCGTTATATTGAAACAATCCGCTCAGGATGCAAACAAGGCAACAAAGACTATTCAGTTTCAGTCCATGATAAATCAACGGGGATGTTCAAGTGTATTCTAACTGTCTTATGACTTTTTAGTTAGACAATTAATTTGTAACTATGATCATTCTGTTGTATGAAATTTCACAAAATAAACACATGTATCTAATGTTCTTTCACTTCCTTAATGAATGACTTATTGTACTTTATATTACCACGCCTACATCAATGTTATGATTTAAAAGAATCTCTAATCATATAAATAAACAAATTAATTAACTACATTCATTCCATCTATAATGTACTACTGATAAGTACAATTAAGTAGAAGTACATAATGAATTGTTTTTAAATTATATACTTGACCTATCAAATGATATCATTGTTGATTAGTAGATTTGTTTTGACTAAGTAGCTTAATGGAACCATTTGAATGATTAATGATTGTTTGTTTACAATGACCAATTAACTATTATTAGGTCAATGAAATGATATTTGTTTTGCAAAACTATAATTAATTATATTACTTAGACTAAGGTGATTTGTAGAGACTGGTAATCAGTTTCAGTTGGTTGAATTTTCCAGAGATTGTTGTTGGTAGGGTACTAGTGAAGTTTACGTAGCACTAGTTAGGTATAAACTGATGGAAGTAGGAATTCTACGAGTAGACAGTGGCAAGCACAATGATACAGAGGGTTAAGTATTATCTATCCTGAAGACTCTGAGTTGAATTCTTTGAAAGTGTTCACTTTTGAAAAATTCTGTACTAGGATGAAAAGAATGTCCACTTCACCGTGGTTATTAATGGTACCCTACCAACATCAATGAGTGACGAATTCAATCAACTAGAAATCATATTACTAATGAATGGTATAAGTGGTTATGAGACGTAATTAGTAGTATAACATGGATACTATCATTGAGTTTTTATAAGTTTCTTATGTAGCAACAAAGATCCAATCCTGCATAATGTACATATATATATCATATCTAACTGACAGTGGACCAAGATCACTTGATTAGGATGGTTTATGAAATAGTCACAATTGAACTATGTGGTATTAAGATTTTTGTTGTGTAACTGGGATATTGGTACTTGAGACAAAATCTCATTATGGACGAAAATACAGTCGTATTGTCTTTTGTCGGAGCTAACTAAAGTACAAACCTGATATCTATGACTTAATCTGAAGATGATTGGAACTTTACCATGTTTATATTATAATCTAAGAGACTGTAGAATGCGGTTCACAGAATAAGGATTATGTGACTGAAAGTATTTATTAAGAAATGATAACTTACACTGAAATGATCAGGTAAGAGATTATTAATCTGAGCCTTTAAAGAAAATCTCATCTTAATATTGGAGATGTGAATGACTTGTGTATACCGACCATATATGACATTTATCGATCACTCGATGGCTGTTACCTCACGTGTAGTATAAGCGGCCGACTACTATTCTACCACCAACCCCATCCTAAAATCCCTATTTCAGTTATCTCTAAGTAAGTTTCATTTTTCGATGCCTGACACCAATTCTTAAAGAAATGTGTTCTATGGTCATTCTCTTTTACTCTGGCTTTGAGAATTTCAAGCTAGTGCTTGTCTTGTGACGTAGTTTGGTCATTTTCGTAATGCGTCTCTAATCCACCTTCCGCGTCTCATCCTAATTTCTTCCGCGGATGGAAGTTAGTTTGTTCTCTGCCACATGACTTGATACACTTTATTGATCGCATGTACTCAAACGCTTACATATAATATTTACAATCTATCATGAAATTAATTTTCGTCATAGTGATTTATGATGTTTCTCTGTTTCAATCAATTCGGATAAAACAGGTTATCTACTGACGATTCATGAGTGTAATCAAGCACATATACTCTTGGAATTTGATGTCACAAATAAGTTTAACTAACAACACCATAGAAAATTTGAAAGTACTGGATAGTATACAACTTTTCAGTAGTGCACATTAATGCCTCTATCAGAAGTGTCTAGTGTAAGGCAGCTATTCATCAATCCCAATAAACAAGATCACACAAATTTATAACGAAATGATTAAGTCAGAAATATCAAACTATTGGATACCAGATGCCTTAGTTTAATCTTCGTTGATTTCTCTCTTTAACATTATTATGCAATATACTTTAAGAAAGGTGGTGATTGAGTACATTAATTCCTGATCTCCTTTACATGCTTAAGAAGCTTCATATGTTGTTTAGGAATCTTGTTGTTTTATTAGCAACCTGAAAAAATTCAATAAAATTTAATTGAAAAACAATGTGGAAACATTTGATTAATTTTTTTTCAATTATATTTTTCTTTCTTTTTTTTTTTAATTCATTAGCTATTGTAACTATTAAAATTTTACCTGAAGAAGATGAACGTTGGGCTAATGCTGGTGATATTTCAGAATTTCATTGTCGTTTAGATGGTAGAGAACATGGTAATCAATTAATTGATTGGTATTTTATTCCTGATGGTGGTGATCGTGAAATCTCTTTACATAATGACGTAAAAATCGATAATCCTGATGCTACACCATCAACATCATTCTTAAGTATTATTAATGTACAAAAATATCATGAAGGTTTATATGTTTGTAGAGCGTTAAACCTAAAAGATACTGCTAAATTAATTGTTAAAACAAGAGGTATGTAAAACAATTATTGAGTATTTAGCTTCTATTTAATACTTATATAACTTATATATAATTTATTGATTACTGGAATCGAACTCAGTAGTTTGACATTTAGGCATGAAGTGTCAGCTCTGCAGCATATATTGAATGATCGAAGCTTTAGCAAACAATTTGAAGCTTATCAAGTCTTTTAAAGTTCTGAACAAATTTTATCGATTTTATCTGTTGCAGTGTGATCCCTAGTCTAAGTGATTTGACACCATTGCTACTAATATAGAGATCCAAATTAGCTCGGGGATATTTGATCAGTAACTTAAAGGACATGATGAACATCAAATTGGTTAATGCACAATAATCTACTAATCCTGCAGCGAGGTCATTTGTGACCAGAATAGCCGAATGGCAACAGTCGTACACTGTGAAATTGGGTGACCTGAGACTAAATCAACGAATCACAGGTAGATTTTGCTGTTGAGTGTTAAATAACAAGAAACCTAGGTCATTGATTTCCTTTCGGCCACCGTCCATCTCAGAAAAACTACCTTTCTTCTCATTGAAGTTACTGTATTCAGTTACCGATAGGTTTATGTATGACGAAACTGATGTACGATAAAGTTTTGTCTAGTATTACAAAGTTCATGGCGTTTTGTATTTGATTAACTCTCCTTACATTATTCTACAGGATATATACAGGATAAATAGTGAGCATCATCATATTCAGTGTCACCACCGAAAGTTGATTGTCTTATTCATTATCTACGAACTACTAGTTCTAGTGTTCAATATATTTTGTTTAAGGGATTAACATTTCACATAGATTGATCAGTTAGTGGTGTTCAAGCTGAAGTTGATTTGGTTACTAGTGATAACTGGAATTCATTGATTCGATTGCTAAGTAACGCTTAATTCATTCACCTGCTCTCTGCATTAATGCATCATGGATTTCAGTAACCAAGACGAAATCTCATTTGACACATTTTCCGTCCTAGTTGGTATCTGACACTAAGGTGCACTCTTGATCATAAACTGACCAAGCCTGTGTGAGATTAGAAGTCACTTCAGACTATGAAATTGACAATGTTAATACTGAGCTATTTCGTCAGCCACTGACTGCCTGTAGGAATGCTGTATTAAACTATAATCGAATGTATTTTCATACAGATTCAAAACTTGTTTTAACAAACGATATTTGTAATTTGCTTTAGGTTTAACTGTTACTCCTGATGAGGTTAAAGCTCGTCCTGGAACTACTGTACAATTTTTATGTGAATTATCTTCAATTAATGGTATGCAAGGTGGTAAAGTATTTTGGATGCGTACAGATCGTCATGATTTACGTCCTGGTAAAGAAGAAGTAATTGGTACAAATGGTGGTAGAGCTTTGTTAATTGTTAAAGATGTCGGCCGATTCGATCATAACATAACTTATATGTGTACAGATGGTGTAAGTTCTGCAATTTAATTGTTATCATGATTCTATCCCGTTTCAAGATCTTGTTAATGAGTGCTTCTATGGAGATCATCTAGATATTCGAAACCGATGTATGAAGACAATTTCTTAAGTATATTTTTGTGTACAGTGGCATTTAGTTCACAGTCATGTTTCATAAGTAAAGCAGATTTCAAGTAATGGATGCAAATCAGATGATAATGTTTATTGTCACCTCAACTGAATAAAGGGGTTACAGCATGTTACTATAAATAAATCTGTGTAAAGTGAGTCAGTCATGAATACAGTAGAACACAACACATATGCGAGTACGTCCAAGTTACCATACGAAATTAGTACATCTAGACTAAATTTACAAAATTAACACCTCAATGTAATTTTACAGTAACGGATAAAGTAAACGTATGTACAAAACAATAATAGAACTTATGATCTAACAGAACATAAAGAGTGAATACACCTGTATCAGTGTGAACAATTCTCAACCATGTCAGTTAGTCTCAAGCCACTTGTTGTAATTATTTTACAGACCCCAACCAAGTAGTCTGCATCTATCAACATAATATTAGACTAACATTGCGAAACTTAATCGACTGATGCCATGTTTTGGTTTGGCCACTGGTATCTTTCTTTCATCATTCTCTTACACCACTAAACATCGTAAGATATGGCTGGTGGTAGTTGAGCATATGCAACCCATGTTCTAATTATCTCACTTCAACCGATTAGTCATATTTTCCTAGTACTACATGTCAAATATCATTCTTACTTATTCGTTGTTTTGAGTAGTTATTACATAGTTTACCAGTCACAACACACACTGTACACTTAACTATACAGTGGTACTCTTCAGCTGTATAACTTTGATCCCCGTCTACTCTCCTTACCTAACTTTATAGTTTAAGATGATGCTACTGTAGTTAGCACTGTATGAAATTCTTTAAAATGATTATTCACTGAATGGTAATGCGATATGAAAAGGTTTGGTTAATTTTATCTTAACTTCAAACTTGAATCATTTAATCCGCGATTCAGTCAAAATAGTTTCTAATAAGTCGATCACAATTTTATCATTAAATACGACGAATGTTTATTAAAAGTTGACTGTTCACCAGTTTGTATGAGATGGAAATAACATTTCATTTCATTGGCGTAACACGTTACGTAACAAGTTATATGAAAAGTCGGTAATATTTGACTGAATATGTTGATAGTAATTGGGTACTAAGTAGACAAATGACATTAGAAATAGAAATTATGTGTGTGACTATTGCAGTTATTGAAACTTAAAGATACCAACATCTCACTTGGCGGTAATTCAGTTCAAGATTCAACAAGGTCAATAAATCAAAATTATCAAATACCGTTTGAGTTGGCTTGTGACTGACCAGCTGTATCTAAGATTTATGTTTCATCTTATTTGGGACTTGTCAGCAGGATGTATCTGAATCCCACTGTTGATGATTACATCGCAACTAGAACTCAATTCATTTTTGTCAGACGCTCTCGTATTCAACATTAGACTACTGAGCCCAGATAGCAATAGGATGAAACGCACATCCTAGATTCTGTATGCAAGCCACAATTTAACTCAAACAATACTTGTAAACCATTACTATATCGAGGTAATCCGTTCAGGATGCACATATAGCGACAGAGACTGATCACTTTTAGTCCATGGAAAATCAAGTGAAAGATCCGAATGCATTCTAACTACACATTTTTCAAAGTTATATATGAAAGGTCAATCAGTCACTCCAGATTGTCCATTTGTATAATGTAAAGTATATACGACACTGATCTCATATGAAGAAGGATGTATGTATAAATGTGATCACACAGTGACATGTATGTGTATGTTTCTATATTTATCTGCTTCTAATTGAATTAAAAATAAACTGATAACAAGTTTAGTTGATTGTATTCATCACAGATTAATGTTGGTTGGGTACCACTAAAAACCAGAGAGCAGTAGACGACTGTTTCAGCCCAGTATGAGTGGCAGTGCTCATCTCCCCTGACCTTTTCAGGGAATCGAACTCAAGGTTCATTCAGTATTAAGAACTAGTGGAAGTGGAGATTCTACCATTGGGTACTAGCCAGTTCAGTGGTGGAGATGGTTAGGCGTTCATCATAAAATCTTAAGACTCTGAGTTTGATTGGCCGATGGGGTAGAGCCATCCTGCAGGAAAAGCTGTTTAGCGCTCCCTGGTGTTAAGTGGTAAACAACCAACATCAATCTGTTAACGAATATAAACTACTGAACTTATCTATTTTTGATTGTTACTAAGCTATGGGAGAAACAATAAAACAATTAGAAGCATAATTAGTACATTCGTGTAAATTATACATGCCTATGATTGCCGATTAATCAAATGGTGCGCAGCATTGTTGCATAAAGCGATTGGACATACATCAAAACAATAATTGTCTAATTAATAATCGTTGTTGTCGTTGTTACTGACGTAATTGGTAAAATCGATGCGACAGATGTTAACCATCAAGTGTTTTTGTTAATTAACAATGGTTATGGTGTAACCAACGGTATTCCATCTCTTCAAATAAAGTTATTTCAGTTTGCCAATATAAGCAGCTGACATTTAATTCAACTGTCAATTGTTCTAGCATACACTATAACCTTTCTAAAGAATTTCAACACAATCAAAGTCAATTTAACTTCAATAATTGATAGGTTGTCTTTTCATTCTTATTTTATGTACACTTTTAAAGTATAGCAAAGATTATGGGAAATTGTATGTTCAAGAGGTATGTGCACCAGGATATCGACCATGTGGTGCACAAGAATGTTTAGAAGAGACCAAATTTTGTGATGGAGTAATTGATTGTGAAGATGGTTATGATGAAATTCCTTCAAAATGCAGTAAGTTCAATACTTCACATATTCATTTATTTCTAAAGTTCATTACATATCAATATACTGAGATGAAGTGGTAAAAGGGGATTAGGATTATTCACATAGTTTAGTGACTATTAAACTAATCAAAATCGACAAATACTGTTGATCATTTAAATTGCCAATTCAATTTGAAGTTATTGAATTCTACAAAAGAAAAACTATTTGGTCAAATATAAAAATATCAGAAATGATAACCTATTGGTTATGAAGCGTTCCCCGGATATATGACCAAGTTGCGCTTGTCGTATAACCAAAGATACTTCTATCGAATGGACCCCACTCTTACGAATGAGAAATCAGAAGGCAATAAAGGATGGAAGCGAAATTATATTTGATTGTAAAGAGAGCTTTAATGGGATAGCGACGTCTACGCTGGCAAACTAGAGAGAGATGCTACCCACGGTGGTTCGAGTCGTGATCTGGTGAAGATGCGTGACCGCGTGCCTTCAACTAGTAGTGTCCGCTAAAACAAACATGTTCAGCATCAATGTCGAGAGCTTATGCAACTATTTATTTTAGGGATTATTTATCGCTACAGTTACATAATCATTCTTTAATTTGTTCCCTTCAAAAATTTGAATAATACAAAAACGACAACATCTGCAGAATACTTTAAATTCAATAGGTATTTCGTTGCTTTTAACCTCATCAGCTACATATAGGCTATTGATTTTAGATAACTTAAAAACATAAATACACATGTTGATTAGGTTAAGTGAAATGTTTAATAGATAACGTTGGAGTTAAACCATGTCAAGTGTGAGGCAGTTATTCGCCGATGACAATAGATGAAGTCATACAAACCTACCGGAACTTCACCAACTTAGAAATATCAGCCGTTGGGAGCCAACTCAGAAGTTTAATGGTTAAGTGTTTGCCATGAAGCAAGAGAGTCCTGGGTTCGTTTTTCGATGGGGTCGTGGATGTGCACTGTTGAAGAGTTCTATACTAAGACGAAATAACTGTCCAGTATCAATTCCTGGTAATCAACGGTTTCCTAATTCAGATTAATTCGTGATATCAAATTACCATTTAATCATCTCCATAACAATTGTAACATTAGGTTGCTTAGATAATGAAACTGTAAAAAATGAAAGGCCTAGCGAATAAAGCTGAAAGGATCCGATTAAATAATTATGAATGCATATTTGTTATGAATGTATGAAGAAAAGGAATGAGATAAAAAGGTAAGAGAGTATAACACACTGAATTCCTGTTATCAATAGATAGAAGAGGAGACTGGGTCACTGATCTAATGTTACCAGAGCAATAGAAGGTTACCTAGTGATTTCTTTTTAATACAAAGATCAGGTTTCAATGGCCTAATTCCAATGGCTTCAGGAAATTTTAATAGAATCGATTTATGTTGTTTATTGATAATTTTGAACTTATTTGTTTTATCAACTTCAAGTCTTGTGTCTGCCAAATAACACGTAATTGAAATTTAAAAGTGGTTCCTTCTTTCAAGTATCCGTTCTTCAGAATATGTTCAATAAATCGTGCAAGGGCCCCTCGATTTTTGTCCTTTCAACCTACCTACTATTGTAAGTAAATGTGAACTAGTGAATACAATTGGAGCTTACTAGAAATGGATATTTGTCTACTTTTGTTTAATTCACTAAACATCGTGTTGTCTAGTTGTTGTGTATAGTATAATCAAACCCTTTGAATTACTTACTTAAACTCTCATGCTTACGTCATCTATTGAATTATCGTCTGAACCAACCATTCACATATTACGTAATTATACTCTAATTTTATTATATATACTTAGAATTCAACACCTACTTTACAGTTTCACTATCTATCTATCTAAACATTTCACTTAATCTAATCATGTGTATTAATGTTTTGAGTTATCTAAAATCAATAGCCTATATGTAGTTGATGAGTCTGAAGACAACGAAATACCTATTGAATTCAAAGTATTCTGTAAATTAGGATGAGTATCTTTCCGTTGATTTGTCATGAGCTGAAACTGGTCAGCATTTGTTGCCATAGGTATAAATTACGAGTAATGCTTGAATTCGACTGTGATTAACAAGTATAATACAGGAGGTTCGTTTCATCGTAACTGAGACTCATCGGCTGGATGGTCCTGCATCTCACTGTTGATGTTCACACTGGGATTCGATTTCACTCCGCTTCTTATCAAACGCCACCGTGTTCATCACTAGTCTACTGAGTATAGGCAGTCACACTTGTGCGACAAATAGGACTAAGTTCAAATCCCAGTGCGAACATTTACTTTGGGATACAGTTACATTAAACTGTTGAGTCCCAAATAGGACGAAATGAGCGTCCGGGTTTTGCTTGCCAGTCACACTCCAACCTTAACATATTCTACAAATGTTGTCGTCCTTGCCTTTTTCAAATATATATTTATTACTATGGGAAAAAACTTAGTCAACATATACTTTGTCTGTGATAACTAGTAACAAAAGTCTGGATCTTGCATAGACAATAACATAGATACATCTTCATTAACATTTTCAAGTGAAAGAAATACCTCATAAGATACAATGTAAATTTAGCTGCCATGATTGTGAAGAAGAGGAAGAAATAATGAAGCACAGGTAGATTTCAAGCAACGTTTTTATACGCAACTGAAATGATACTAAGTGTGTTTGTGAAATGGTTAGATACGAGATGATCGAGATAGTCGAATACCGTCATTGCGTCTAAAGTAACAGAAAAGATTTGTACTACTACAACAATCTGACTATATAGATTACTGATGACATTCTTTTTAACTGGATACAGTGAAGAATGCTGAGTTTTATTTGACTTCAAGAAATTATGTAAGATAGGCAACCATTAAAAACCAGGGACTGACACTGGATAGCTGTTTTATCCTAGTATGGGAATCTTCATAAGTGTGCATTTATGACCAAGTAGAGTTAAATTCCCTGGCGGTCATCTCAGTGGTCCTAACGGTTAGGCGTTAATCAAGAAACTTAGTGGTTTTGAGTTTGATTCGTTGGTAGATTGTGAATGTAAATTGTTTAAGGGTCCTATATTACGACAAAACAGCTGTTCAGTTCCAGTTCCTAGTTATCAGTGGTAAACTAAGATCGATTGGCGGTTTGAAATTAAAAATTCCTTATCGAAGGTTATAAACAATGAACACTTGTTATTCATCAAAAGACACACGTTGAAACAATTTCATAAACACAAGGTGTTTGTTGCAAATACATAACATTTTAGTATCAAAATAAATGAAAGACAAAAGGAAGTTCTGAATTCAGTCTTGTAACTTCGGAATACAGTGTTTACATTAATTTATTGCTATAACAGTTTACAAGAAGTGTCAAGTCCATTATCAAAAAGAAACGGTGACAGATTGGAGATAGGGAATAATTTTTTTGTGAACAAAGTACGACTTCTTGAAACCATGGAGATGATTTACCAGCACTCTAGCCTATCACATAATACAAACATTAGATTTCAGATGATTGTTGCTTATATGTAGAAAAGATAGGGACAGATTTTGTAAACAACCTTAAGATCGATATGTAGATTAAGCGAATAATCATAATCAAGCATAGAACTTCAAATTGCTTTTCTTTCTCCATTATAGGACTAAGTTTAAGTCGGATTGTGACTGACAAGTGAAACACAAGAAGTGCGTCTCGTTTTATTTGGGACTCGTCAGCTAGATGTACTTACATCCTAGTGTTGATGTCTACATAGGACTCAAACTCAGATCAATTCATTCCAAACACCACCATATTCACCACTAGGCAGATTGCCTCGCTCAGGATGCACATAAGGAAACAGAGACTGATAAATTTAAGTCCGCGACAAATTAATGGGGAGATCTATATGCATTTTAATTATAAGCTGGAATAGGTTCCTATATTTTCAAATGTTTTCTATAGTCTTTGTACTCAAAGTGGTGACCAGTTGGGGGGGAGCTTAATGCTTTACTGATAATTATGCAATCAAATCGATCATTAGTTTGACAATCGTCGTTCATGTTAGTATTTCAATATTGTCACTAATGCCTTATTTTCCTACACATATTATAGTCGAATGTGGAGCTAATGAAAATGTTTGTGGAATAGTAAATGATGTGAAACCATTGAAAAATTGTTATCTTCAATTTTGGCATTGTGATGGATGAAGATGATTGCGGTAATAATTTTGATGAATCAAACTGTCCTGGTAAGTAAACTACTTCATATTTAAAATGTGATTTAAGTGGTTTAGATGACATGATGTTAGTTGATTGCATTTGTCAGAAATCCATATACTTTCGTTTAATCATAGTTGACACCTTCTAATAAAATGTACTTACAAGTTTGAATGATAAAAAGCACACCCATTCCCTGCCTTCTTCTCCCAAATAGGGTTTTAACTTATGTCACATGGTATTGCCTTAAGTAAGATTGTAACTGGCAAGCGTAATCCAGCACGAGCGTTTCGTCTTATATGAAACTTATTGGCTGGATGTATCTGCAATATAATGCATATCTTTACACCGGGATTCTGTTACTTAGTTTTAAAGTTTAGGTTGTTGTTGACGAAGCAAGTACAGTGAATGCGACGTAATAACACAACCGACTAGACAAACATGATATATGAAGTTTTTGTGATGAAAAATCGATTACGTATAGAACATATGAGCAATGAATAAACATGAAGATTCAATAAAAACAAGCAAATAGACTCAGTTACATAATCTGTATGATAAAGCTACGAAACAAACTGATTACGTAACTTAATCGAGAATACGAATAGAGCCTGAAATTAATCAACTGACACTGAACTTTATAGTGCATACAGTTTGTCTTAAAAACTACTTAGTGGCATTAAAATGAATGAAACTCTAGGTAGTAGGGGTACTGATAATGATAACAAATGAATATCCCTTGAAATCAGTGTTAAAGTCAATTCACAAAAAAAGCCTGTGGAATATTTTGCTTCAAGGGAAAAACGTTACTATATCGGTGTGAATCCTGCAGTATAATAGAGGCTGACATTAACAGTAGAAAAAGCAACTTACTGAGTTGCCAAATTAAAAGTGAATGAAAAGTCAAAGCTAATATTCTCGTACAAGTCACTTAGTTACATGAGTGATTACACCACATCTCATTTTATCTACCAATTTACATGTATGCGTGAACAATTCACATAAGGAGAAGTGACAGTACATTGAAATCGATATGCTAGTGTCTGTGAATTAGGATAACACTTCGATACCAGCTAACAAACGAATGATCAGCGATACAATAACAGGTTGAGCTTGCTATTCCTCTGCACCCCAGACCAGCTAACTACAAGAAGAATTTTAACATCATCAAGTAGCGTTTAATTTTACAGACAACTCATCAGATGAATAACAAGCACTCAACTCATTCGTATATATGCAAAAAAGAGAACGTCTGTAGAGGTGTCTCAAATAGCGAAGTGAAACAACAGACGTCCTATTAGGTAGGAAACACAAACTGAATGTGGATTAGGCACATTCTAGTGAGAAAGCAAGAAATTTAAACTTCCACAAATGAATCACAATAATGATAGGTTTACTGAAAGAATTTTGGGGGTCTAGCATCCATAACACAACCATAACGGAACATATGATTAAATAGCTCCAAAATCAGATTTTATAAATGGATCAATATAGTGAACCTTGTTCATCTACCACAAAACACATAACTAATAGTAGGGGAGGGGAAGCTCATAAGTGTGACATGGCAAGAGCTTTCGGAACTCTGAGTACACCAGTCATGACAACGGCTTTCTGGAATTTGTCAAGGTCTTTACCGTTAGAAAATGTCAGTCATCGTTATGTGTATAAAAAGCAATCTGCCAAAGTTAGTATGGTAAGTTTTGATGCTTTTTCATTGCTTAATAAGTTTACTAATTCCTCATTTATTACACTGTTTTCAATCGAAATCTTTTTTAATCTAAACTTTGTTGACTTTACGACTTAATCAGGAAACACGAGTAACTAGATTGTTTCTAAATGTTTGGTACAAATGCATTACATTTTTCAGATCATCTCCGCCTAATGCCTAGGTTAAGGCAAATATAAGAGATTCTTCCTTTGTACATAAAGCTCTGCCTTTATTTCGTGAATAGAGAGACATTCTGATGTTTTCAAGAACCAGACAATTAGGTAGATTAGAATACATTCTATAAACTACTTCAAAGTCGATATAGGATTTCACTTAATCAATCAATGCTTGTTGTCCCACGTGAAGCATAGGTCCACCGACCACAATTCTTCAGCCTGGGCTTTCCTGTCCATTTCTCCCTAAGTTATGTTCATTATTTTCATGTCGCCTTCGAATTCCTAAAACAGTGTGTTACCAGGCCTTCCGCATTTCCTTTCTCCCTTGACGATTCCAATTTAGTGCCTTACATTTTGTCACGCAGTTTGGTGATTTCCGTAATGTGTGTCCTTTCCAACTCCTAACATCTTTTACTGATTTCATCCTTAGATGGATATTGGTTGGTTTGTTCTCTGCTACAGAATGTTGTTCACTCATGGTATCTGGTCAAGGTATACGAAGTATCTTGCTCAAACACCTGCTTGTAAATACTTATATCTTTTGAAAGATGCTTTTCATAGTTCCCCAAGTTTTATCTCCATACATTAAAAGTGTCTAGGAGTTGGATGAATGATAATAGTGAATTGTATGATAATGAATAAGATTACTAATCGCTTGTTTCCGTCTTTCTAGAACAAACCCGGGATATGTTCTTGTATTTGTGTTGTAAGCGGTAGCTGGTTCCTATTTATTTATCTTATCGTACTAGAATAGATAAAATAATAGATGTGAACTGAAGTGACTAAACTATGGAGCATGTATTTAGTGAATATAACAACTTGTTTGATATTTGCAAAATTTAGTCTCTATGCAATCACATTAAATTGATGTCAGGAAACATCTGTTCCCTTGAAATTGTTGGGACGCATTATTGACAACTTCATTGTTTCCTGTCAACTACAATTGTATCTTAAAATAAAGAGTTACTCAACACCATACTTCGTATTTAATAGTGGCCACCCTAAACTTTCGACCCAACATTTATATTTTACTGATTGAATATGTCACAGAGTGATGTTGGTAGGGTACCACTGAAAATCAGGGAGCACTGGACAGCTAATTCGTTCTAGTGTAGAACCGCTTATATTTTGATTGTTGAGAGAACTACTAAAAGTGAAGTACCAGGTCAATAAGTACACTGGAACATTTACTTAATAACAACACGTTCTTCATTCATTTACTGATTAACATAAACATTATAACTGGATGTCTGTGTATTATTCAAGGAAAGAAATAACTCATTCGAATATGGTTGTCAAATGTTTTACGCATAAGTAAAAACGATAGTAGTAGTAGTAGTAGTATAGCATAGTATAGTATAATTTAGATGTTATTCAATCTTCTCGCTGATTCTGCTATGATTTGAAATCGATCAGTCACTGCTGCTATATGTCCATCCTGAAGAGACGGCCTGGTTACAACGTTAGTGAAGACCGACATTCGGCTGTAAGTCCAACCAGCTGATGAGTTCAAAATAAGATAAAATGCTTATCCTGAATCTCGCTTATTAACCACAATCCAACTCAAATTATACTTGTAAACTATCGTTGTGTCGAAGCTATCAACCCAGGATGCACATATGGCAACAAAGACCAACCACTTTTAAACCGTTTCAAATTAATGTAAACATTTAAATACATCCAGATTATATGTACAAACATGTTGAATAAGCTTAGCTGTTTGGACTTAGTTACCTAATGTTGAATGCGGTGGAGTTTGACATAAAAAAGTGAGTTCAAGTCCCAGTGTGAATATCAACACTGGGATATGAGTACATTCAGCTGATGAGTCCAAAATAGAACGAGATACGCATCCTAGTTTTTACTTAGCAACTATTATCCAACTCAAAAAATGTATTTCGTTGCCATACAAATTAACCATTACTTATGAATAAACTAAAATCGGAATTGCATCAATTCAGCAACTTTCGAGTTGTGTAGAGACCTTCACTATTTGACAAAACAAGGCTTGTTATGTATCTTAATGAATCTCTCTTGACACACAGCACTTAATGTACAGTTACTATGACTAAGGACTTATCAACTACTAAATCTACCGTAAGTCATAAAGTGGTTTATTCTGATTACGAATACACAAGGTATTATGATTACATTGGAATACTCACTGTTACAACTAACTGTATGAAATTTTATTCCTATTTATTACTTTCTGTTAGCACCAAGTGAATACGATAAATGTAATGGTACGCATTACTTTTGTCCACAAGGTGATAAGATGATTGCTCGTGCATTTATGTGTGATTCAGTGCCAGATTGTGAACCAAACGGTGATGATGAAAGTGAATGCAGTAAGTTTGATTGATACGACTATCTATTCATTCTATCATTCATGCATTTATCTATCTACATACTCATGAAGCGTACCTGGATATATGACCAAGTTGCGCTTGTCGTATAACCAAAGATACTTCTATCGAATGGACCCCACTCTTACGAATGAGAAATCAGAAGACAATAAAGGATGGAAGCGAAATTATATTTGATCGTAAACAGAGCTTTAATGGGATAGCAACGTCTACGCTGGCAAACTAGAGAGAGATGCTACCCACGGTGATTCGAGTCGTGATCTGGTGAAGATGCGTGACCGCGCGCCTTCAACTAGTAGTATCCGCTAAAACAAACTTGGTCAGCATCAATGTCGAGAGCCTATGCAACTATTTATTTTGGGGATTATTTACCACTACACTTACCTATAAGTCTTATTTAAATGGGTATCTAATAATTAAGTGTTTGTGCTTTAATCAATTATCATTGTATTAACTTTATTTGATAATAAATAATTTATATGCCTAGGTATGCAATTTATACAAACTTGGAATTGTAACCTTTCTTACTTCATGCGAACATTGAATGACAACACATAACGAATCGAGGTCAATTTACCTCAACAATGAAAATGGATAAAGTAGTTCAATTAATCGTGAATTCTTCGAAACTAAAACTATCAACTGTAGGATGTCAAATAAATGAACATACATGGCCACTAACGATCGGTTGCATATGGAAACAAAACAGCCTATCAGTTTTGTTTCTCATTAGTTGTCTAGTCTGAGTCATTTAGTAACATTGAACTTAAAAACCTATTTCCCATCTCAAAGTTCACAAAAAATAAGGAACCACTTCACTCATACATACTTTACACAGCATATGCACTTGATTTACTAAATGTGCTTGAATTGCAATGTATACGAGTGTTATTCTTACAGATGATATGCACAAAGAAAGATGTAAACTAGGTGAATTGTATGTTAGTATTAGAACAACACTAACTATTTGTTTGAAGGATTTTAAATATCTATTCAAATCAACCAATCAATGCCTGTTACTCTTCATAGAGTGTAGACCACCGATCACCATCCTCCAACCAGCACTGTCCTCAAATCTCCATCCCGCTTCTTACCAAATACTGTTCACTCATTTCATGTCGACCTCCAATCTCTAAAGAGGTGTTATCTTTACTCTTCTACATTTCACTTAGCCTTCACAATTTCAAGATAGTCCATGTCTTGTTACACAGTTTGGTGATTTTCGGAATGTGTGTCTTAACCACCACCGATGTATTCTCCTAATATTTACCTATAATTGGTTTAATTAGATTTGTTCTGTGCCACAGAAAGACATTGTTGATCACATCTGAACGACGAATCTAAAGTATCTTGTACAAACAACTGTTTACTAATAATTGTATCTTTTGAATGATGTCTTTCATTGTTCTACATACAAATTTCATCTACATTCATTTGAACCATCTTCACAGTCTTACTAAAAATTGTGACTTTGGTGTTGGTTAACTACTGGTTTGAGTTCCGGATGTTCTTCTTAAATTGTACAAATGATGCCCTTGAATTTCTTTGCAAATCTGTGACTTCACATCTGCATCAGATCCACCTTTTTTTTTGATAATGCGTCTGTTCATGTATGCGACATTTTTCACATTTTTCAGAGATTCTCCGTCAGCTTAATTGTAATTGCATCGCGGCGCGTTGTATTGTGTCCTATCTTTACATCTTTCATTCACGTTTGTCCATGTTGAGACCTACTGTTGAGTGAGGAGGCACTATCACACTGTCAGTCTTTACTTACATTTATTGTTGTGTGTGAAAAAGAGCGAGCTTGGTCATTTGCAATGTCCACGTCGTCTAGTTGCATCTATGTTGTCCACTGTATTTTATGCTTCCCTCCAATGAGATGCTGCGGTTTTCATAATCCAGTTAATCAGCAAAAAAAAGAGAGAGAATGGCGAAAGGAAACACCCGTTTCTGATATCAGTCTAACTTTGAATAAATCCATGAGCTGCCCTTTATTCACGATTTTGCAGTGTAGTCCGTCGTAAAAATTTCGTTTGATGTTGACTATGCACCATCTCAGGTATACCATGGTGTCGAAGAAGACTACATGATGTTTACCTATCCGCTTTGTCGAATGCTTTCTTGTAGTCCAGGAAATTAAAGTAAAGTGATATGTTCTACTCAAATGCTTGTTCCACAATGATCTGAAGATTCGCCACTTGGTATATACACGATCAATCCTTACGGAAGCTGACTTGTTGATCTTAAAATTGATCAAGAAGTCAATTGGACCTTTTATCCAGCTCAATAACACTCGGTTGAAGACTTTTCACTTTACTGAAAAGTAGAGTGATACCCCTGTACTTTCCATACTTGTTAATTTCCTTGGTATCGTGATAAGATACCCTTCTTCCAATCTGTTAGCATCTGTTCTTTCTCTCAAATCTTCCTGAAAAGAATATGGCGTATCTTTATAGTTAATTTTATATCTGACTTCAGTACATCAGTTGTTTGGGAGTGATCACTTGTCACTCTTAATTTGTCGGATGCCCATATCTATCAGAAAATGTATGTTCATAATAATATCCAAATGTTTCACCACTTACCCTGTAGGTAGCTTTCAATACTGTTGGCACATATACAAGTGCATTACTTAATTGTTTATATAAATCACATTTGGTAATCCACTCAACTTTGTTATTCACCACCTAACTTCATGTCGTCTATATTTTAAGTAATAACTGGTGTAAGTCAAATCTATCAACTCTAAGCTAAACGACATATTTGAATTGAGATGTTTATTTTTTGTAAAGATTAGTATTTCTGTCTGATTGAGTAAGTCATGGATTGACGTTGACACGATACCATTGAAAACCAATGAGCACTGGACAGCCATTTCTATCTTTGAATGCCAACTTATTGGTGCAGAGGTTTAGCTATTCGTAAACCTAAAATCCATGTGGCTGAATCTTGGGTGCGCACTACTGTAGAATTCCACATCAGAACTAAACAATATCGTCTTTTGTCAGTAATCCAAGAAGATATCATAAGTGAGAGTATAGAATAACGATGACCTCATAGATTCCACAGATACATGAACTAATTACTTAGAATATCTTCACAGTATAAAACTTGAACATTTTTTCCTTGTTACCGAACAAAATAATCATACTTTACTTTTTCTTTTTACAAGGTTATCCAAGTATTATTGAACCATCTGGTGAAACACATCTTATTGGACATCAATCAGGAAATTTAACTTTAACTTGTGTAGCATATGGTCGACCACCGCCTACAATAAGTTGGCGATATAATTGGGGACATATAAGAGATGGTATAAAATATTCTATAAATTATACAGTGACCAGTTGTAATATGGCTGTAAGTCATTTAACTTTAAGTGATTTGGAATCACGTGCAAGTGGTTTGTATACATGTGAAGCTGTTAATCGTGGTCGAGCATTGGCACCTGATTTCTTAGTGAATGTAGCGAGTAAGTTTTGATTTAATTAATGACATCCTCTTAGGATGTAGATTCTTTATTACAACTCAGTATGATGTGAGTACAAAAGCCGACTGAATAGATAAAAATAAACTTTCAGAAGATATATGGCTAATAATATAAGTAGTTTGGCAGTAATAATCAATGCGAAGTAATACAACGTCAAGATAGATTAACCAGTAAACTTCAACCGTGTCGTGTAAGTGATAGTTATCCATAGATAGCAGTCGATAAAGTTGCTTAACTGATTACAAACTGACTAAAATTAAAAATAGTTTACCATTGGGTGCTAACAGGTTCAATAATCGATTTATTAATCATTCGCCTTGATGCCTAAAGGTTCTGGGGTCTGGATTTCCTGATGAAGTTGTGAATGCACAATGCATTGCAGTGTCCATTACTGGGATGAATTAGATGTCCATTGCTGAGTAAATAGTTATATTATTATATTATACTTGTTTACTTGAGAGGCTGCAATGTATGTACCACTTACAGTACCTCAATATCTGCCATCACAATAAAATATTTTTGTTTATTCGGTTTTCATCTTAAACAATGAAACTGAAACACATACCAAAATACAAGGGTTGATGAACTAACAGAAGTTGAGTATACAATGATACTATCAACGAAATTCTATGATAAGTGTATAACTTGTATTATATTTGATGTCCCAGATGATGAAATGACCACATAGGTCGGTAATTACTACAGCTAACTATGAATACGACAATGCCGTTAATAGAAGTGAAGCACTAGATAATTGCAATTTATGAATAATTTGACAGTTGTGACATAATCACGAACACGGGATTAGCACAACCAGTTTACTGACCGATAGACGAGAGGATATACAATCCTTTACAACAACAAGAACGAAGTACAAAGAAGTACATTATGTTGGCATATATAAACAAAGATAAATAAAACAATGTAATAACAAGCATACTGATAAAATAGGTCACACATAATGTTCGTAGTTTATTATTAAATGTAAGGGATTCTAATTCAAATCCCTTAAGTCAACCAAAATGGCATGAAAGAACTTCATAAGACCATGCAATTGAACTATAATTAAATAGAAAGAAATACTACCCTCGATGACTGAAGATATCCTCAACGTTGATGTTTATTTACTGTGTTATGTTCTATAGTTTACTTGATTAGTACTACATGTAAAGTAGCTGCAATAAATCACAACTGTTTGCGTAGAAAATATTCACCTGTTTTTGTGGAGAAAGTTATATTTAGCATACGATCAGACGACTAAATCAGCGGGTTTAATGAGCATTTACCATCTTGGTTTGGAGAGCAATTGAAGAAATCTATGAACAGTTCTATTTTATCACACTTGATAGACAGTGGGCATGAAATAATTAGAACTTAAGTATTCAGAATGATATATCACATACCATCAAAGTTTCTGGATGGGATTCGATCTCGTCTCCTATGAAATAAAATCCATAGGGATTCGAGTTAGCAACCCGAGTCAATGTGTTCAAAAAAAAGATCAGAGATAAGTGAATAGAAGAATAACTATAAGTGTCAATTACATAACATAATTTAGTTAATCATGTCATGATTTCATTTTATCCTACTAAATGATTGGTCACTTGATAACTATAAGTAAATTGATAATGAGAACTGTATAGTTAATGTAGATGGTTTTTCGAGTTGAATGAATAATTCTACTTTAATTGATTTGTGACTGTTTGCATTGATTAATATTGAGTTGATTGAATCCGTCAACAGATTAATGTTCTTAGGGTACCATTCAAAACCTGGGAACACTGGACAATTGTTAAGTCCTAGTATGGGACTACTCAGTGGCAGTGCACACACTAGATCCTGCCATAGAGGATTCAGGTTAGTGAACAATTAACCCTCTACACTACTAGGCCAGCCAGCATTCAACATTAGAATTCACATCTCCATCAATTTGTGATATATAGCTTGACGACTATCACTTGTCATTGGTGATAACTGTCACTCTTCCAACAAGTCTGGTCTCCGTTTTTCACAAGTTCTCACTATAGCTTCAGGAATATCCTTAAGTTAGTCACTTGTGAACTCATTATTGTAATTAAATGAAGATGATTTGTGGAGGTTGGTATTAAGTTTAGTTAATGGAATTCGCGGTGCAGTAGGTTAGGCGTTCACTAATCTGAAGCTCCTAAGGTGGAATCTAGAGTGCATATTGCCACAAAGAGTCCCAGACTGGCACGAAACAGCTGTTTAGTACTATCTAGTTTCAATCGTACCCTACCAACATCAATCAGTGACGAATTCAATCAATTGTATTGAGAGTCTTTTTGGCATCTTATTGTGCATATTCTGTTTTCTTTTTCCATTTACAATGTTTACAGAAGGGGGCTTATGTAAAACTCCACAATTCAATGATGCTGCATGGTTTGATGATATGTGCTTATCATGCTATTGTTCCAATGTAACAGACAAGTGTACAAGTGTTAAAGGCTATCGTAAATCACCTGTAAGCTATTTTTCTACATTATGAATACACTGTATCTTCGTATGTAAGAAAGATTAGTGGGAGTGGGCTGTGAGCAGTAATGTCCTTTGTTTTGAGGATTTATACTGTGGCAAAACCTAGTAACAAGACATACAGTTAAAGTTAAGCAGTCAGTAATAAACATCATGAATCATGGTTTATTTTTGGCTCATATGTTAAGTTATTGTGGGCGTCGGGAGGGGGGAGAAGTAGGAGGAATCATTAACTGCCAATAAACTTTACAAGTGTCAATATAAGTGGTTCTAATACAATTTCAACATAAAATCACATTGAATTAAATGAGTGCCAATTAGTTATTATGGAGATTACATTTTCTGTTGTGTTTAGATTGAGATGAAGATAACAGCTGTACTCTGGATAACGGCAGTGTGTGTTTAACAAATCAAACACTCAAAATAAATCATTCATAATTGTACTTGGATGTTGTGGAGATTCTTGAATGTATATTTGTTATCACGAATTGATCTAAATTAGACAACCATTAACAACCAAGAACTGATCCTGATCATCTACTTAGTCCTAGTATGGAACAATTCAGAATTGCACATACACCACTCTGCCTGGAAACGACTTCTAGGCCTTCTCGCTCCGCGGTGACCGCCTTACTAATAGACAACTGGTTCTCGCTAACCATCGACAGTGGTTGGTCTCATGAAATGTTTCTCAAAGTGTCAGCCATTTGATCTCAGCCAGCTAAGTGGTCTAATGGTAAAGCGTTAACCGCGGAGCCGGAAGGTCTTAGTATATATCTTTTATGTGGTTATGGATGCACATAGCAGTAGACTCCCATTCTAGGAGGGAACAACTATTTAGTGCCTAGTGATAGTCAGTGGTTGTTTGATTGAGACCAATTTGTTGATATCAAATCAATAGTTTATGTTTGGCTATTAAATAACTATATTACTGTGAAATTGAATTTTTCTCCCCCTTCCCCCTTCAACAGAGTACACTTGAAACATGTTAGAAACGAAATTATTAATCCTTGATAACAATGCCATATATCACGAAATTGGCTAAAGTAAATATCTTTTCATTGGATATCAGTTAGTCTAGTGGTGTTCATGATAATCTGTAGACGGAGCTGGGAAAAGTTGGATTCAGTCTAGAATGCGGTTGTAGGTTTGCACTGCCAACGAGAAGTTCAATGTTCCATAGTTTTCATTAGTACCTATCTGAAATCGATTTGTGATGAATCCGATTTACTCAGATTCTTAGTGAACCGTTTAATCTTGAGGAATGTTCTACTACTACTACTACTACTACTACTACTACTACTACTACTACTACTACTACTACTACTACTACTACTACTACTACTACTACTACTACTACTACTACTACTACTACTACTACTACTACTACTACTACTACTACTACTACTACTACTACTACTACTACTACTACTACTACTACTACTACTACTACTACTACTAATCAGGATACTCTACTGGTGCTGGTTGCACTATTGTTAGTAAGGTTCTTAAAAACCAACTTGCTCTCTGGACCTCTGATATACCGCAAATTACAATCAACCAAGATATTTAGAATAACAACCTTGCTAGACTCAGTATCGTAACAAGAAACGACAATTGATTGTTCTGTGCCTGTAAATCTGACTTGATGTTATTAGTCCCCCGGCCGGATAGAACATGAGACGATTTAGCCAACTGGATGGATTGACACTTATATTTTAAGCATTCTACTAGATACATGTAAAACACTGATAGCATAGGAGATAAATTAGGAAAACATCACTCATGCAGTGTATGAGCAGGAAACTGGCGGGGGGGATACCATGTGCATAATCAGTACAATCATAACTGAGTAATATAAAATGACACAACAACAATTAATAGATCAGATGGAAGGTTATGCCGACGGGAATATACAAGTAATAGAAATAAAATGTCCAGTACATGTGTAATCAAAGTATATGAAATAATCTTCCGGTGAACAGTTCTGGAAGTTAATTACTCATGTAGAATCACCCTATTAAAAAACCAGACGTTTAACTGAATGTTACAGATGTTTACATATCCATTTTAGCTGTGTTCACTTCACATTTTATAACTGATTGATAAAGAAGAAAACGCCTAGCCAACCCTAATCTTTATGTATAAATGCTAACCTTCCTATTATTACTGAATGTAACGGCATTACTATGGATTAAGTGAAAACGTCTGCTCCTATTTATAATGAAGTTTACAATTGTTTAAGTGATGAATAGTAGGCTGAAAATACATGATGACATGAAGTGATCAACTACCTACTAGACTGAGGCCATTAACTTAACCCCCACAAAAATAAGTTAGTTCAAAGAAATACAAAATAACTCATCATGGAAATAGGGTTATCCTTCTTGTCAGATGACAAGATTGTTAACGGACTAAGAAGCATATAGGCTACAGTGGTTAAAGATATTTCAAACTGTTTATAGAATGTTTTAGAATATTAAAATACTAGATGTACAGTTCACAGTATATCAAACTTAGTGCCAGTATCGTTCACTTAGCTACACAGAATAGACTACTCAAATAAACATGATACTATTATGGACTGCTTGTATCATTCAGTTAATGATATTCGAGATTGTATTTAATTAACTATGTTAACAAATTTACTGAATAGTACTCATCACTTTGTATCAACTATGAGACAGCACTTGATAACATGGACGGCAGAACATCATGTGGCCTTCTTCGACACTATGGTGTATCTAAAAAGTTAGTCAACAGAATTAGGAGTAGTTATGATGGATTACGCTGCGAAATCGTGGATGGAAGTCAGCTCATAGATTCTTTCAAAGTAAAGACTGTTGTCAGAAAGGGTTGCTAACTTTCGCCCTTTTTCCTTCTTTCATCTGGTGCTTAACTGGATTATGAAAACCACAACAATCTCATTGGGGGAAGCATAAAATATAGTGAACAACGTGATTGCACTTGGACGACCTGGACATTGCAGATGACCAACCTGTCTCTTTTCCACACAAAAGCAACAAAGTCGGATAGTGTAGTGTGATAGTGCCTCTTCAGGTCAACAGTAGGTCTCAACATAGACAAATGGAAATGCAAGATGAAGTGATACGACACTATACAATGAGCAACAATGCAATTATAATTGAGCTGACGGAGAATCTCTGAAGGATGTGGAAAATGTCGCATACCTGAACAGAGGTTTTATCAATAAACAAGATTGATCTGATGCAGATATGAAGGCATATATTGGCAATGCGAGGCAAAGGAAATATTTCTACAATTGTACAGCATCTGGAACTCCTAACCAGTTGTCAGCCAACATCAAACTCACAATTTTCAATGCGAGCGTGAAGACAGTTCTATTGTATGTGAATGAAACTGGTTTGGAAAACAATGAAAGGCATTATTTAAAAGATACAATTATTTATAAACAGTTGTTTACGCAATATACTATGGATTCGTTGGTCAGATAATATCACTAATAACTCTTCCATGATTGAAAACAAACCAATCAATATTCAGATAAGGAATAAATTAAGAAAGGACGTTGGAGGTGGATTAGATAAACACTTCAGTATTTCACTAAACTGTATCACAAGACAATCCTTTACTTGGAATCGTCAAGGTGTTTTTATGAAAATATTCAATTGAAGTTTGAGAAAATACAATCACCGTTAAAAGAAAATCAAGAATTAGCAGTAGATTAGTGTTTGATTTCTCGTTCGGAACCATTCAACACTATGATCTCATCAAGAAATTCTACACATGAACTTTAGACTTTACAGAAAACGCTCAACCTTTTTTTAATTGTTAATATTATCGTCTTCGATTTCATGAGTTTTGAATATTTAGTCATAAATCAAATAGAGTTTAACTATGTTAGGTGTTTGGCAGTTATTAACTGATGGTAGTGCAGTAGTTCGCTTAATTATATCACAAATTTACTGAATTTAGAAATATTAAAAGTTGAATGTCAGTTGGTTTAATGATATAATGGTTAAGTATTCTTCACATGACCTGAATATACTAGACTGTCCAGTGTCAATACCTACCTGATTTTCAATGATTATCTAATTCAAGCTTATTCGTGATATCATGTTCAAGCTACATTTTCTTAGTGTAAATTTTGCTTAGAAACACTAATGTGAAGTAGTTTCATTCAAAAGAAAGAAAGTTGCTTACACCTATCTCAGTTATAAATCCTACTAATTGTAGTTTACTGTTCCCTAATTGAAAGTGTTTATTTATTGTATTCATGACAAGATCTACATTATTCTTTATATGCATATATTCAACAATACAGTAAGAAACTTAGTGATCTATGAATGTCGGGAGACGAAAATTGTTCATATTCTCCATCTACCACTACCCCCCACCTAGCGCCCACCCGCTCCAACCGATAGATAGATAATTTACTAGTCCAGTTTTTAGTATAATTAATTTAGTTTACATAAATTATGGTAGTTAAATAGTCAAGGGAATGTGATGCATGCTATTTAGATTAGAGTAATCCTTATCATTCCCCATCATCTGGATTACTATAAGGAGTTTTGTTTAACAAATAATTTCGTAAATTACATGTAGTTTACACATTCGTCATAGAAATTGTTTAGGTCTCTGAAATAGTGTGAACTACAGCTAATCACAATATACGGGAAGAATAACCTCCATAGGAACTAGTATATTGATCCAGCTACCAAGACTGCTAGTTCTATATTCGAACTTCAACCCCACCCCTCCACTCAGTGATTCTTAGTTCATAAGCTGAACTTAATAATGTAAAATAAGTGAGTTAACAACTGGCCAGATCATATTTTTCACCTTATTCGTCATAACAAATACATAACATTTCCACAAAATAGACTGATTAGAAGAATATCATTCATACAAATCAAGAAACTGGGTTGAGGGGAGGGGGTAAAGGTGAACAGATGCATAGTTAATTAGTTGGAGTTCCTGAGTGACAAAATAATGATGATAACAGTTCATGAGTATTTTCGGAGGTTAGGACTAAGAGAACATAAGCAATAATTAGAAGTAAAATTAATAACTTACATGTTCCGAAAATCAATTATCCTTCTTGAATAACCGAATAAAACAAGCTCATTCAGTGTATACCTTTCAATTGTTTCTTTCTCCATTCCATCTCCTTAGTAGTGAGCATATACGATGCTACCAAGTGTTGAAATCAAGACACTTAAGTCTGACGATAACATTCAGTGATTTAATCGAATTTCACTGATAAATATGAATTCATTTAACTATCCTTGTTATAATTGTAATGTGTATATATTTACCGATTCGTATCATTGGTCGTCATTAATTCCTGGTATACAAATGGTTTGATAATGTATATGTCTGACCATATGGTTAAGAGTGTATACCGCATATACATCATACTTTCCATGATGACATAGTGTTTAATGAACAGACGCTAACATAGTTCTCATTATGAATGGAGTAGTCATGTCAATTCATACTGTTCATTTGAAATTTAACAATCTTTATAACACCCAAATATATTCAGTATCAATTCAATGATATAAGTTGTTCTGGAGCAGATTCAAGTTAAGCCTAAATGCTTATTTTCTTCAATAGATTGATGTTGGTGATATTTTCGAAAACGGCTAGCAAATAAACCACTGAATTAGGAGAACACAACGTAATCAAAAGTCGTCATTCGGATTATAAAACATGATTGTGTTGTTTGGGTTGGATTATAACTTGCAAGTGGAATCCATGATGCGCGTTTCGTCTTATCTGGGACTCGTCAGGTGGATACACCTGCAATTCCGTGTTATGTATTCTAATTATATATTTATTTTAGAATATTTAAGACGACTTTTGTCGTTAATCTGTGTTTTTCCTTGTTTCTTTTAATAGCATGATAAATCATTTAACTTCAACAATGGCCCAATCACCTTAAGTACATATAATAAAGATGGAAGCATCGAAGAAGGCCAAGGTGTCACTGAAATTGATGGCGATATACTACGTATACCGGATGTTCCTAATGAAGCAACATTTGTTGAAAGTAATTATAGTTTAGCAGGTTCTTGGGTAAGTTACACAGCTTATTTTATATGCAATGCTGAACACTTTAACCACGAAACATCGTTAGTTTAGTGTTGAAATATTTGATTACAGAAGGAGTTAAATGGTTCTCTGTAAATATACGTTGAAGGTGAGGAAGTTAGTTGAAGCTCCTTATATCGCTGGATGCTAGCAAATATCAATCAGGAATTATGTGAACTTAGTAAAAAAGCTGTTATTAACCTGAGATGTATATTTTTAGGGAATCAAGCAATATCCCTCAATAAAGTCAATAAAGCTCCAGTAAGGTCAGGAAACGTTTCATCTTATCAGCAGTGAATAGAATCTTCGCAGAAACATCTAGGACATATAGAATCACATGACACTATTTTGTTTGGATATTTGGTCATTCTGCTGCTGTACTTAGTAGGGTTCTCGAAGTCTCCAGAATCCCAAGGTCATTTGTAATTCTACAAAAAACCTTTATTTATCTGTATAACAAAGTTACTTTGGGATAAAGCGTTCATCTGGAGTTTCATTCGTTTTCTCTGCGTTCAAGTTGCAGTACAGGTTTAGCCTGGGGTTATCCTAAGCAGATAAGAATCGGATCTTGTGTCGAGTTAGCTGACTTATCATATACATATCGCAAATATAACTACTACTTATAAAATATCTTTTAAATAGACAGTTAAAACAAATTTACAGCATTTAACATTATGTAATATGTGGATATGGTGTTAACTATGAGATTATTTGATGACACATATGATCTCCATGAGCTATCTGTAACTAAGCGATACGATTACTTTGGTCCCCTATTCACTAGATGTTCGTTTCCACGGTCTTAATGACAGTCATGAGTAGAACACACACATTATAATGTTAGAAATTTTCTTCTCAATTAATTCTTCATCAAAGTTCTACACTAATAATGAAATCAACACTAGTCAAGTGATGATGATGATGGTGGTCGTATGTTAGATTGTAACAAGTATAACACGCACTAATTTGTTCATGGGATTATAGGGGGATGGAGGGGGGTGGGAAAAATTGAGAGGTCATAATCAGTAGGTTAATGAAACAGAAGCATATTAATATGAAATTGACTGACTGAGTAATTTTAAGTAAGTGGATAGATAAAGGATCAAATAGTCATTGCAGATTCGTATAAGCAAAAAGAATGAATTACATACACAAAAGATAATCAAGGATCCCATGCTAGGACAAAACAACTTCACAGTGCTTATTGCATGCCATTGGTACTGAACTGAAACTAATCTATGGTGAATACAATCAATTTATCCTGTAAAAAAAACCATCTTAGTTTAATTCGAAAAGTAACGGAGTGGCTTTGAATACAGTAAAATGTTGAAAAAATTGTCTTCAGAAATGGGATGGTTTATTTGATTAATATGCAAACTTTGAATTGCCCCAAAAAAGTATTCCAAGAATCGTTATGACTATTCAGATGATGTCGTCCGTTTATTCTTACGTCATTTTAATTCATAGAACAAGTTGATTCACCTAGAAATCTCCTTTCAACGAATTCATTATCTAACTGTACAAAAGTATGCAATGAAGTATAGATCAATGACTAATTGTATGAATTATGATTAGTTGCTATGTAAAATCCTTTGACCCCTAGTGTTTTAAATAATCATTTCGTAATTGAGGGAGGAAGGATTTGTGAAAAATGAAGATTTGCATCATCAATAGGGTGATGACAAAGTAATTATGATTGTCATTAGATTACAGTGAAGATTGAACACAGACGTTTTGATAAGAATAAGATGATAAATAATAATGATGATTGGAATATATTCCCTAATTTCGTTATCATTGAAAAGCTTCTTCTATTGACAATTCGGTCTCAATAATTTAGTTTAGCTGAAACCTGTATGTCTGTATTGGTGCATGTAATTTATTCTATTTACTCTTACTGATCTAATATTAGTATTCATTGCCTGATCAAAACATTTTACCTACTCTATTACGTAATGTCAGTCAATTTTATATCGGCATACTTCTGTTCCATTCACCTATTGATTATAGCTTATCAATAGTAGTCAGCCTGATCCCCATTCATCATTCTGTTAATCATTTTGCATTTGTCTTCTTGAACACATTCGTACTTGTTACACATGATATACTCTGGCACACCACCATCACCTGATCGATATCGATTTTATTGTTTGTGTAGAACCTTGATGAAAAAACTAATCTCACTTTAGTTACAATAATCAGATCACCAGTCATTAACTTCACAATGTACTTGAAGTTCTAGTGAGAAGTCATCACTGGTTAAGTTCAGATAGTTACCACCAATGACAAATGATGATCGTTGAGCTATATATCATAAATTGATGGAAGTAAGATTCTACTGTTGGGTGTCGGGTGACTCAATAGTGGAGAGGGTTAGGTAATCATCAACTTGAAGACCAAGAAGAGGAATCAACGGTGGCACTGTCATAGAAGAGTTCCATGCTAAAATGAAACAGTTGTCCAGTGCTTCCTAGTATTCAGTGATACCCTACAAACATCAATTAGTTGACGAATTCAATCGACTATCTCAATTTGATTAGATACTAATTGAAAAGAAATTTCTTCTTTACACTACTTGTTGAACATACTGTCTTTCTGTTAATCTCATTTCAGACGACAGATCAATTGAATTACTTTTCCAACTAGATTCTAATGTAATCACATAGATTGCTTATTAGATGACACAGATACTGAAATAATAACAATCATCAATGTAGACTATTCTATGTTATTTGTAATTTTAGGTAACATCTTATGGTTATGATGTAAAGTTGAATATTCGCTTATTCGGTGAAAGTTTCAATTATCTTCATGGACCATTTATTATTTACATGTAAGTAATCAATTGTATAAAGTTTATTATTTATTATTGTAAATTGATGTATTGAATGTATAAAGAAGAAATTCTGAAGTATTTACTACGTTGATTAGAAGTTATGAATTGAATGTATCTTCATATGATATTGAAGTGATCATTTAAACATTCTAGTTTTCAAGTTTCAAGTTTTATTCAAATGCCTTTTCTATAAATGACATTATTGTTGCTGGGGTTGCTGGTGGTAGGGTAGAGTGGGGGGGGGTGGGGAAAGGAAATTGATTTAACGTGGCTTGTGTATTATTACCTGATAGACTTGAAAACGATGATTTGTCGGCACAGTACCTCAACAACCAAAGCCTCATCCTCCTAGATATGAATAAAATGAATGAATATAGACGAATGAGACTTATTGAATATAAGCAATGAATCTATATATCAAATATTGAATGAATTGTAAATCGGTAATATAAAAACCAGTGAAGACTGAATTAGGAAAAGAGTTGTGTACAAAGTTCTGGATAATAGGATCATAATAAGGTAACAACAATTCGGAAAGGAAAACATAAATGTCAATGAATGATGAATCTGTAAGAAGCTTACAAACTAAAGACTACAAATATCATAGTTACTGAATGTTTAACCAGATGTGGCTAAACTGGAACTGTTTCAATAGAACGAAGAATGAATCCGACTGATTGTGGCATTCTATTCTTTGCCCTCCTGTAACAATTTCATTATTAGTTAATACTGACCAGTGGAGGATATGAAATTATGAATTTACTATTCATTTAGTTTACAAATACTTCAAAATACACGTACAACCACTGATTCCTAGATAGTAGCCAATGTCACTTAACCTTATTGATTGACCTCCATGTGCACTATATTTTGACGTTATATGATATGAAGAGATTAGAGATAAGTTTTAAATCCTCGATAGGTAAGAGATCATCTAAGTGTCAACTTGTAAGAACTGGTACCGCCCTCATAAGAATTGAACAGATTACACCATGTATGAAAAACACACATTTCTAGCTAGTCAGTCACACAAAGCTTCCTGTTACTCCCTATCCACTACCCGAATCTCCTGTAAC
Source organism: Schistosoma japonicum (assembly GCA_025215515.1). NCBI lineage: Eukaryota > Metazoa > Platyhelminthes > Trematoda > Strigeidida > Schistosomatidae > Schistosoma > Schistosoma japonicum. Next base: position 7,591,403 of record CM046062.1, on the reverse strand, counting down.
AAAAGGTACCAATTTAAAACGCAGACCTGAAATGTTTTGTGCTACATCAAATCACTCTACGACATGAAATTTTATAGTTCTAAGAACTAAATTATAGGGTGAATCCCTGACGATTTGAGTCATTATTACTCATTGTAGAGTTTCCTGAATTACACAAATTATTAGTAATGACTAATAATAACTGGATATCTTTTACATTCAAGCGTAGGTTTCCACAGCAATTTTTGCTCACTCCTTACGAGAAGTTGAACCAACGACCTAACGACTTCACTGTGATCGATTAACCTTTAAACTAGTAACTATGCACTCAACAGTTTAAATGCTTTACTTACAATGAATTGGTAGTATTAGATAACCATATGTAATGTAATCACATAGCAGTTGCCTGGTTAGTCTTCATCAACCCAATCTATCCACTAGATCATAGGAATGACCTATTGAACTCAAGTAACTAAACATGTTTTATTTGAAACCTAAATGTATCATTATCTTTGAATTCTTCTACACTTATGAATGTAATATCTTTTGATTGTATACAGTCACCGGATCGTTTCACTTTATTGGTGTCCACCAACTGATCGTTTACTCGTTCATACTATACCAACTGGATATGATAATCGAATTAATATACGACTTTCTGAACGTGAACGATGGTTTATTGATAAAGAATGCCGTGAACCAGTTTATCAAACAATTGGTCGACCTGGTTTTATGCAAGTATTAAGTAATGTGAAAAAAATTGGCATTCGTGTAAAGTATTTTCAAGATCAAAGTTCCTTGGAATTATACAATTTAAAACTTGAACATGCTGTGAAATCAGATGTACCAGGTCAATGGGTGGGTGAAATTGAACAATGTACATGTCCACATGGTTATGAAGGTCTATCATGTGAGGTATGTCAAAGAGTAGTTCTCAAGTAAAGTGCTAATCTTCACTTTATATTACTGTAGACTAATGACATAACTTTTATGCAATTTATACGTGTGAAAAATCAAGCATTGAACCTGGCTCATGTGTACATAGGTTCGAAGTTAACACATACTAAGAAGTACAGAAAGATTAACACAACATTAGTAGAAGTAGAAGTTACTTCAATGACAATAATGACGAGAACGTGTATGATATGGTTCATGAGAGGAAAAATTGGTGTGGAAAAAAACTAAGAAATAATTTTGAGCTCATAATTTAAGGGAGGACAAAGTGGATACGTTTACTCTCCTGTGACTGAATCTGAGTAATGTCACACAAAGTTTCCAACCACTGGTTACGGCATAGACGTGGATTATAACTAGATAGTCTGCATCTACCGACGCGAATCAAACAAGCAGTCAATGATTTCATAGATTGATGTCCTACTCCTGTATGAGTTATCCTCGTGCGTAGGAGTAGACGGTATTTAGGCATACATATCACGTGTCACAACCTCATCGATTGATTTACCACCTTTCCTAAATACTCGGGGTCTAATCTCGTCATTGCTTACTCAGTAATTGCATCTAACTCGAGCGATGCTTCGAAGATATCGATATTCAAATGCTAATAATGTACAATTATCAACTTCTCTTAATGTCCACGTCTCACATCCGTTCAAATCGAACTGCTTCGCAGTATACACTTTCTTTCTTCGAGATACGAATATCTCGTTAAAGCTACAGATGACGCAAGTTGTCAAAAGCCAAACGAGCTTTAGAATTCATCAGGCATAAACCCATTAGGGCTAATAAGATTTCCAAATGAGTGTAGTGATCGACGTTCTCATCTACTACACTTCAAATCTTTAGCTTAGGTGCTAACGAAGATCAGTAATAAAATAAAAGTTTGCATTTAGTAGAAGAGAATGCATTCCGAACATGCCTATATTGTTGTTTATTGGTGTCGAAAGATAGTTACATAACTATGTAAACTGAATATTCACAAGAAAACCCTGTCGAATAAATTAAAAATGGGTTGTACAGGTTAGTTTAATGTGAAGGTTTATTCTTGCCGTAAGTTGAAACCATCTGGAGAATCGAGGAGCACTGAACAATGGATAAATTCTAGTTTGTGTTATCGAAATCCACTACACCTACAACTGTGATAAGATTGATTTGTAAACTTCAAGTTATGAAACTAGATTATTACTTACAAAATAATGAAGTCATATTCAATGGCTTGCAACTTCAGCCTTCTTAAACTCGACCGACATTAGTGTAGTTGTTACATGATTACTGCCTATTTTGAATGCTTAGAACTTTTACCGTCATCAATAGCTTTTTGCTAGTTGTAGCTAGTTACTTACTGTGAATGTGTTTCAATAACATAATGATATACAACGACTTAAAGCCCACAATAGTCTTGGCTATTATATATATAAATATGGTCTGCTGATGATATACAAACAAAATGTTTAATTGATGTCTATATTACTAACGAGTGGTTCAGATAAGCCTAAAGAGGCTGGATGAATATCAGAAAGACTTCAACTATTTAGTGTTTTCCTTGAATGATTCTTTTGACTTTACTGAGACGTTGTATTACGTAATCATCTCCGGGTAAGTTTATGGTCTCATGTGGTACAATATACTAGTTCATGTAATTTTTTTTCCTTGAAAGCACACAAAGCAACTGCAAGCATTATGACCTACTTCTGACGACAGTAATGTCATAAACGAATTATATCTATGTTCATATAAGATATTTAGTTACAGTTAGAAACAACATTATGTGATCGAATTAACAATACAAAACAGGACTATCCATTAAATCCTATTTCCATAGACATTTATATTTTCATTCTTAAAAATGCATAGCTTAGAATTAGGACCTACGAAATAAGACAGCTTACCAGTTAGTGCCAGTGTAAACGACCTATTGAAATCTTTCAACAATGCTTATGGAAACTGCAGTTTCATGTAATAATAAGTTATATTCTTCTTATAGTATCATACAAAACAGATTGGAACATTCAATTGAAACATTACATGAAATACTTTGTATTTGCACGTCAATAGCTTTTATCTAGTGCATTACTGGTAAAGATTTGTGAAGGTGTTATTTTATGAAGTGAGATGAACATTAAGTTTACATGATTACATTAGTAACGAACCGATGTTGATTAGGTACCACTAAAAACCAAGATTCATTAAACAGTTGTTTTATATTTTCATATGACTCCTTAGTAGCATTAATGCATCTTTGATCCCTTTGAATAAACTAACCCATGATTTTCGGATTAGTAAACACTTAACTCTCTGCATCACTGGGCTGACGACATTAACTGGCAGAATTCTAACTTCCATTAATTTGTACAATGAAGCGACGACTATTCATTACTATTAACATAAACTCACGATAAACTGGGTGAAAAACTGACAAAACAGAGAAACAACAGGAACTTTCAAAAATTCAGTGAGAGATACTGAAAACCTATAAACCAAAAGCTTAAAGAAAAGACGCTTGACCTAAATTTAGGTGAGGATACAACATCGAAGAAGAAATGAAGACTAAACACAACAAACAGTATATTCTCATTATGAAACAGCTTTCCATTTCATGCCACCACTATCTGTTTACACAGAATTACGTGTATCTGACAAGGTAGTTTCAATATTAGAACAAAAAAATGACCTTACATTTGATTCAGCAGGAATGCTTCTAATAGTCTTTGGTTTCTAAGTGGGATCATGATTTCAAGTAACGTTATCAAAAAACATAGTGATAGAAGATATAGGCTGGATACTCAAGTGGCTTTAAATGTACTTATAATGTATACAACACTTAATCTTTAATCGATCGTTAAAGCTATTTCCATTAAACACTTTATACCTGATTATTATGTTTGACGGTAAACAGTTTCCGGTCTTTCATTACCCTGATGTATCACCTTTCATAACTAGAGTGTATTTAGACCTTTCCTTCCATACATCCGGCTGACAAGTCACAAGTACGACGAACTGCGCGTCCTGTATTCTACCTGCTAGTCACAGATCATCTCAAATATCCTTCATAACGTTTAATTACATCATCACATCAGATTGTATGTGTGAAATAAGTTAATCGACATCATTACGTGTTCCATTTCCTAGTTGTTTAATCAGCTTATCTTTTCTACAATCTCAACAGATGTTCTAGAATGTCTTTCTACAGTTCACAACTTAAATTTTACTAAAAAACTCATTTATATGCGATCAGGATCATTCTGCTACGTTTCTCAATTAAATTCCAATCAAATGTACTTCTATGTGAATGAATGCAGTTGATGAGAATTGAAAAAGAATGAAATAAACTTATCATATTCAGCACAGTATACTACTCAAACTGCCTTCAATGATAATGATCTGTATGTTATTTGCCTACAGGTATAAAGAAACTATTTGTATGCTAATAGCTCATCATCTAGGTCTTTTCATTGGTAACCATTAAATATAGTTCATATCAATAGTATGACATAATATAACAATATTATGTAATCATCATATTATCTTTATTTATAGAAATGTATATCTGGTTATCAGAAAGATCCAGATGATTCATTAAAATGTCGACCATTTTGTGCATGTGATAAATGTGACAATGAAGGAAATTGTATTGAATGTCCAGGGAATCGTGCTGGACCAAGATGTCAACAATGTAAAGATGGTTATTATAGACCAGATAAAAATTTATTATCAACAGATTGTCAATCATGTGATATGTGCGGAAATAATTTACCTTAGTAAGTATCAAAGATAAAATATTTGCATTGATTATAATCTATATTGGCTTATATAAACTTTAATTCGAATGTATTTGGATCTTCGAGTGAATTTGTTATATTTGCATATCTGTTGAACAAATGCAACTGTCCGGACCCAGTAGCTTAGTGGTGAACGTAATGGTGTTTGGCACGAAATAAACTGAGTTCGAGTCATGGTGTAAACATAAACACTGAGATGAAGGTACATTAAGCTTACACGCTCAAAATAGGACGGAATGCTTGTCCTAGATTCCGCTTAACAGTCACAATTCAAACAATAAACTTTAGTAGTTAACAAATAATAAATAAAATCGACTCAGGAATCGAGATAATGATCTTTTTGAAAAATGATTTATCCTACTTGGTTCGAATCCGCTGTTTTAGGTTTGAAACTTCTATATAGGGATACGTATGTGCTGCAATGGATTATTTGAAGTGTTTATATTAATTTTTTGCAGAAAAATGAGTAATATTGAAGTTATTTAGTTCATTGTGTAAATCGAATTAGCTAGCCAAGCGGTTACATGATAATCTACAGAATTCGATTACATAACAAACGCAATTAAACGGTCAGTGATGAGTGTGATTAAGAATAGCCAAGCAATGCTTTTGGGAAATATGGGATACAGTGGATAACATAGATGAAAACAGACGATTTAAGTCACGCAGACCTAACCATTCTCTCCTACACATTACAATAAATGCAGGTGAAAACAGATAGTGTAGCAGCAGCCTCCGCAGTCAGCAGCAGGCATCATCATTTACAAGGGGAAAGCAAGATCCTTAGATATGGTACAACACAACGAGCACCAACCATAAAACACTTCATTTGATAGAGAATCTCTAGAAGATGTAGAAAATTTCGCATACCTGGCCAGCAGTATCAACGATAAAGAGTTTGTGTTCTGATGCAGATGTGAAGGCACGTATTGGCAAGGCAAGGACAGCATTTCCACAATTAAAGAAGAACGTCTAAAACTTGAAAAAGCTGTCAAACAACATAAAAGTTACAATGTTCAATATAAACGTAAAGACAGTTCAATTGTATGTAACTGAAACGCGTATGGAGAACTACAAAAGCATCATTCAAATGATACACGTATTTATAAATATATGTTTGAGTAAAATACCTCGGATTTGTTGGTCAGACAGCATTAGTAACAACCTATTGTGAGAGTGAACAAACCTGACTAAATTCAGTTGAAGAAGAAATTAAGAAGAAACACTGGAGGTAGATAGAACATGCAATGCGAACAAAATCAAACTGTGTCATAAGTCAAGACCTAACTTCGAAGGAAAGAAGGAAGACCAAATAACACACTGATTTGGGAATCAGAAGCATACATAAGTAGAATAAAGACCACTTGGTGAGGAATGGAAAGAAGCTGTGAGTACACAATTCGTTGGAGAATGCTGGTCAGTAGCCAATGTTCCACTACGGGTAACAAGAATTTATAGGTTGATAAAATGTTCTACAAAACATAAATCTACTAAAATTAAAGATTTCCTAGTAGACTAGTCTTAAGTAACAAAGATTTCTTAGATCTAGTTATGTTGATGAGATGCTGTTGATGTGAAATTCTTCTAATATGAAATATTTTTATTCTTACCATGTTCACCATATGGTAACTATTAAATAAATCAAATAGTATATGAAAACAATGAAAAAATCATAAGATGCTGCTTGTTGTGTTAGCAACAAACAGGGTAAGGTAGATTGTTTGTTGTTTGTCTGTAAATGAATTTCACTCACTCACTCACTCCACTCCTCCCCTATCCCCCTCTCTCTCACACACACACGTGTTATTGTTAACTACAACATATATGTATGTCAATTAGTTAAATTCAACTATGAATGATAAGGATTACTTATAGAGACAGATTTAAGTAGTCTTATAAATTCACAAGAAATAAACGAAAATATAAAATGATTCGATTAGTGATTCGATAAACAGGTGTGTAATAATTTGTATTTTATGTTCTTTTTCTTTCAATAGTTCAATGTTTAAAATGAATTTGTTTATTCTAAAAAAAGATGAAGTGTAAAAAGATAAAAGAATATTTAATTCGCTATCAAAAATTAGTCTGAGTTGTCTTGGACAACTTGAAATTAGCACATGCCAAGTGTAGCGTCCTAGTTTGGAATTCATCACATACACTGTTCATCATGGAATGGAGCATGAAAAAGTTGAAGCTTCATTGTGAACGTTTAACCTTTAGACAACTTGGTCGGTTGGTATCTAATGGCTAATATTTAATAACTCAGTTAATTCACGATGTATTAATGCGACTTCATCTATAGTCATCGGTAAATAACCCAATATAGTTGAAGTCGATTGGTCAATTTTTCTCACTAGAACTCCATGAAAAACTTCCTTATCACCAAATTACAATTAAAATCAGCTCACTGGTAACTAACCTTTCGTAATAATTTGTGGTATGTAAATGTAACTAGTGGATTTCAACTATGTCGGCTTATCTACTGATGACTATAAATAATATTACGCAAATACATCTCGAATTAATTGAGTTATTAATACCAGACGTTAGATGCAGGTTGGCTCAGTAGTCTGACAGTTAAAATTCTCTACGAAGCATGAAAATCTCTCTGCTAGAATTCCGTGGTACGATCGTGAGTAAACAATGATTAAGAATCGCACACTAGGACTAAGTAGCTATTTGACGCCAATTCCTGTATTTTAATGGTCGTCTAGATCAGACCAATTATAAATTCAACAATCTCTGCAACACACATTCACAATAAAAGTATAACACTATTAGAAGAATAGAGTGAATTCATTATCATACTTCTGAGAGAAGCCGGCTAAAGTTATAATTAGTAGTACTATTCTAATGAGATGTAAATAGTGAATTTTGATAATGACGAACTGACTTTACTTAGATAACCAGTAGAAACCCTGGATTACTTTGTCAGCTAGTTTTGAGCTGATAAGAGACTACTCGACAGTACTAACCCATAACTCCACTGGTTGATCTGAGTTCGAACCTTTAGATTTAGCATCAAACACCGTTATATCAATGAGCTAAAATTTAATTATTGATTTTTCTAGTAATTAATTAGTCAGCTAGACGCCGTACAACCTCATACACTACTGTTAGTGAGTAACTGTTTCATACCCTACATAGCTCAACTTTACTGATGATATCTTCTTAGGAGTGACTCAGGAATCACTTTCGGGTGCTATCCATAAGTGATCTGATATTGTTTTTTTAATTAGGTGTTGTTGAAGTCGCTAGCAATCCTGGGCTTAATTTCCTAGTTGGGTAGTGAATATGAACAGTTGAACTATTCCATACTAGAACGAACAATCTATCCATATCTCTTTAGTTCTCAATGGTTTTCAAATCATGATCTCAAATTACTATGGCTGTAAACAGCCTTTTACATATTTTTCTTTTTTCATTGATATTGAGTTTATAAGAGATTGGAAAATTGTTATGTCGCGAGAAAATTGGGGGGTGAGTGGGGTTGGCCGAGTGCCAATGACTGGTGCCTAGTTAGGTATTGCGCGTCTGCCCTGTGCCCACTTAGTCCCAAGCCGAAATAAGAAGAATGCGAGCAAATAGGTCAGCCAGACAGAATCATATTATATTTCAAGCATTCTTTTATATATACATAAAGTCAGACCACACATTAAACCAATTAGAAAATTAACATGAATACAGAACGAGGGAAATAGTGGTAGTGAATAGGAACAACTTGTACACAACTAATTAACTGTAGTCCATAATAAGAGACAGTTTAATAACAGTAATTATGCTAACCGGGAGGATAGGGTAAGAGGAACGTAACAATAATAGAAACAAAATGTTTACATTACAGACAGTTAGAATAATTGAAATAGTGTTCTCAAAACACAGTTCTGAAAGTTTGTTACACTTCTTTGTGGTCAGGCCTAACACATAGTAGAAAGTTTCCCTTTTAAAAAAGCATGTCTATGTAACTGAGATCGATATCACATCGTCGTTCACAGCTGACACTTCATAGATCTAACAACGGGAATTCACATGAATAACATAGAAGCTTATGAGAAGATTCAACTTGATACAAATATTCTGTCTTACTTTGTGCTAGGTGATTAAACAAAGTCATCAGTTAGTTCAAAACATACTCTTTTCCTGTATGTACATTTATATCATCCATTATAAAAATTGACATATTCATATTACGATCTGACCAGAATTACATAATAATTTTATTTTGGGCTCCCTGTTCGAATAGCCATTCTCAATAAGAACAGCTATTCCTTGCATCTATTTAATTACGATCTTTAATTATCTAATTCAAAACCGTCGATAAATTATCGCGTATCCACTCGACTCATACACTTCCACAATTCATAGGTTGAGTGTATAAATTATAAATCAGTAACAATGAATATAGGAACATTACATTTGAAATGAACGTAAATCTGACAATCACAAAATGAAACCATGCTGGGTGAGATTAAGTTATATCAATTTCTATGTTAAGTTATAACATCCAAGTCGTAAAACGGATGTACAACCATTCATACTCATTAGTATATTCGGGGATGGGGGAAGTATTGGCATCTACTACGGATTAGACGGAGACTATCAAGAGGTATTAGTCTTAATGAATAAAATAGTTCAGTAGAAGAATCCATTCCGTGGTGATGCAGTTAAATGGTTCCTTTTGTACACAATTTTTCAGTTCATAAATAAAAGTATGTTAGGAATAGTATACTACTTAATTAATGGCATTAGTAAAATAGCGTAATATACTACACATTCCAACTTAATGAGAGTAGGATAGAAGAGAGGTAGAGGTACTGAACCAAAACATGAAAAACCATTTTTCAAAATCTTTGACTGTCGATGTAAGCCATAGTCGGTAGATGTATACTAGCTGGTTGAAAGGTCTGTATGATAATCACAGTCACTGACTGAAGACACATGATGACATGACCCAGAATCGATCAAGAGTAGTTTGCTCTTCATTCGCTCTCCATTTAAATCTTAATTTCTTTCACATCATACCTTCTTCTCAATTGTATTCTGTTGTCGTATCATTCTTGTAAAGTTGACTTTAGTCGTATTTATGTGTTATGATAACTTGGATCTATATAGGTATATGTCAGGTTCTACGTTATTCATATTAAATGCATAATTATGTAACCCAAGTCTTACTTAACTGTAGTTAAGCTCACTAATTGTAGCATAAAGGTATTCAGTGTAACAACACTTTAGAAAAAAAGTTCATCATTATCATGTAATCAAACATGTAATTGTTCTTTCTTTTTCTTCTTTATTTCATTTGAAGTGTTGTCAAAAAATGTCATTTTAACCCACAAACAGATGATGATTATTACTGTAAATGTCGTGTTAGTGAAGATAATAAGTTGATTAGTCCAAATTGTGATCGTTGTAAATTATCAATAGATATTGGTGAAGAACCTCCAGTTGATGCTAAATGTGATTTAAAACCACAACCAAGTGAATGTCATTTTCAAGGAACTCAAACAATATCAGATGATAATGACTGTCAGTGTAAAGTAAGTAACCAGTAATTAACATAAAGTTACATCAGTTTGTATATATCATTTACAAGGTTAGATATGATAATTTCTATTAAGTTGAGCATCAATTAAGCAATTTATAAAATATGAACAATATACACATTTGTAACATTCCAATGAATAGAAATCAAATAATCTAACGTTTCGCAGCTTAGTTTAAGTAGCTTCTTCAGAGAAAACATAAATAACTGAATTGAATCAACACAAGATTGGATTAAACAATGAAATAAATCAAAACCAACTCATTTAGTACAAGGAACAAACATGTCTGATTGTGTCAATTTGAGTCAATCGGATTATGGTGTTTAATAGGAAAGACATGTTTATGTTTCTTACTATACTGTGAATAAATATGAAAGTGTAGAATGAAGACAGACTGTATGTGTATGCGAACATGAATGAAATTTGATGTAGTTTAATTTAAGTCGGTTGGTTAGAAAGTCCATACTGAATGATTAGTAAGTCCTTCATGTTTGTTAAATCCAGTTAGATTTAACACTGGGTGAAGCAGCTTCAACTGTTCATCTTTTTTATAAGTGAAAAAATCTTTCTGAATGCATTCACACAGTTTCAATATCAATTTTATGGTTATGATAAATAGCATGTACGGACTACTATCGCTGATTTGATTTATAAGTTTTCAACTTCAACAGAATTATCAGCAGGTCGTTTAGTGTAGCTTTCTTGTTCTTTAGCCACGAGTTATGATTTCTCAAAAAGATTCTCCAATATTGAAAGTATCATTACCAGCACAACCTTACCTGTAGACACAGTTCTGTGTAGAAGTGAAAGGGTTCTTGTATTTTTGTTTTAACTAATGCATCTTGAACAGTGTTCATAGTGTCGTAGAATGCTTGAATTACATATTATTTTAATATTCCCTACAATTCTTCTGCTATGTCATAGTGATAAGATAGAACTATGATTTCAGTCCATGATATTTCAGCTGACTAATTATTAGTCAATAATAGGTCATTCTGTTTTTGTGTTGAGTTAGTATCAATATATCTACTTGAATGTGTAAGCTTACTGTAACTACTCAAAATTAAGAGTTCCATTTAAATTTCTTTTAGATTAAGTAGACAAGAAAATGGTAATTCACTGTGTTCATCTCCACCTTTTGAAGTTACTCATCGTGTTATTTCGATTCAGTTATTTAGCTATTCTCAGTTGCCAATAGTGCATCTTTAACGGATTGCTTCGATGCAGAGATAGTTCGCAAGTATTTTTTAAATTGAATTGTGACTGGAAAGTGGAATCCAGGACACGCATTTCGTCCCATTTAGGACTCGTCAGTTTGATGTACCTGCATCCGATTTTTGATATGCACACAAGTGTGACTGTCTAGACTTAGTAGTCTAGTGGTGGACGCTATGGCGTTCGGCATGTAACGGACTGAGTTTAGGGTACTGTGTGACTTTCAACACCAGGGTGCAGGCACATCCAGCTAACGAGTCCCAAATAGGACGAAACACGCTTCATGTACTATTCTTACTAGTCACAATCCAATTTAAAAAAACTCATATCATGTTTGATCATTATCATTATACATTTGAAACAGATGTAGAGTATAAGTGAATCAAATTGCAGTTTTACTAACCATTATTCTTACTACAATCACCCAGTCTAAATAAATAACATTGTTTTATCGTTACTTATGAGTAGTAATTAGTGTTTTATTAATGATCACTACGAAAAGGAAGATTATGCTAAATCTAATTTCACTCATTCATTCATCATGTAAGTCCCTTAGAAACATTTGACTTTCTCACATTCATTTATATTACCACCACTTTGATTGGTTTGTGCATTAACAAGTACAAAGTTCATCGAGAGGTATCTTATGAATCATGACATAGAATCATCCAATCATAGTGATGAGTAACTAGTTAACCAAATATAAATTTGTGAAGTGAACTGTCTATTCTCAAAGACATATTTGAGTGTAAGAGCAAATAACACAGCTGTAGATAATGAAGTTTGATTACATAATTCGGTAATTATACACCGAATACTAGACGCGTAGATCTACATCACAAACTGATTAAAGCAGGAATCCTACTAATAAACGTTTGCTCGATGAATAATGCTAATATTTAAGCGTTCTTTGAGGACTTTATATTTGATTCACTAGGGTATTTAAGAGAGCACAACACTACTAGTGAATCGTATACTAAAGTGAATCGACTCTCTAATGTTGTCTTATCTCCACTTCCGACCTAAATTAAACACACAAATAATGTTTACATGTTTACCCCAAGCGATAATCATTAAAGTAAACACTCAGTGCAGTACTAGACATTGTCAGAAGTGAAACAGTGGTCATTGATGATGATGGATGATCGTCAAGCTTTTGTCACAAATTGATGAAGGCCAGAGAGCTTACTGATGTGAATGATTATGAAGTCCCTGGGTTCGATTCCTCTAGCAAAATAGACAGTGTTTACTACGTAGGCATTTCATAGTAGAATTAAACAACTGTCCATTGCTCTCTGTTTTTTAATAGTACCCTAGCAACATCAATCTAAGACGAATCCATTAACTAGAATTATCAACTAGTTGAAAGTAACTATATTTTACTGAAAATCTTATTTACGTTAGCCTTAACAACTAGTTCTTTACCTTGACTATTTCTTTTGAATACAGACTGGATATACTGGTGTTAAATGTGATGAATGTATAGATGGTTATTTCAATTATATGGGACAATGTTTACAATGTTTTTGTTCTGGGAAGACAACATCATGTCGTTTATCAGATGAACATTATTTCTGGAATATTACAACAGTAAGTTATTCTAATATTTGAATTGTAGTTTAGTTTACAAATTCTTATGTACATCAGAACAGAGATATGTGAACAAAGAACACGAAATTCTTACTTCTGATTCTACAATTATCAGTTCAACATTGAACAACACAAAACAAATAGTCAGTTTTGAGGCAAATACAACATGATTCAGAGATCATAGATGATTGGATAGAAATATTCTTCTTCTCAGGTTATTTGTAACAAATGAGAATGTTTTATCTATCAATTATTGCTTATTACCCCATGTGGAGCATAGGTCACTGAATAACATTCTACAACCAATTCTGTCCTCAAGTTTCATTTCCAGTTCATCCAAAGTGTTGTTCATTGATGTATTTTTTCTGCCTCTAATTCCTGGTGCAATATGTGGGTAACCATTAACCACAAAATAGGAATGTTAATGTTGAAATAGTCATAATCATCCTGTAGCTCGTTTATATCTGTATATAAGCGACAATAGTCGATGAGGTAGGTGACAAATATATAATTAAATCAAGTATTTGTAGTTAAACTCCGAATTCTATTTAGAGTTAAATCACCTAAGTAATTCTTTGTACAATGGAGTAAGTGATAATTAAAGCTTATTACTTAGCAACAATGATAATAATAGAAACAAATTATAATTAGTTGATTGAATATATCATAGATTGATGTTAGCAGGGTACCATTGAGAATCACAGAACACTGGATAGCTATTCCATCCTATTGTGGAACTTCTCTTCAGTGCGCACCTCAGATTCCACATCAGGGGCTTCAAGTTGACTACAAGCGCCTAAACCTCTGCACACCTATGTCGGCATCAAATGGAGTGCGTACTGCTAAGAAGTTCCACAACAGGACAGAACAGCTGTCCAATCCTTCCTGGTTTTCAGTGGTAGCCTGTTAACATCCTTCTGTGACATCTTTAATCAACACTAAATTAAAATTAAATCATTTGTTTGGTTTTGATAACGGTCATGACGTAAAGAGGATTTAGAAGAGGAGATATTCAAATTTATTTTGTGTATTTTGATTAGTAATGAAGAGAGTAATATTTGGATAAACTTAAGTTGTGGAAATACATATAACGAGAAGAAGCTATATATGGATTACTACAGTTAAGTCATCATATGATTAAGGTGACGATTGGCTTAATGGATCATGGGTCGGTCATAGCAGGAGAAGGGATTGAACGTACTACTTTTATATATACAGTTCTAGCCTTTTGACCTGTATATCTATCGCATCTGCCGTTTTAAGTACTTTCAGTCTAACTGGCTTTGACGACTAACTATTTACACTGTATACTACAGTAAATGATTAGTTTGTGCTCACAGAATGACCTGTTTGAATTACTTTAACTAATACTAAACAGTTGGTATTTTTGACGTAAACTTAGGTTAACCACAATGGATGGTGCTCATAAGCTTGGAGAAGTAAATTACTTGGGCATCTACCAACGTAACTTGCTTAACATGAGTAGTTGAACTGCTAGATACAAAATGAAGTGGTAAACTTAACTAATTTATTCTTCATTCTCAGTGTCCCCATAGGGTGGGTAAAAAATGTTATTTGTAGTTTTCCTGAGTTGAATGTTCTACAGATGCAACTGCGTACCCTCAACATTAGCATTTCGTATGATGTGTCTCACCTGATCTCTTATTGTCGCCTATTTACAGAGATTTCTATATACATATTTTTATTTTGTCTATTTCATTTATCGTTTAAGTTTAACAGGCTACATGATGATGGCGAAGAAGACGATGATGATTGTGATGATGATGATAATGTTGATAATGATGATGATGGTTCCATCATTAGCATCCGTATTTTACAAATAACCCAAAAACAAGAAGAATATTTCTATCCAATCATTCCTGATCTCTGAATGATGTTGTATTTGCCTCAACACTGACTTTTTATTTTTGTGCTGTTTAGTGGTAAACTGATAATTGTAGAATCTGAAGTAAGAATTTACCAAAAAAGGATATTCTTCGTTCACACGTCTTCCTTTTGATAACTTAATCATTTATTCAATTGTGATAACTGTAATATGTTCATTGTCAGAGTACATAAGTAAGACGTTGAAACTATTCTACAAGAAGCTTTGTACTTTGACTATGACGTCATCTGCCTTGGTTACCAAGTCATTTATATAAAACTTTTGTTATCATGAAATAAATTTTTCTACATTGAAGGTGAGGGGGGGAGGTAAATTTTTTATGAAATCATCATTAAGTTTTATAAAGGTGATTAATTGTTACAATGTGATTAGTTGTCATGTGAAATTCTTTGATTAATTAATTGAGTAATCGATGAGAAGGGATATTTGAAAAAAAACATGAAGTTATGTAATCAGTAGGGTGGTAATACAATAATTGTAATTGAGTGTTGTGGCGATTGTTGATTGTTAAAGTTATATCACAAAATTGGTTTGGTTTAAACAACCATTGATCTTCCAGGAAACATTCGACAGCTGTTTTCTTCCCTAGTGTGGGACTCTTTGACAGCAGTAAATCCAAGACCTCATCATAGGATCAAGCGAAGGAATCTTTTGCTCTGTAGAGAGTGCTTTATCATTAGATCACTGAGTTGACTTCCAACAGTAAATATTTCTAATTCAGATCAATCCGTGCATATGGTTCAGCAACTTCATCTATTAGATAACTGTCTCACATACAACAGATTGAACTCCACTTATTCAAAGTTATAACATTCAATGTGACAGTTTATGATGTTTGTACGGAACCACTGAGTCTATGCCTGATACATCATGATGGAAGTATTTACATTCATTTGTCATTGAAAAGAAACCATACATCATGTTTTCATGAAGCTTAAATGATAAAATATACCTTTTAATTAATTCTATATGTACTACTTAAAACTTTATTATTTCACAAGAAATTTATCCACTTATGTATTTAGGACAATTCCGCAGGATTCGGTTTCAATGTTTGGCTTGGTCAACGAACTTCAATAAGTGGATTACAACAACATGAATATACTACTGATGGTAAACAACGTATTGAACGTGATATGAATAGTTTTTATGTTAAACATCCATTAAATAATAAAGGAATAATTCATTTTGGTATTAATTTAATTCCACCTAAACCGATTTCACCTACACAAAATGATATAACTATTTATGTAAGTTAATATTGAATTGATTACATAATTGTATTCACTTATAATAATCGTTAAATATGTTTCAGAGTAGTTAAAGTTTATTCGTTGGTGAAATCCTATAGCTTCACCAAAGATGGTAATATAATTACATGATGATTATGCTGATTATGATTGTTGGGATTACTCAACTAGAAGATGATGGAAGGGTAGTCTGTTGGAATTCAATCAATACTATAAAGGACTTGATGAACATACAACTGATCACTACACAATGATCAACCAAAGTAATTAGGAGCTCTTGACTGTTGTTTGACTTTTAGGGAGACATACAATTTCTGTCTGTTGTTTCTTTTAGTAGTATTCACTCATAGTCAGATATAAACAGCACAAAACAGGGTATATGTGTATGTTAGCTCAAGATTCTGTATCACACTATTACGATCAGATAAAATTTACAAGATGGATTTCATGATATAATTCAACAACAATGAATGTAAAAGGTATTCATGAAGGAATATGAAACTAATGCTAAAAAGGAAGTAAAAGGATGAATACACTTACTACGTTCGAAGTGATTCTGAGCCATGAATCTAAAACAATGTCTGAAACCAATGATAGCGATTACTTTACGGACACCAAACAAATGGTATAGATCTAACTATTTATATCATTCCAACAGACGACGACTTCAGATACTGATGCCAAGATTAGGTCTAACTGTGTCGGGTTAGGTAGAGGTTTGACATAAGTAGTACATATACTGACCATATTAACCTACTTGACATATAAGTGTAGTACTGTGTGTTTCATCTCACTTTTGTATACTTATTCACTAAACGAAGTAATCTTTGTGCCTTTAAGTCATCTAACATTAAAGACTCAGAGCCAACACTCTTCCTTTTTCACAGACTATGCTTTACTACCATAGGTTATTACATAGCTGACCATTACACAGTATACTGGCCTTATAGTTGACAGCTGGATATCTAGCACGCGTCATAATTAACGTAAGCTAGATCAACCAAAACAAGGTTTACAAACCGTGGTAAGTTTTGACAGGTATTAACCAATTCATTAGAAGTGATGAAGTTTCCAACGTACTCAACCATATCACTTATATTATATATGTAAACATATCTTTCTGATTAAATAGAGTGTAAAAGGTCAGTTTTTATGCGATGATGTAATAGAATATCAATCAAAATAATACCAAGTAAGTATAACATCTATTTTCTTGGGGCATTATAACACGGAGGCAACTTATATTTAATTCTACTATGCTTATTTGCATAGTGATTGGCTTATGTATGAAGTTATTAGCAATCAGCTAAATTGAATCGGGATGGTTTATAAAGAATGCTATTTCAAGTTAATTGAATACGTCATATATTGATGTTGGCAGGGTACCACTGAAATTAGGAAACACTGGATAAATGTTTCGTCCTAGTATGTGACTTCTCAGAAGTGCGCACTCTGGGTTCGACCCCATATCCTTCAGTTTGACAAACACCTCACCCTATGCACCTCCGGGGTGGCATCTGATGATAGAATTTTCACTTTAGTCAATTTGTGATCTAGCATGACGATTATCCATCATCATAAGTGATAACTGTCTCACTCCCGAAATGTCTGAACCCCACCAGTTACGACCTTTTACTAAATTTTTAGAAATATCCTGAGGTTGGTCACCGATGAGCTGATCATTGCAATTATTTTTAGATGGTTTTTGGAAATTGGTATGCGTTTTTATTTGATTGAATACATAGAAATTCTATCAATAAATGCCTGTACCTTAGCTCAGAGGGTTAAGTGTTCACCAACCTGAAACCCCTGGGGCAAAATCTAGTGTGCACAAGGCTGAGGAATCCTATACTAGAACGAAACAGTTGTCTAGTCCTTCCTGGTTTCCATCGGTATCCTATCAACATTAATCTGTGACGCAATCAACTAACTAAGCTGAGCTAATTCACACAGTAACTAGATATACATTTATCGTTAAAATGTAACTATTGAAGCGTTGATTTCACTGGTTATTCAATCAGTGTTACATGAATGTGATATAAAACTGAAGTAATATGCTACATTGCCTTTCATTTTATTATCATGAAATATCTAAATGCATAAAAAATAGTTCATCTCTTTTAGTTCTCCTATATTCTCCTAACTGTAGAGTAAAATTGCTGAAACTTTAGTCGTCATTCTAGCCGACTTCATCAATTCAAACTTCTGATAGGATTGAATCATTCAATTTTCTTTAGAAGTGAGTAGCAGTTTCTTTTTGTTGAGTAGGAAACGAACAAGTGTCAATAACAACCAATCAGATTCAAAGTTGACAGAACAAGGTATCAACCACATAGCTTGCTTCTTTTAGAGAATTTTGGTAATAAAGTTTGTTAGAATGACGAATAGAGTTCAGCAATTAAACCATCTACATCAAACAAAGCAATTTAATTAACATCCTCCTTCTGAGCTAAACAGCCTCACTACTGTTCATCTCTTGATAACATCATCATTGTAACAAATCTAACAGATTGTTTATTTCGATTATTTTAAATCATTCCTCAACAGTATCATAACATCATATTGAAATTGTTTGAAGTGGATTGTAGCTAACAAGCGAAATTAAGGACTCATATTACGTCCTATTTTGGACTCATCAGATGGATGTACCATGACAAATCAACAGGAAGATTCGAATTATATCATACTGTAATTGCTTTAAGATAGAATTAATGTAAAATGTCAATGTTACAAATAACTTTAAATCATACTTAAAATGTTTGTATTAAAAATCGATACTTTACATGTTCAATGTACAATTTCTTTTTATAGAAGTTTATTTATGGCGGTAAAATGTCATTTAAAATTGATTCAGTTAAATTAAATCCAAATGAATTGACACAAAGAGAAGCAAATGTTATTGTAGAACTTGAGGTAATCAATATTTTCTTTTCTTTTATGAGGTTATTGTTTCTAAATCAATTGAATTTTGTACGTACATTGAACAGTTATAATAATCGTTTAGATTAAAACAGATTCCTAATGGAAGAACATAGTGAATCGGATGAATATGTGAATGTCTTTCAGCATCGATAGATTAGTACTGATGAACAAATTGACTTTATATTCACTAAGAATGTGTATATCCCATTGAATACAGTGTGTATATGTGTACTGTGAGTATTTTGTTACAAAGTTATAGAGGATATTAGATGACATAACGTGTTGATGTTAACTTCATTAGTGAAAACATGATTAAGTCAAATTGATAGTAAGATCTGTGTATAAGTAACATGTTAGTCAACCACTGACATTACAAAAATATATGATATTGTTTTGTCTAACGAATATGAAATTCGTATTAATTGAAGTAAACATCTAGAACTTAAACCAGCTGTCAGTCAACATCAAAATCACAGTTTTGAATACGAACATCAAGGCAGCTCTGTTGTATGCAGCTGAAACTTGTATGGAGAACAACAAAAACAATCATTCGAAAGATGTGGATATTTATAAACAGTTGCTTGTGCAAGATGGTACTCCATACATGTTGGTTAGACACAGTCAGTGACAACCTACTGTGATAGATAACAAACCAACTAATATTCAGCTGAGAGAAAAAAATAGGAAGAAATGCCAGGGGGGGATAAGAAATCATCAACTACTTCACAAGATATTTCCTAACTTAGAATTCTAATGGCCGAAAGAAAATAATAAAACCGACGAACAAATTGTTCCAGAAGTTGAAATTAGACATGAAAAGAATGAATAGGACTTGTGAAGAACTAAAAATGCAATTTAAGAACAGAGTTGGTTAGCGAATGCATGACAAGTAACAGTGCGTTTGCTTGTAATCATCATAGATTGATATTGTTTAAGTACCACTGAATACCAAGGAGCACTGAACAGCTATTTCCTCCTGTTAATATAGAACTCCTCAGTAGTGTTCACACTCTGTTCTTCCACAGAATCGATTTCAAGGCCCTAATGTCTCATGGTGATGTCGTCTAATGGTAGACATCCGGTTTCTATCAATTTGTAGTTTAGTGTAAACCATGTACTCGGTCCCCCCCCCTACAGGAAAATCATGAGTACACACAAGCACAGATGAATCCCATATGATGACAAAACAGTTGTCTAATGTTATCTAATCAACATCAATCTATAATGAATAAAGGCAACTAAACTTAATACCTATCAACCCAAAATCACTTCAGTTATTAGTAATGTATTAGTAAATGTCTAAATTCTAGTTCAAATAAGTTGATTGTTCACATAAGTTGAAATAAGGTAAACATTATCATTAAAACTGATTACATAATATGGATATTGACATTTTGTCATGTTTATATTAAGTGTCTACATTGGGTAGTTAAAATACGTTTAGCAAACTATGTATTAGACAGTAAACATTACAGAATAGGTTATATTGTTGAACTGAATTAGAAAAACTGACACAATTTCAAAGTGTTTATATCTTCTCATTGATGCTGTTTATGAATTGAAACTGATCCATTTCAGTTACTATATGTACATTTTGAACAAATCACATTAGTAAAACTGTCTATCACAAGTATGATGAATGTTGGATTATGGTTAGTAAATGGAATTTGTAACGCATGTTTTATCCTGTCTAGTGGTTGTTTTGTTGAATTTACCTGCATTATACTCTTATTCTACAGTGTGAAATACCACTGAATAGAGATAATTCGTTTACGAGTCACATATAACAACAAAGACTGCTTAATGTCAATTCATAACAAAATTAAATTGAAGATATAAGCATATTCTATTTAAATACACATTTCCATTGGGAAAGATTGGTTACCTTGACACAAAAGCTTAGTTGTGAATGTGATGGTGCTGAGGATAAATGAGTTGAATTCGAGTTCTAGTGTAAACATTAACTCTAGGTTAGAAGTAAATCTAGCCAGTGACTCTCGAACAGGACTGAGTTTCCGTCCTTGATCTCACTTACCTGGTACATTCTAATTTTCAAAATAATCAACTTTTTTTCAAATATAATATGTACTGTTTTATACTCAGATAAGTAATGTGTTTAAGCCAGTATCGAATAGTTGACTAAACAAGTGTGTTTTAGACCCCCTCATGATTTCATTGATACTATAGGACGATGACAATAATATACACGTATTCTGATGTAATCTGTATTATAGTACTGTAATTACCCTTTCTGATCAACTTTGTTGCAAGCTACATCTTAGACCACTATGTGCAATAATAAGGACTAATGATTACTACAAAGCATTGAGGTGAAGATCATGAGTATACATATTATTGGTCTAGGAAAAGAATATTTAGATATAACCCTAACATGGATAAATAGTTTGTCTGCCTCAACAATACGACTGGTCTATACTAACTAATTTGACCATGAGAAATGTTTGACTATGAGTTGTACATCGAAATATCTGTCTCGGAAAATTTACTGTCTCGTCATTTTGCGTTCATAAGATTAATGGTGATTCCACGTTTTCCATCTTAGCTTAAGTGTCTTGTTAGATATTTAAACATGATCGCTACCAACTACACGCATTGATTAGATGGTACATGTATTGTCGTATACACTCTTGACCCTATATGATCCGATGTAATCTTATGGAGGTGGTGGTAATATAGGAATAGGCATTAAGTCTAGTTATTCGCAATCATCACAAAGGGATGTCGGTTGGGTGACAGTGAAAACCAGATGGGTGGGGATGGTGCGTTGAATAGTTGTTTTATCTTTGCATGGAACTTCTAAACAGTGTGCACCCTCGATTCCTCCTGAGAATGGAACCTATGAGTTTCAGGTCTCACGAAGAAAGTTTAAGCATCGGTACCTCTGAGTACGTACTTTTGAGAAGTTCCTTACTATGTTCCTAACACTGTCTGGTGATTTTTGGCTTTCTGTAGTACCTAACTAACATTAATCTTTGAAAAATGCAGACAACTCCATTTGATTGTGTTTGAATTAAGCATTTTATTATATTACATGTTCTGTTACATTTATAGTCGCCACGTTATGGACGTGCATGGACAATGGCTACATTTAACTTAGTAACACAACGTTATGAAGTAGAATTTAATGAAAATTGGTGGCCAGGTGGTTGGAGACTTGGAACCCCATCGAATGCATATGAATCACAAATTGGTATGACAAGAAGTCAATTATTAAGATTATTAACCACAACAACAAGTATTGGTATAGTAACAAGTAGTGGTAATAGTGAATCGTTAAATGGTATGAAATTATCTGGATTATCTATACAAGTTGCATTACCAATAAAAACAAATGAACGTCAACTGTTTGCAAGAGAACAAGGATTACCATTAGCGCCAGTAGAAATATGTGATTGTCCGAATCCATCACAGTCAAATGAAAGAGAATTATCACCAAGTTGTGAAGTAAAGCGATTACCATTTTACTTTTGGTTAACTTTATTAACATTTTTGTACACTCATTATTGCCTTGTTATATTTTTTGTAACCTGTACCGAGTTGGTGTATTGGGTTAGCAGCTGGAGGAAGCGATTACGAGATCGGAGGTGATCAGTCCACAAGGTTAGATAGGTAACAAAAAGCCATAAGGAAAAGCCCAGTAAGATAATTTAGAACAACTCGTAAAATCGTAATTGGCCCTCAAGTGCGTCGTGCAGGTCTTACACTGCATTCTCTGGCTAAAAAGCACTATCCTTAGTGTAATCGAATGCATGGTTGGTTACATCGTTGTAGTAATTGCTTGGGGAATCGCAGAGTATAGTATTGTAATTGCAGAACATTGACGTGAGCACGTTGTATTTTACGCCTGTTGCGTAGGAAGTAGCTCTGGTAGATAATTAAGTTGAGCAATAAGAAAGCGATTGATTTCATATGAGAAATCCCGGTAAGCTAGCCACATTTTGTAAACTGGGTTGATTTAATGTTATTCAAATGTATACTGTCAGCAACTGAAGAAAACTTTCTTAAAATTAGGGGCGCATAGTCTAGAGGGTACAAAATAGGACATAGCAACTTTGAGCAAAAGCCTAGTAAGATCATTAAGAATAATTCATTGGTGCTCAAGTGAATTGTATAAGTCGTACACATTGTCATTATCAATTTAAATTATCCCTAACTGTTTACCATACTTTAATATAGTGATAATGAGCATAGAATGCTCAAGTGTAATCGACATTATCAACAATCAAAGAGCGTAAATTATCATACATGAAAATAGAAATTCATACCTCTTAAGAATGATAGTTGTTTATTCGACTTCAATAGATCAAAAAGATAATGTAGATCGATTTAAAATGAAAAGTATTTATGTATGTACGTATGTTCGATACCGAACCTGCCTCGGTCCAAGTTACCATACATCACTAGTACAGCAGGATTTTCACTAAATTAGAATAGATAGGCGGTCATTGCTTTATTGATAATATTAAAAAGAAATGGTTATATAGAATACAGTATGGGGAGAAAGAGTTAGTTCTTACAAAGAATGATATTAAATAATTTCTGAATAACTATTTAAAGGAGGGCATAAAGTGAATGCACTTATTCCACTATAACAAATTTTGTAGCTGTATCCCCTAGAGTCTTTAACAGTTGATTAAAACATTAATGAGAATTTCAACCAGGTAGTCTGCTTCCACCAACGTAACTCAAGAAATAGTCGGTAACTTCATAAACTCGTCCCATGTCTTGATTTGACTGACCTTAACATTATTCCATCCTACTCAATCATCAGTCATCAACGTTCGTTGAGTGTGATTAGAGACACGTATTATATATCCCAACCACTCAAACAGATAAAGATATGTAACATTATCGACTAATTTTTTTATCTTTCTCTAATACCCGGCGTTTAACTTTATTATTAGTTATCCGGTAATCCCAGGTAACGCTAGAGATGTTTTGAAGACATCAATAATCGAATACCCGGAAACCTACGGTTGTCATCTTCTATTAATCTCCATGCTTAACATTCATATAGTAAAACAAAATGACCTACTGAGCAGTAAACCCATCTTTTCATTAATAGACAGATATCTCATCTACTTCATAGGTGACTTAAGTTGACAAAAGCTTTACTAGTGTTTTAAAGTCAGTTAAAAATTAATGTGCATTTATAACAGCATGATTTAGCACTAGTTCAAATGAACTTATATCAACTGAATAGATTGTTTCATGTGTAACTGATATGATGAGAAATCTGGTATGTCAGGTAAGCTAGTTGCCAAGGCTTACTTATTCAGTGTAATGTTGTCAGGGAAAGTATCTTAAGCTTCATTCATCTTACGAGAATAAGTGGTAAAAGTAAAGAGGTATTTCATATTTTAACATGATTCCAAACAAATGTTAACAATATTTCACTTTCAGTAATCAATTAGTAGTATGTTTTAATAAGACTTCAATTATAGAATGTTAGATGTTTATTATAATTTGTGGCATCCGATAAATGACGAAATAGAGATTAGAGAAAGTTAAATGTATATTACATCCGAATTCTGGACATACTACAATCTTTGCATACATCGAATGATCATGGGGTAGTGACGATTCATGTGTTTTGTTTGAGCTGAATTGTGGCTGGCAAGCGAAATCCCGGATGTACGTTTCGTCTTATGTGGAACTTGTCAGCTGAATTCGCCCCTACCCTCGTATTTTTTTTCACACCGGAACTAGAACTTGATTCGTTTCAATCCAAACGCCACCGCGTTTACCACTTGGCTACTGAGTCCAGACAGTTGCACTAGTGCAACGGGTATGTGTAAATGACTACAATGTTTTTGGACATTCGACTATGCTACTGAGTCCTAGTGGTTAACGCGGTGGCATTCGGCTTAAAACGAAGTGTTTTAAAGTTTCGTTGTGAATATCAACACTGGGATGGAAGCAAATCCAGCTGACTAGTCCCACATAGAACGGAACACACATCCTAGAATCCGCTCGCCAGCCACAATCCAACTCAAACAATACTTGTGAACTATCGCAATATCGCGGCAATCCGCTCAAGATGTACATATGGCGACACAGACTAATTAATCTCAGTCAATGATAAATTAGTAGGAAGTTCCAAATACGTTATGATTCTTATGTTTGCCTAATTCTAAGTGCTGGTTGATTCCTATCAATCAAACTGAAATATAGTCATTAATCGAAATGACTCAATACTGTTTGTACTAAAACACTCGGCTTTCTAAAGTAATCATTTGGAAACATTGACTGAACTAGATTTCATTATTTGAGAGTCTACCATTCAGTTGTTTGTCTTGCTACTGACTCCATATAGGACTGTGATACTTGCACTCATTGATAACTATACAATAATCAATGTTATCTCTGTTTAATCCTTGAAAATCTAAAGTATCTTATTCTCAGTTGTTAGAACAGTCACGAATTAGGTTCACTAATTTCTACTGTCTATATTCAACCACTTAACAACAATTTTGCGGTTAGCTTGGCTATCTAATGCTAATTCTAATACATAAGAGTTAGATGTATCAAAGTATTAGTCAGATTGATGGTACATTCTACAATAATTTCATCAATAGATCCATGTTCTGTTTAGACAGATTAGATCTAAGATAAGATTCTTTTTAAAGAATGACATCGACATAATTCATATCCTCATGAAAATGCTGACAGTAAGTAAATTCATTATTCTATGGAACAGTCATACACTGTAACGCCATTGTTACGTTATGTTTCATGGTACCAATGTTTCTATGCCGTAATCCATGTAGTATATGATTATTATTCTTAACTTTAGATAATATTGTACAATTATTATAAATGATATTTCTATATCTATAATAGGGTTGTACTGATCTATCAAAACAATCAGTTATTCGTCTTGAACCTCTTGGTGAAGATATTAAATGTGGAGGTTGTCTAGGTGCTGAATGTGGAGAGTAAGTGATAGAATTATTTTTTTTATAAAAAGAAAATGACTATTTAGATTTACGTTGATTGTTATTAGTCGTAGATTGATACCAGTTAACTTACCCTGGTAACTAGAAAGCAGTGGATAGATGTTTTGTTCTAATCTAAGATTCCTCAGTAGTGCAAACGTATGTTCTTATAGGGCTTCAAGGCCAGAAACTTAAGACCTCGCAATGAACGCCTAAATCCCTGGACTACTTGACCGAAATACTCTACAAACGTCCACTGAGTCTATAAATGTCTCATTAGTTAGCTAATTTAAGTAGTCAGTTTTCTATCACTTGGATGTTTACATTTGACATAATGTCCCGAAGAAAATATCTTTAGTTCTAAAGTTTTTAGCCTATGGTTAACTTTATAGCCAGTGTTGATCAGGCATATTGTTTTAGGTGTAAATTAACTTGACAATTGACTAGAAGTAGCAATAAATTCATCACCAGTGTACACTTAAAACCTTGACAGGAATCGAACTTAGAACGAGTGCGTTTGGATTTTAACAGTTATTATTTTCATAGTCATTATTCACCCATTAAAATTAATGACGACTGTTTCATTTCAGGAATTACTTGTTTCTAAGCTTATGATAGTAAAGCATCGTTGATATTGGCTTGTTCAGACACCGAGTACATTAGGATAACGTTTGAAACCTGTTACCAAACCTGTTTAATCTGAACTACCACTGAAGTTGTATGTATCTCACACTACACCAGCTTACTAATTTTATACAGGTTGAGAACTACTCGAAGAAGATTTGAGCCCAAACTAACATGAATTGAAATTGTTTACGACCTCGTGAAGCCGCATAAATCTTATTATTTATGAACTGATGTCATGTTATTGTTAATTATAAGTAATTTTACTGTACATGGTAATAGGAAAGTTCATGAGATCGTAGAGCTGTCTCCGATTTTTTTGAGAAAATGGTGAGAAACTGGATTTATAATTGTTAAGTCTGAGCTTTCGAGACTAATTTATCACTGAGTATCAGTCCATATCAACATGTTTACCCCTCAGTATCAATAAGGTTATTCTGATCATACTTTAGTAGTTTAATTATTGCGAACTGTTATCACCGAGGTGAGGGTGCCGAGGAGAGTATGGCATTCTTCTTATCTATGATGATTATCAGCTGGCACGTATTCTGTTTTCCAATGCCTTTCAATAGTTTCATCCACCCAATCAGGATGAAATATAGACCAATATGTAAATGACTCACTTAGACTGGAAGCTACACTGTAACCTGGTCCATTGAACTGTTTCATTAGTATAATACTAACTAATTCTGATAGTAATTACAGAATGTACACCAAACTTATAGGTGAATTTGTTTTGTTCACATATATAGAGGTGCTTTATTTATAAAGATGGATATCGTCAAGTTTGCAGCTGCTCACTTCTTAGAAGGAACTGATTTTTGGAGAGATTCATAATCATAAGTGGTAGTAGAACGATTGTGTTATCGAAAGTAATTCTTTAAATATATGAATGTCTATAATAACTAATGGCAGGAAGCTGAAGTTCACATAATAAATATAGTCGATATATCATCACTATCTTCTTTGTCAAATCTTCATA
This sequence comes from Schistosoma japonicum, assembly GCA_025215515.1. Taxonomy (NCBI): domain Eukaryota; kingdom Metazoa; phylum Platyhelminthes; class Trematoda; order Strigeidida; family Schistosomatidae; genus Schistosoma; species Schistosoma japonicum. The sequence goes on along the minus strand of CM046062.1, from coordinate 7,563,697 downwards.
TCCTACATGAAACAACATACTTCATTGGTATGTGAGCTAAGACACCATGTTAAGTGTGAGGAAGCTTGGATTAATGTAACACAAAGCAGCTTCACACACTTTGATACAACTAGGGTAGAGTAAATGCGAAAACTAGACACAGAACGCCAATTGTAATATCTTAGTGGTAATGAAGTGAGCGCATAGAGTTTGAGCAGTACATAAAACCATTTATTAAAGTAACTTATAATAAACTTGAAAGGAAGGGGATTAATATCAGTTCAAGTGAATTTACTTAGTGATAACACTATCTACACAGTTTGAGTTATCATTCTGAAGTGACCGACAAGATGTTGGTTATCAATCAGTGATTTGCTCGAACCGTAGAGATCAAATATTACTGATGAATATCTATTCAAATATCTATTTATATTACTTAATTCTCATACTGTTTAAGTTTACATGATTCTTTATCTAAGAAAATAGCCATACGTTTCATTTTCTTATCTAAAGGTGTGCAGGGGGTGAATATATTTATGATATATATAGTGGGAAACGTTTGGATTCATGTCAGAAAGGTTAGTTGAACTTATAATTGTTTAAATAAGTAATGTGTTCATTATTGTGAATATGCTCACAGTTCAAGATAACCTAACTCTTTCATTTTGTCTAACTTCTGTGTTAACAATCTTCTAACCTAAGGTTTCTTCTTATCACCACTTGTCATTAGGTCGCCTCATCGATCAACAAGGGACTGGACTTGAATACAATCTCAGACACTGTTAAGTTTGTGGACATTGCAACCTAACAACCGATGTCATAATTGAAATATTTATGATCAACTGTAACTTGATCATAACGGGTACCATGGCTATCTGGACCTTAGTTTTGATAGCCATTAATTAGATTAACCAGGTAGAATATTAATATCGACTTACTGGAAACTTTAAGCTTCGGGAGCTTAGATCAGGCGAAGAGTTATTTTAATAGTAAAATCACAGGATTTATAGGAAGATAAAAAAGTGTATCTGAACCAATGTTACTAGTTTTGACGAAAGCTAAATCTAAGATTTTCTATTAAAAATAGCACCTTATGAGCCTCAACATCATTATTAAAATTGATTGACAAGAACCAGTCACTTACATCATAATCGGATTCCGTTTTACTTAGCTACTATAGTTTTGTTAAGATCTATCCTATACACTTAATACACGTTTAAGTAAACGGTTGATTGTAACAAACAAGGCACATACCAAGTCGGTTGAGTACAAATTATTTCACGTATTTAACAACTTTTAATCAATCCAGCATAGAATAATCTACTGAGAATTATATTTAACTTAAACTAGATACATGGAGCCTGTTCAAAGTGTGGTGTAGTCTTACAGAAGTTGAACTGATGTTTTGTAATCATGGTAACATTTTCACAAAACTGATCAGATGAAGCTTAATACAGCAGCGAAGATGGTTTCAATAATCAATGTTCAGCAATCATCCACTCACCCTACTTATCTCAACTGATTCTGTCATTGAATTGAGGTGGTTTATCAAAATGTCTATTATATTTAACTGATTTTATTCATCTCTAATTAGCATCAGTTGGGTACCATTGAAACCAGAAAGCATTGGATAGCTATTTCGTCTTAGTATGAGACTCATCAACAGTGAACTCTCCTATTTCCGCTAACAAACTGAACCTAAAGCCTTAAGATCTCACAACCAATATAATAAGTATTCGTTGTGAGATCTGTATCACTGGACCAGTATTCAATGGTATCATTCCTACATACATCAATTTCGTGATAATTAGACGATTCTTTCATTTTTCTTTATGTTGTTGTTTTCTTTTCTCTAAATTGTAGCGCTTACAATTGATACTAAATCACGTCGTATTATTGTTAAATTAAGTGAACCAATTAATTTAGTCTGTAAAGCAACATCATATCGTGGTGGTTTAGTAACACATGAATGGATTACACCAAATAATGAATACGCTAGTGATTCAATGATTACACGACAGTATTTAATGAAACCAAATGAATATTCTAAAGAGAATGTAACTACATATCAATCAGAAACACAATTACATATTAAATATGCTAAACCAGAAGATACTGGTGAATATGTTTGCATTGCAAAAGGTGTTGGTTCTGAATTACGTGAAACATTTTATGTTGTAGTTGCTGATCCAAGTAAGTAACATACTTATGATGTAATTCTAATGAATAACAGAATGTGAATGTTCTTAGTTAACATAATATTGATGAAAGAAAACTGAAATGAACTTGAAGTTGTTTGGCGGGAGGGTCGGGGGGGGGGAGAACGAGTTGATGGAACTTGGGAGATGACTACTATTTAATTAACTTCAAATCGATGGTTGAATGACACTATGCCTTAGTGACCAATGCTTTCCTTCCAGCCTTCTCACAGGTATAGATAGAGACAACAGACACCAACGAATGAGACTTAAGACCAGATCGTTTATTACGTAAAAATATTCGTTTGTACAAGTCACATACTGGAACAATAAGTAACAAGTAATACAATGAAGGCTGAATTTGGGAAGTTATGTTAAGGGTGAAAAAGCCTACATTTTAAACAATACAAATATCATAGTTACTGAATAGTTGACGAGATACAGTTTAGCCGTAAGTATACTAAGCAATACGAACAATAGACTCAATTGATTATGATTTTCTATTCTTTGCTTTGATTGAATAGAAATAAGTTGAAGATTATGGTTGAAGTGTGCTATAAATTATATAGTAGTAAGACAGAATGAAATTAACTTGACCTACAGTTTGATATGATTAGTCATTAGTAACTTCTAATTAAAGTGAAAATAGCCGGTTATGAATGGCTTTTGGTCTGATATAGGTTACTGTTATGCTGGGTGACTAAAGAAGAATTACAAGCTTTCAGTACTATGATTTAGAAGACTATTTCTATTATTTTAGTTTTGTGTTGGGCAAACATTCTGTTTCAATCATTCTTGCCTTACTCTTATCCTATCCTCCAGTTTAGTGCATTCAGTGTTAGTATTTCATCTCTCATTTATGGGCTTCAGTTAGTTAATTGTGTACACTTTACCTCTATTCACGATCACTGACTCTCATGTTTTCTATTAATATTAAATTCCCGAATCGGCTGGCTGTTTGGTCTGATTTTGTGTATGTATAAAGGAATGCTTGGAATATAATATGATTTTTCTGGTTGATTTATCAGCTTGTGTTCTTCCTATTCTGGTCTGATATTGAGTAGGCATCTGTCAGACATTCAGGGACCGATTAGGCACCCTTACTGATGTTCGCTATTGTAACCTCGTGGGCACAAGGTTATGGTGAATAATTGGTGGTACGCATCAGTCATAGCAATTTTTACCGTATTCATAATTATATGATGAAAATCATTTTCTTTCTAAATCGTTATGAAAATTCTCAACGGAGTGTATTAAAGTCATTCGCATTTATTGAATCTAGGACATTCAGGACTTGCTGCAAGCACTTATTATTAGATTCTTTAAATGGAACATATCGGTCAATTACTTGGTCAACTGAGAGCTATTTTACCTCTGCAGACAGATGATACGTGACCTATGTGTTCACACACCCGTAAGATGGATCAAATACACATGAGAAAATCACTTAAACGACTATTCCTAAACCGTCACCTACTACTTAACTTTAATTATGTAGCACCTCTATAACAACTTCCAACGGGAAATGATCAGATTATTACATAACCCATACTAAGTGACTGGTAATAAGCTATGCTTTTCTATGGAAAAAAATACAGACATTAGTCTGATGGAGAACGAATCTCCAACTCTTACTTGCGCTTTCAAAAATTAAGGAGTAGACCCTTTGGCCAATAACAGATCATAATCTCTAAACTTTGAAAACTCAATCTAAATGCTTACAGAACCTTCAAATTTATTGATTCATATCATTAAATTTTGATTATTGGATTGTTTTGTTAACTATTTCCTACATTGTTTAGATGTTGTATCACCTCCTGAAATACCAGAAGATGATGAAATCAATCGAAAATTCCCGTTACCTAAACCATCAATAATTGATTCACCAGTATTGACAGTTTATGAAATAAAACAAGATCCAGACAATTCACAAATAACATTAATCAGTGGTCAAGTGAAAGTAAGTTATTGACTAATATGATGATCATATTCTTGATTAACTAACTACCGTTAGGAATGTCGATTTTGTTATATTCTTAGAACATAATCTATTATATGGAAGTCATTGTCATGAAGTTTGTAAGACATACCATATTCAATGAAGTAGTCATCCAATAAGGTGATCATAAGATGATTGTTATCAATGTGCTAGAATGCACCATGTTAGTTCATAGGGTTAAGTGGCGGGGGGGGTAAGGAGGATAATTACACGATACTACTATTAGATAAGATCAACAGTATATAAGTAATGATACTTTCATGAATTTATCTTTCAATATTGTATATTCTAGTAATCATTTTTATTTGTTTCTTTATAGCCTGAAATTTTAGATTCACATCATACAATTTGGCATTCTATTAATGGAACACCAATTGATGCTAAAATTGAAATTATTGATACTGCACGTGGTGCATTCATTGTTCAACTTCCAATACCATATGAAATAATTAAATCAAGAAATGATTCAATTACAGGTTATTTTATAGGTAAAGATCCTGTTTATACACCTCAATGGACAAGAATGATGGAACCAATTATTATATCTAGAGAAGCAGATGAAAGTAAGTGTTTAGTTCATTGAGTACTAGTGAAGTAAGAGTAAGTGTTGATTTAGATGATTGTCGCTTATTGGAAGTATAACATTTTATGAATGAGTTGTACATCATCAAAGGTAAAATCATCAGAGTTGAAACTCAGGATGATAATTTCTTAAGAAATCTGTTCAATACTGAAATTCTGTAAATATTAGTAGTTTATTTTTTTTTGTATTCGTTGTGCATTGATGTAGGTTAGGTATCACTGAAAATCAGGGAATACTGTATTGTTTTATCATCTTAGTATGAAAGTCTTCAGCTGTATACAACCTTGTTTGTTTTGTGACGCTAAATCACCGATTGATATAAGTAGAAATTTTAACACTGGACGTCAGTCCAGTAGTACAGTTGAATAAGCGTCCATCGTGATATCTAAAGGTCTTGGGTTTGATTCTGTAGTGCAAATCATAGACGCACACTGCCACAAATGAGACACATAATAGCTTAATACAGTTGTCCAGTGCTCATTGGTTTCTGTGATGCCTTAATGACATCAATCTATGAATGGTTACCTTCATGAACTGCTCTATTTTAAATTTCAATAGTCATTTTAAGTTACAAATCAAATCAAATACTTGTTGACTAATATACTCAGCGTCCTAATTTGACTGTACATTTGTAAGCACTAAAAACCAAAATTTTCTAAAAAGCAATTTTTACCTAATGCCAGACTTAGTAGTATGAGTCAGTGACTTGAAAAAAACGATGAGATTGAAGTCTCATTTATAGTATTTCACTTTCAGTAATTTACATTTCAACTAAAAGAATCATTCTCTAGTCAAAAATTGTTTTAAGCAGATCACAAACAGAAGGACTATTGAAAATATCTTGATAGTAGATGCAGAATCCTGCAGGATTTCCGAAGTTAAGTAAGCAGTATTTGAACTTGCGACACAATTTCAGGTAGTCAAATAACTTGATTATTGGATCATCATTTCATTAATATCAACCAATCAATGCCATGTGGAGCATAGGATGCCGACCACCATTCTCCAAACAACTCTGTTCTGAGTGTTTTTTACAGCTCTTCCCAAGTGTTCTTTATTGTCTTCATGTCTGTTTTCAATTTCCAAAGCAATGTGATCTTGACTCCTCCTCTTTTCCTTTGGCCTTCATGAATCCATGTTAATGGTTGTCATAATAACCAGTTCGATGATTTCCTCAATGTGGGTCCTATCCACCTGCAGAGTCTTTTCTTAATTTCATCCTCAGATGGAAGTTGATTTGTCCTCTGCCATAGGAGGTTATTGTTGATGGTATCTAGACAACGAATCCGTAGTATCTTACGCAAACAGTTGTTTATAAATACTTGTATCTTTTTAATGGTGCTTTTCGTAGTTGTCCATACAAGTTTCTGTTCGATACAGCAGAATTGTCTTAACACTTGTGTTGGAAATTTTGATTTTAATGTTGACTGACATTTAGTTTAAGTTCCTGCTGTCCTTCAGTTGTAGAAATAGTGCCATTTCCTTTTCGATCCGCGCCTTCACATACGCATCAAACCCTCCTTGTTTATTGATGATGATGTCTAAGTATGTGAAAGTTTTTATATCTTCCAGAATTTCTTCATTATGTAAAATTGGGTTTGTGTCATTTGTTTTGTGTCGGAGGATCTTGTTTTTCTCTTTGTTTATGTTGAGGACTACTGCTGACTGCTGAGGCTGTTGCTACATCGTTTATCTTCATCTGCATTTGATGTTGTGTGTGAAATAGAAGAGCTAAGTCGGTCATCTGCAAAGTCCAAGTCATCTAGTCGCATCCATGTTATCCACTGTATTCCGAGATTGCTTTGAAATTTTGCGATCTTCATGATCTAATCAACCACCAGCACGAAGAGGAAGGGTTACAGTAATCGGCCTTGTCTAACACCGGTCTCCACTTCGAATGAATTGTGAGGTGACCACCATGCATGGTTTTACCGTGTAGTCCGTAGTAAGAATTCCGTATTATGTTGACTATCTTTCCGGGTACTCCACAATGTCACAGAAGGCTCCATAATATTCTCTTATCCACGTTGTCAAATGTTTTCTCGTATTTCAGGAAGTTGATATAAAGTGGTGAATCCCATTCAATTGATTGCTCAACAATGAACCATAGAGTAGAGTTTTGATCGATACACGATCGGTTCTTACGGAATCCGATCTGTTGGTCTCGAAGTTGGGCGTCGACTGGGTCTTTCATTCAGTTCAATAACACTGTGTTGAAGACTTTTCTTGGTATTGAAAGAACTGTGATGTCTCTATAGTTTTCTTCACTTCATTAGTATGCAGGTCACTAAACATACCATCAACTTTAGTAGATACTAATTCTTACGTAACAGTGATGATTTAATACAAGTAAACTAATACATCTTAACATCTATAAGCTATCAGTACATAAATTGTTAGTACAAATGGATTTGAAGTATCATGTGCTACAACTTAACTTACAATTGTAGCAACATGATGAAATAAATAAAAAACACTAATACATGAATAAGAGGACTGTAGAAGAGTTTCCTAAGCGCGACCTTACAATTAACATATCGATTATATTTTCTGATATGTTTCAGAAATCGTAAAAGATTTCTTGTTATCGTCAATACATTTTACATATCACTGAATGTTGTCTTTATACAATACAGACAGACAGACAGACAGACAGACAGACAGACAGACAGACAGACAGACAGACAGACAGACAGACAGACAGACAGACAGATAGACAGACAGACAGACAGACAGACAGAAAGACAGATACAACGTAGAACTTCGTACGTGCGTACATCAGTTCAGGTTGTCATACCACATCAGCACAGAGACGCAACTGTCAGTTCAAATCTAAGAGTGAGAGCGATAGTAGAAGTATTAGCAGTAATGCAGAAAATTAGGGAGCGAATATATGATTCGAAAACTTTAATTCAGTGAGATAAATTTGAAAGGAGAAAGATAGAGAATTCAGAAGGTTAGATTTTGAGAGAACACAAAGAGTGGATGCACCTGCGCCATTGCAAACGATTCTGAGCCATGTCGTTCAAGGTCTCTAACCATTGGTGACTTTCGTCTCGCGGACCCCAACCACGCAGCCTACATCTACCAACATGACTTAGTCCACTTGTCAGTGACTTCATCGATTTCTGCCATGTTTTGGTTTGGCCGCCTCTAGCTTTCTTCCAACCTATTCCTACACCGCAAAACATAGCTCGTCGAGGCAGTCGGTAGTTAGACATGCGTAACACATCTCCCAACCACCTCAACTGATGAAGTTTCAATACCTCATCTATTGATTTGCCCTCCTTTCCTAGAACCCGTTTCCTAACGACAGCATTGCTCAATCGGTTGTCCCACGATACTCGGGCAATGCTTCGGAGACACCTGTGATCGAAGACCAGTAACCTACGAATGTCCTTTACTCTTAACGGCCATGTTTCGCTACCGTATAGTAGGACAGAACGAACTGCTGCACGGTACACTCGTCCTTTGGTTAGCAAGCGGATATCTCGCCTGCGCCATAAGTGACGCAGCTTGGCAAAAGCCAATCGAGCTTCTGTATCCGTGCTGAGATTTCGTCGGTCACCAGGCCATCAGCACTGATGAGACTCCCCAGATACGTGAAGAGGTCTACACTCTCGACTACTTCACTCCCTATCACTAGTTCAGGTGCCGATGCAACCCAATCCTGGAGCAACATTTCGCATTTCGAGGGGGAAAACCGCATCCCGAACATGCTTGCATTGTTGCTCAGGGTAGTCAGAAGACTCTGCATTTTGTCAGCGTCTTCACCAAATAGGACTATGTCATCAGCATACTCAAAGTCAGTAATCGAGGCTCCTGGTAGAGAGTAACTCCTGAAAAGTCAGACGAAGATAAGGTTATATCTAGGAGCATGTCTATGACAAAATTAAACAAGAATGGGGAAAGTGGACATACCTGACGGACACCACTTGAAGTGAGGAATCCCGATGACAGTTCGCCATAAGCTCTCACTCGACCTGTAGTTTTAGTTTTATACAATACATTGAGATTTTACACTTTCTTCTTTGTAATAATCCTATTAGGTATCTTCAATTATTAACTTGTTTTATTATTTCAGTTACTCCAGATGATATTATTAATCCACCAGCTGAAATAACTATTCCATTCATGCAACCACATACTATACAAGTAAGAACAAAACCAGGCAAAGAAGATATAAGTGTTACTTGGAAGAAAGTTGGACCACTTCCTGATATTGTACACGAAAAGAAAGATGATGAAATTAAACCAGAGGATTTAAATTTAACTCTTCCTGAAGGTACTTCACAAGATAAAACCAATTTGAATATATGGGCTGCTGCTGAACAACATGAGGGAATTTATGAAGGAATTGTTGTTCGTGACAGAGATAATATTGAAGTTAAACGTATTCAAACAACTATACGTGTTCAACCAATGAATGATGGCAGTAAAACACAATTAGGTCTTGCTGAAGCAGCGGAGCCTATTGAATTAGAGTCTGAAGATGACCATACAGAACCACCAACATGGGATTTTATCGTAGGAGGATTTACTCCTGAAGCTAAATATTGCGAGAAACCAACATGGACAGTTATAGACTATCAATTAAATAAAAGTATTGATGTGACTGACAAAGGTAAGACATATTTTGTTTCAAGACACTGAAGTCAGAATTACGATACCTAATCAGTTTTGATAAAATATGAAATCGAAAGGTACTTTTAGTTGATTACATTTGTTTTGAATCAGGTAATGCTATGAGATATATACTGTAAAGCAGTTGAGATGTAATTAAATACGTCTAGAACTAATAGTGAATAAATATTCTTCGCACTTCGATAGACTGTTTTTCATGATCGGTATCAACTTACAAAATGTAGGTAAACCATACAAGGTGGCTTTAGTGAAAACTCTAGACTTACGTTACGTGATACCTGGAATTTGTTGCCAAGTCACTTCTGCAATTACTAACGGATTGAATCATAGGTAGCAAAGTTTTAAGGTCCGACAGACGTTTCCACTTATCCTATAGATCTGCGAGTGACCCATTATAGTACTGATCGGTATATTTATAATAATTTTTAACTGAGTCGTGACAAGTGTTATATTCTCTTATCCTATCAGTTGAATTGCAGTGTGACTTAGGAGACCGATATCAGGAGGCTTATGTTGGGATGCAAAGTAATCAATTAGTTTCGTATTGAGTCAGTCGCAGACTAACTGGCTAAGTCTTTACAGTCTTCAGAACAGTAACACATGGTGGAATATACCTTTACACAAATAGTTCCTTCAAGATTTTATGTATTTTTTGCTAATAAGATCCAAAACACGAAACTTAAATTGATGGTTGCATACAAATCATCCCTTCATTTACCACATTCCATATCGGCATAATGCTCACAATGTCAAGATGCTCAGAATAGCGTCCATAAATCAACTTGATCGATGGGCATCATAAAAAAAGTAGATAAACTCTATATTGTACAAAGGAACTAAGTTACTACAGAATGTGTTAAACATCATTGCAGTGATACGACTAAACAAGGGAAGCTGGGGGATACAGCTTGGAATGGCTAACTAGGTTACTATATACTTATATATGCATAGTGTATAAATTACCAATTGAAAGTATTCAGATAGGAGGTGGTAACTGTATAGTACACTTCATTTTATCCAGTAACCTTTTGAACCTTACTAAAATCAGGTCTTTAACAGCTGATTAATTGTTCTGAGAAATACGTTATCAATAGAGTTGAACAACTCACAATCATAAGTAGATTGGAACAAGATACCACTAGCTGATCAGTCAGCTTCATATCTCACTACAACATCTCACAGTATAAAGATAAATGGCCTTATGTTCTGATTCTAATGTCTAGTATCAGTTTGCATGTTATGTGCAGTACATCTGTTTGACGAATATCAACCAGGATGAAATCAAAGTAATGGCCTCTTAACTATCAACAACAATATTTTCCTTTAATTTGTATTGTGATTGGCAAGTGAAATCCAGGACGCGCGTTTCGTCCTATTTGGGACTCATCGGCTGGATGTACCTGCATCCCAATGTTGATGTTCACAGTGGAATTCGAACTCAGTCCTCGAAACGCGCGTCCTGGATTCCACTTGCCAGTCACAATACAAATTAAATGATATTTCTGAATAATCGCTATATCGAGGCGATCCGCACAGGATGCACATATAGCAACAGTGACTGACCAGCTTCAGTCAATAACAAATCAATGGAAATATGCAAATTCATTCTGCTAACAATATTTTCCTGTTTATACGTTCAGACTATCAACTTTACATCAAATGCTCATCCTTCACCACTAGTTTTTCTTCTTTCATTTAGTCGATCGTACTTCAGATGCAAACTTTCGTGTTAATTATCCACTAACAAGTGGTTTATATTTACGTTTTCAATGTCAACCAATACCTAAGAGCAATTTAACTGGAGAAATTAAATTTAATATTTGTAAGTCATATTACTTATTTAATTAGCTTAATTCAGTAGTATGTTGAGATTCATTTTTTTTCAAAGCATTTAATAATATGTTGATTATCAAAGTAGACTCGACCGTTATCTGTTATTTAAGTCATCTGAGTTAGAATATTAGGTTGCCATCAGCCCTTGTGTGATTTCTCACTACCTAATTATCTAGAACAGTTACAACTTAATACTCCACGCAACTCTTGTACTAGTTGCAACAATTCACCCATCATAATACACTTATACTAGTACAACGATTACAAATACCAACAGCTTATTAGGGTAACAACAAAGTCTAATAGAAGAGAATTATCAATGAATTACAAGGTACTTTCAGTGGTATTTTTTCCTGGACCAAACACACAGAACGGCCAATAACACCTAAAATGGTTGCTGACTATGAATGGAAATGAACCGAGCCAAACATAATAAATGATCAGTGATACCAATAAACAACCAACATTGACGAAAATGTATATTTACTGTTGGACATGACAATGTGGTACCTAAGGAGTATAGACCCATCACTAAATGACCTACAGTCTATTCGAGATGACAAATAAACTGAAATTCGGTGTCGTTTTCTCATTGCATCCGCAGCTAAGCTTCAACTCTACTTCTTAACGTATCTTTGAAATTACAGCCACAAAGGATCACATATTAATGGAAGTTTGTTAATAGGATCAGTCTCTGAAAGACACCATATAACATTAAAACTATTAGTGTTAACTTCAGGACCAGTGGAAATTCTTGCGTCTGTAATGCATCGAGATCTAAGTAAAGATATCTCGCTGGTTGACAACACACGTCAAAAAGGATCAATATACATTACATGTTTATTCATTAAATTATTGGCCTTAACTACATATCTGTTAGTGGTAAAGTGAACTGCCTACAGTTTCTCCTTAGTCTGAATATATAATGTTACTGTGGTTTAATCACAGTTCAAGAATTTTCACTACATGATCTATACAACGACACTTTGGTATTGCTAATGGGTTTTTAGATTCTTCATCACGATCGTTTATTTATCAAGTAAGAGTGTAGTGGTAAAGTTACTCTCGTAAACACAAACTGGTGTAAACTCAATCACATACATTCCAAAACATCTGAATAAATACAAATACGTAAATGTTATCAATGCATATGTGACTGTAGACTGCAAATTATCGGTTCAAATCCACCTTACTGATGAGTTTGATACAATTACTCTCAATGCGTGCATGGAAAAGATAGCTTGTTAAGACAATAAAAATTTACATTGTACTTAACATACTATTAATTAAAGCCATTATTATTATTATTATTATTATTACTGTTATTATTAATGTAACCTAACACAAATATACATTGCCAGTAATAATGTTTGTGTTGGATTGTGACTAGCAAGCAAAATGCAGGGCGAGTATTTCGTTCTCTTTGAAATTCGTCAGTTGAATGTTCCAGTATTCCAATGTTGATGTCTACCTTGGGACTCGAACTTGTTTCTTATGTGCCAAACATCACCGCGTTCATCATTAGGCTACTAAGTTTAGATAGCTAAAATTGTGAGACTGGTATGCATATACAGTTATAATAAATTTGGATCTTCCCGGTGTGAATATTAACACTTGAATGTAGCTACATCCAGCTGACGAGTCCCAAATAGGACGAAACGCGCTTCCTGGATTCTGTTTGTTAGTCATAATTCCACTCAAACAACACATGCGAATTATTACAATATCGAGGCGATCCGCTCAGATGCACAGATGATAACAGATGACAACAGAGTCTGATCAATTTCAATCCATGACAAGTCAATTAGATAATCTTAATATATTGTAATTAAAGTCAGTAATAGTTCGTTTTTTGAAGAGTAACTTCATTTCCTATACTACTGTACATTCATTATAGTGTTATATTTCAAAGGGTTAGTTACTATTTTACTTACTAATTACTTTCCTCCGATTTAGCATCACCTGATCCAAGAATTATATTGAAACCATTATATGATAATCCTGATTCAACATTTCCAACAAGATTAGTTTGTATGGATTTAAATCCTGAATATGATTCATCAGTTAATTTGAGTTCATCATCTATGAATCAAGAAATGATATCTGTAAGTTACATATACATTAAACTGACTATTTCATATCAATCTTAGTGCATTGTAAGTGTTAGTTTAATGTTACTGTACTCCATAAGAGATACTAATGTTATGAACTTTCTAACAGTCTACGTGTATTTGCCCAACAACTGTTATCATATAAATAAACCTTTAAGTTCGAATCCAATTGATTATATTATAGTATTACAGAGTATCGGATGGTGATGATGAGAACATTTCCTGGTTTTCATTAGTTCCATGGGGGATATTATTCTTTATTCTTTATGTCTAAGTAGAGAATAACTCTACTTCATTGTGAAATATTAGAAATGATCGTAATGACTGACTATATTCCTTCTAAATTGGTCACTAGACTTCAATCTGCATAAAGATTTAGAGCTAGAAAATTGTATGGAAAGACTGTTATCAATTCATGTAGTTTAGTGATAGTTTACTTGACGGAGGTTAATTAATATAGAGGGGAGAATTTATAACCACAAGATACTATTCCAACTGATGAACCACTGACAACGCAAAATAATCAGTCAAATCCACCTTGACTCGCGTTTTTAGACTCCTGATTTGAGACGCAAGCAACATCAGTTAGTGTGTCCACAAATAAGACGAAAGATAAGTTCATGGACTGTCCGCTTTACTCTATTTACAATCCAACTCCACCATTCTTGTTTGTTACTTACTTTAACAGAATTGCATTAACGCATAAGGTTTAAGCTAAAATTGACTAGTACATCCAAGATTTATGATAGTTACTGACGGGTTAGATATAAGAGGGAGGAAATACCAGAGATATAACTAGATACAAAGCAAAAACTGAACAAAGATTTATTATACGCAAAAATGAAATACCACCAATTCGTCGATTAGAAATGGATTGGCGACGTATTGGAGAATTCGATCCATTCAATTATGATGGTTATTTTACGTGTTTTGTAAATAATACTCAAACAAATGGATCAAAAACTATTAAATTACCAAGCGATAAAGTTCCTGTTCAATGTAAGTTTCTTTAATGAAGGTATAGGCGTTGAATGCTTTTTTAATGTAGATTACATCCAATCAACTCTAAAGGATGGGATTTTTTTTTCTAGTTTTTAAAATGCTTCATTGTTTGTGCACTCCGAAACAAGATGAGGAGGGCAGGTCAAACATCTTCAAAAACTATCACTTCAAATATAATACAATAACCATCTCACTAGTGATGAACTTTAGGATGTCTTTGAAGAAAAAGTGAGAAGCCATGATTTGCGAGGTTCAGCCCGTATGTGAGATAGTTATCACTGATGACAATGGATGATCGTATTAGTATATCACAAATTAATAGAAGTGAAAATTCAACCAGTGTATAGTGATGCGTTCTTCGTGAGACCTGAAGGTCATAGATGTGACTTACTAGTGGGTTCAAGGGTAAGCAATTTCGGAGTATCCACACAAGTATAAAACATCCTACTGTTGCTACTTGATGACACTTGGTGGCACTCTAATTCTATCAATCTATGACGAAAACAATCAACTAAACCCTTTATAAAGCTGCGCTTCAGGATTATAGTTCGTTAATGTCACCCATGAATGACCATACTACGTAATATCAGATTCCGCCCCAAGAGCTTTATGTTGGCCTTATGTCTAGATCATGATCTTTCTTATACTGATCGTTAAGTAACTTGAATTCTATTGAGTGTTTAAAAGAAGTTAGGCAACTGCTTAAATTAAGTAATCCTACAGTGAAGTTACTTCCCACCTCGGTGACTATCTTAGCCTGACATGCTGTAACTGTAGATGCCAGTCTCTTCAAAGCTGACTATGTAGTAATAGATAAGAAAGTAATTTAAAGATAAAGTACAGAAGGTTTACTGTCCACTACTTTAAGATTCTACCCTGAACTGATTACCCAGTTATGAACTTTATTCGTATTGACTTTGTGTTCAGACAACGTGACATTCATTAAACAACTCTCCTCCTGTCATTATACATAGGAAAGTGTTGTTAATGTTATGGTTAAATGTTATTTCGTTGATTTCACAAGGTAGCTATTCATATATGAAATCTATGTAAATTTCTGTTTATTAAACCTCTTAACTTGATGTCATTATCATTTTATCTCCTTAGTATCTGAAGATCCATTTACACGATTGTATATATATTCACCTGATACCTATGTTGTTCCACAACTTGATGGAAATGCAAAAGTAATGATTCCTGAAGGTGAACAACTACGCGTAAGTTATACGAGTTGTGTATATTCTTAGTCTGTTATATAGAAATGACATTTTGGACATTTCTAACTGTTCTAACAGTTACTAAGAACTAACTAACTTCAAGTAATGTTAGCGGTAGTAATGCGTTCGTCAGTACAAAATTTCCTATGATGTGGAAGAATTTCTTTGTCAAACACCTTGAAAGAGGTTACTTAGATGTGTTTATTACTATCTCATAAATTGATAATCAAGCTTAAAAGATAATACATCTGTAACCATTATTCATAGCTGTCGTCATGCTTTTATAGAATTGGCATCTTATAAACTAATTCGATTGTGAAAAGTGAACGTCAATATAAATAAGTGTTATCTGAGACAATCACATACAATCCCTACATCCCAGTACAGTCAGTAATTCGACTTCATCAGGAGTCTTTATATTTGATACGTTTAGTCAAACCTCTTTTCAACCAACATTTCTGGTTTCTTGTGACCTTGAAAAACGATCAATTCAGCCAATGTAATTTGACACATTCAATACTTCAGGAAAACCTAGAAGCCATCTTAATGTAGATGAACGGTTGATGTAATTCATTTAAATGTCATATACATTGGTTATACTGTATTCGTTGTTCTAGATGGCTTAATTGTTGGGCTTTAATTGTTATCCTGAATGATATTCTAGGCGAAAATCTCTGATAGTCTATCACCTAAACGATTATCATCAGTTGCGAATCTTCTCTAATTAAGTGTTAATTAACACAGTTATTCCATAGATACCCTGGCAACATAACTTTCACGGCATATATAGTAAGTGAACAAACCTAATCATTCTCAAGCTACGAACACTTGAATATTTCACGGTAGATTTAAAATGTACCAGTGAAAATGATTATCAGTCTTGTCACTTATTAATGTTAAAATCAACTAGTTTGATATATTTTGTTGACTGAATTCGTCAGAGGCTGATATCGGTAAAGTACCAGTGAAAACCGGCGAGCACTAGAACTGTCGGTAGTGAGGCAGTTATCACTAATGACAAGCATTGATAGTCGCTCTACGTAACAAATTGATGAAAGCGGGAATTCCACCACTAGATACCGGTCAAGTGGTATATATAGTTAGGTTTTCATCAACCTGTAGCCAATAAGTCCAGATTTACGGACTGATTGCCATAAATGAGTCTCATACTAAGTGGCGAAAACTGTCCAGTGTTTTCTGTTATTCAATAGTACCCTACCAACATCAGTCTGTGACGAATTCAATCAGCTAAAACGTTATACTAATCTCCTATAAACCACTTCATTTATATTACTTTGTTATTTGTGTTATAGATTTATTGTGTATTCGAATCAAGACCTTCAAACGAATTTCGTGGTTGGAGTGCAACAACACCAGAAATTGAAAATAACATAGAAATTGAGCATAGAATATATTCATCACTAGCAAAAACTGATAAAGTTAGTTTATCTTTGGATGGACAAGAACTGAAATGTGTATTCGGTGATAGAAGTAAAGCAGTAGAGATATCTGGTAAGTGAATACAATTTTCAGAATATGTAATAAAACTGACTGGTGGAATTCAGATATTTCGAGAGTGAGAGAGCTATCACCGATGACAGTGGATGATCGTCAAGCCATATATCATAAATTGATGAAAGTGGGAATCCAAGTGCTAGATGCCGACACAGTGGTTAGGTGTTTGCCTAACCTGAAACCTCTGATGAAGGATCTAGAGTGTACACTGCTGATGAAGTCCCTTAGTAAGGCGAAACAGCTTTCCAGTGCTTTTTGGTTTTAAATAGTACTCTATTAACCTGAATCAGTGACAAGTTTAATCAATCAAGTCAAAATTTTCAAAGTTATATATATAAGGTCAATCAGTCAATCTACAAAGTCCTCTTGAGTTATGTTAAATATATGTAAGATAGATATATAATTTGAAACTGTGTGTTTTTCTAGACAGCTGAAAGCTAGTCTGAGGGAATACAAACTATATATTCATCGATCTTTGGAGGACTAAATGTTGACCGATATCAAAATAATCTAGTTTTCCAAGAAAGTGGACTTCATGTATTATCTGTAGATAATCTCAGTGTAACCGAGCTTTTAAAAAATGGTACTAACTAATCCATAGTTTGTTAGTTGGATACCTTTGGTCACTAATTCTTTACTACCAATGTAATACGACTTTTTGACAATTGTCAATGAACTTAAGACTTAGATCAAACATAGTATTATGATGCATAATACTATTAAATAGATGTATTAATTAATTAATCTATAGTAACTGATATCACATTTGAATTAAGGTGGCTTTGTTTAGATGTTGGTTAAATGATCGTGGTCCAATTTATAAATTGATAGAAGTGGGAATTCTATCATTCACTGGCAGATCAATATTACAGGTCAAGTGTTTTCCGTCAGACCTAAAAGCTCTGGGTCCAATAATCCGAAGTGATTAGGAGCTGTAGGTGTACACCGCCACTTAGGTGTCCCATGTCAAGACAAAACAGCTGCCTGATTTTCACTTGTGCATAACTAATATCAATTTGTGATAAATACGAACAACTGAACTTAATACCATACTTATCATGACCTTTAATGTTGATAAGATTCTATCGTATAAATTACAATTTAGTTACTAGTCTAAACTAATGAAAAGAAGGCGTATGCTATGAATGAGATACCATACGAGTTGGATCAATCAATTATGTAACACTGTATTGTAATAATAAACATATTGGATATCAATTACACAATTGCATTATTATTACATCATATATTACATCATATATGTTTATTATATTATTTAGTTATACCTAAAGAAGAGAGAAAACTTCATGCCAAAATATTAAGTGATGCATTTGTCGATGATCGTTTAATCGGTATTACTGGAAATGATATGAATTTAACATGTGATGTTAAAAGTAAGTGAATTCATTTGTCTTTGTACCGTTATTTCTTTTAGTTAGAAACTGATATGATATGGATATCTAGTGTAAACTAATGGGTACTAACTAACTAATTAACTAATTCATTCTACATTGTAAGATCTTTAGAAGCAAGAACACTGACTTAAGATCAACTTTATGGTTGTGTAGGTGGCAAAGTGGATTATTGATATTGAACTTATCTATTTATAATTACGATGAGTTTGTATCTTCCCGCTGACTATTCATGGACTGACATTGGTCAGCCTCTGCTACCATATGTGCTTCGTAAGCGAATTGCCTCGATATAACGAAAATTGACAAGTATTGCTTAAGCAAGTAACAGAAGCTGACAGAAGCAGTTTTAGTCCATGACTAAATAACAGGAAAATGCAAACTCATCCTAATTACATATATACCCCTTTCCACAAGTATGACTGTTTGGACTCAGTAGGCTAGCGGTGGACGCGATGACGTTTGGCACGAAATGAATCCCAGTATGAGCATTGGGATGAAGATACAC
The DNA here is from genome assembly GCA_025215515.1 of Schistosoma japonicum. Lineage (NCBI taxonomy): Eukaryota > Metazoa > Platyhelminthes > Trematoda > Strigeidida > Schistosomatidae > Schistosoma > Schistosoma japonicum. Next base: position 7,544,696 of record CM046062.1, on the reverse strand, counting down.
CCAGTTTGTGAGTCCAAAATAGGACGAAACTCGCGTACTGGATCCCTCTTGCGAATCACAATCCATCTATATATAGTTTAACCAAGAATGGGGAGGAATTAAAAAGTGTGATTATTGGTAATGACAATCTCTTATTTGCTATTATTTCTAAGGAATATATAGACACAAAGATTGAAAATGAAAATTGTCTGACATGACTAAGAATTATGATGTTTTATCAAAAATACTCTTGCTTAAAGAAGACAGGAATATTGTCACAATGTTTGGTTTTAAATCCTATGTAAGTTATTAAATGATTTCTTATTCCCGATGGGATTGTGAATGCGCATTGCTGATGAGTTCCATACTGGGACGAAACAGTTGTCCAATGCTTCCATGTGATCAATGGTTGTCTGATTTATAGCGATTCTTAATGACATATTGACATCCGACAATCTTCACAACACCCAATTCTAATATTTTTGTTTGATTATGCAAATGTGTTGTATTCAGTCGGTCTTTTGTTACATGGTAGCATTTATGACTCAAGTAATTAACTTATCTGTAGGTATTTAAACCTTCTGCAACAGCGATTTGTATTGTTTCTATTAAAAGATTTATGTTGAATACCGGGGCTTTGATCATGTTAACACTGAATACAAGGTCACGAATGTTTCGAAATCTTGGCAGGTAATGAATGGGTTCTGATACATTTACTATGTAAAAGTGAATTTAATAATGCTACATTAGTTTGTACATATGAATCAATTACAACCTCTGATTGATATCTATTTCACTAGATGTTGGTAGGAAGCCAGCTAATGTGGTTCGAATTGACTGGTTTGTTCAATATCCTAATGGAATACGTCGTGATATAAAACATACAAAATCAGCTGATAGCTTATCAACTGGTCCTAAAGGTGAATGGATCTATTTTACAAAGTTAACTGATAAACCACAAGGATTAAATATATTTTGTGTTGTCCGATTAGAAGATATACAAAAAGCTACACAAGCCTATTATTCTTCACCACAAGTTAATTTATGGTTACGTAAACCAAAATTATTAGTTTATATTGAAGGACAAGATCGTCCAGGTATAATCACTGGAATTGAAACACAAACTGCTCAAATCAAATGTATTGTTAAAGGTGAGTTAAAGTAAAATTGAAGTAAACAAAGTGCTTATGCATTAATGTTGTGTATTGATTAAAGTGATAAATAATAATTGTTGGGATCCAGATCAGTAGTATAATCAGTAAGGAGTTCACTATGGAACTAAAAAGTTCCTGGGTTCAATTCCTTGACTGGGTAGTGGATACTCACTTCTGAAGTGTCCTGCATTAGAACGAAACATCTGTTTAGTGCTTTGAGATTGTGTAAATTAAGCCGATTCGTAACATAAAATAAAAAAACAAGGCTATTTTTGTTTTACGCTTAATTCTAATTATAATTAGAATATATTTAAATCTTCGCATTGATTTACCATGTCCTAAAATTGACCAGTCTCTGTTGCCATGTGTGCATTCTGTGAAGACTGCCTTGATATAGCGATAGTCCACAAATGTTTTCTGAGTTAGATTGAAACTGGTAAGCGGAATCACGGACGCTTCTAGTGGTGAACGCAGTGACGTTGGGCACGAAACAAACATAATTAAAGTCCAGGCGTAAACATCAACATTGGGATGCAGATACATCCAGTTGATGAGTCCCGAGTAGAATGAAATGCGCGTTCTGGATTTTGTTTGTTTGTCACAATCTAACTCAATATACTAAATTTAATCTTGCCGAACTAGTTAGGGCATTGATGAATATATTCTCTTCATGATTATTTATCGGAGATGTGGAATGACAGTGTTTGGAGTCGATCACCATGATGTTGATATATTCATTGTTTAGTGTCCTCTAGATCTTACATTTTAACATTGCTTTATGTCCCCAACCTAATTCTTAATATTATTACCGCTACTTTATTTCGATTCCTCACATATTCGTCCTATAAATATGTATTTGTCAAGCCGATGTGGTATGAAAACTCCGGATATGCCATGTTTGTAACAGAATTTAAGTTATTTATGATTGACTAAGTTCCATTCCGACAGTATGACATGTGAAATACTGATTCAAAGGAATAGAGTTGAAATTCATGATTAACATAGAGTTTTAGTGAGAATTCACGACTTATAGTTCTTAGGCAATCTTGGAGTGTGATAATTATCTCCACTAGTATTGACTGATCATCTTACTACATTACAAATTCGTTCAAGTAAGAATTTTATTATTTGCCTCAATTAACTCAGTCTTGTTAATTGTTAAACTTAATATGTGACTCCTGAAGCTTCTGCTCAAACATTTGAGTACGCACCTCTGAGGGTCTCCTATCAGAATTAAATAGTTCTATAGTGTTCCATGGTTGTCAATAATATACAACCGAGAAGAATTTGTAAAGAGTGCAGAGAATAAACCAGCTGTTATGAAATCGCAGTAGGTACACCGATAATTTGATAAATGAATTTCCATAAAGTAAATGTATCAATCATTCTAAATCTTCTTTTTCATAACTAACCTACAAACAGTCCGTATTTGACAGATGCTAAAAATGAGTGGGATTCATTCACAATGAAGTTACCTAAAGCAACTGATACACTGAATTACATAATATTTCTCTGTTACTATAGTAACTATTGCGGTTATGTCTGTCATTTCACTCTACTGAAAATATATTTCCTGTTTTGCCATTTATAGATGCTTGGCGTAATATAACACTTAGAAGAAGCTGATATTGCCTGGGAAACAAAAGTTACATCAATTCAAGAAGAATTATCTGATAATAACGAAAGAGCTAGACCACAACCATCACCAAGAGATTATCCTATGTTAGGTGCTAAAGCGTTATATGATACAATGGTTATAGCAGGTCTACGACAACAACCTAATTGGATTGCTAGATTTCGATGTAAAGGAACTGATTTAAAGACTGGCACTTATGAATATTCTGATTATGTAAAGTTAGAAGTTTTAGCTGGTGATACATTGTAAGTTATACTGTTCTACTTTCATATTAAATATGAATGATCTTTGTAAACTTTGAAAACCACACTACTACTATTACTCTTACTACTACTACAACTACACTAATCACCTGCTTATTTGAAAATTTTTTAACTAATTGTAAAAATCTTCATTTTATTACCGATAGGGAAAAGATAGACTACTGTGTCCGCATATTATCAAACTACCACCTCTCAGCTGAATTGGTGAATTGTAAAGTCTGTCAGTTATTTTAGTTGATTTCTAATAGGAATGAACTAGGACGGTGTCTTCACAAGTAATTGGTAGTTTGTTATGTCAATCTTGATTATATTCGGTTGCTGTTAATGCACAGCATTTTAAATGATCTGATTAATAGGCTAATTGTAGTTTTTAGTTATTTCTTTGATTCACTTGATAAGCTACATCTGCTTTAACATGTGAAATAACTGTGTACTGACCTTAGTTTTCATCTGATTCTGCTTGAAATTTCAACGCCTATAGAGTCGAATGTGTGTTCATAGCTCTCCACATGTATCTGTATGAATGGAGATGCATCGTGACATTCGATATCTAACTAAAGTTAGTGTAGACTAAGATATATATACATATATGATACATGAGATTCTTCATATTTGAGAGGAGAGGAGTATATTTTCTGTATGATGTTCGGCTCCACTTCCTTTGGAATACTGCCTTTAGGTCCTCATAGAACTGATTAGAGTAATTTTGTTGACTTGTGAGCGAGGTTTACTCTTAATGACATCAACAGTCTGATTGTAATTTCTAATAAATGCTTCATATGATCAATTCATTTATTTCAATGTTTGGTAATGTGACTATTATTGATCTTGGATAGCAGTTCTTTTGGAAGACATTCATAAGGTAATGTTCTTCATTTTCACTGTGCGGTTTAAGTTCTGCAGTGTGATTTCAGGTGTGAAGTAGAGTTTGTACTTAGTTGATTTTGTGAATTGGCAGGATTTTTATTGTAATTGTGAATTTGGTCTACGTAAGTTGGTCTTCTACATACCTAAGAAAGAAAGCCAAGTTAGGCACTTGAGTGCCCTCTGTCCTATCCTACCATTTAGCACATTTACCGTTAGTATATCATCTCTTGTAAATGAACTACAATAAATTGATTATGTACACGTTGCCTCAATTCAATACTACTGTCTCCATTGTTTTGCATTAATATTACATTTATAATTGGCCGACTATGTAATCTGGTTTGTGTATATATTCAAAAATATGCCTGAAATATAGTATGATATATCTGGTTGATTCATTAGCTTGCATTCTTTCTATTTCTGGCTTGGGATTAAGTAAGCATTTGGCAGACGTGTAGGCATTAGCTAGGCGTTTTTTATTGTAACTTCGTATGCACAAAGATATATCAACAAATTGGTTATATTCATCAGTTCATAGCAGTTTTTGTTGCCATAACGAATTAAATTCTCCCCTAACCTCAAGAAATGTAATAAATCAAGTTTCACAGGAATGCCCAGGAATTGATGTAGTTTAGACCGACTGATTATATATGCAAATCACCCATAACTTTATGTGTACCACTAGAGTAATTAAGTAACAATTAGTAATCCTACTTTAAGGAGTATGACATAAACCATGACATTCAATTAATCTAAAAATCTTCATCATTTGGAAATTTTCTCCATAATTTTTACTTTTCAGTGGAACAAATGCCAAAACTTCGACTTGTTAGTCATAGTGATCCTAATTCACCTTATCCATCGAAAGTGGAATGTATTGATGATAATCAGAATTATGAATCAAAAGTAACTTGGACACGTCAAGATGAATCTATTGATCCAGTAAGTTGTTTACATTGTGTTTAGAAGTATAATACAAATAGTGGAATAATGTAGATTATGTCGATGATAGGCAGTTATCCACAGATGATAATGATTAAGGTCTTCAAGAATGTATCACGAATCGATTAAAGTTAGAAATAGTCAACCGTTTCAAACAAGCTTAGTAATCTAATGGTTAAGCGGTCATTACAGAGCCTGGAGGTCATGGGCTCGATTCTGTATGGGGGGGGGTGTCTTGGATGCACACTACTGATGAGTTCCATACAAGGACTGAAACAGCTAGTGCAGTGAAAATTCTTGATTTTCAATAGTTATCTCATTCAGATCAATTTGTAATATCGAAAACCTCCACAACACCTAGTTATAACGAAATTCCCTTTTTTTATGTTCTTTACGTTCGTGTTCTTGTAACCAACTGGAAAACTGTTTTCTAATTAGTGGAATCATCAAGAAGACCTATTTTTGAGTACAGTTCTTTTAATTATCATGAAATGTTGTTGCCTGGAAATTACAATAATGAATAACGTATTAGATTATATTGAGAAAGTGATATCTAATGTTTACCAGATATGCCACTGAAATGAACTTCTGATGTTATATATGCTTTCAACGTTAGCTAATATTTGAATAATACCGCTTTTTGCAAAATATTCCGAAGATAAGTTAATACACTACTTTAAATAACCGAATAGTACTGTACCTTATTACTTTAAATAAATACAAAGTGAATTATGTTAGATTAAGTCATATAGTGAATACCTTTATACTGTATGTTCCAATTATATAATTGCTTGGTTGTTCTGAATAGCCAATTTTGAGAATCACACTGTTCAACTGTGTTGTTCATGTTAAGCGCAATGTTAATACATTTCATCAGAAGTAAATTATGAAGTGTTTTCGACTTCTATACCGAAGTATGACTTTCAGTATATGTGAATGATTAATACTTCATTATTAATGTTGTTCAGTGATGCATGGAAAGCTAGAACTTCCTTACAGAAACTTACAACAATCTAAGTCTTCTTACAGATATGGTGATTTCATAAATAAATCGTATGTATGTATGTATATACGTATATATGTAATAACGAGGTTGGACGCCGGATATTAGAGAAAGGCGGTAAGTCAGTTAATGAGGGTCGTTAATCTTTATCAACTGAGGCGTATGAGATATGTGATGTGTATGCCGAATCACCGTCTACCTCGACTAGTGATGATAATTGATGTTGGAGTAGGATGAAAGAAAGTTAAGGGCTAGCAAACCAAAGCATGACACCAGTCCATGAAGATATTGATTGTTGGTTTGAATCGAGTAGGTGTATGCGGTCTACCTGGTTGTTATCCACTTGAATGCTGTAAGTTGTGGTTGAAAACTTTGGGTGAAATGGCTCAGAATCGGTCACAGGGACGTAGAAGTATCTACTCTTTGTCTTTCCTTAATCATAAGCTTAAGATTATTTCATAGCTTTCCTTCACACCAATTTTTTTCTCCCTGAACCATACCCTACATGTTCACTTTATTTGTTTTTGTTATTATTATTATTGAAATAATTTCTGCTTCTATTAATATGTTGTTAATCTTGCTGTGTTTATAAGATATAGCAACTTGAACCGATACTCACCTGTACTAAGTTCTCTGTTAATCATTCATACATACATGTATGTTTGCAAGAGTATTCATCGATCCAAGTTGCCGCAACTCCTCAACAGAGAACTGAATTAGTAGTTACTTCTATAATAAAAATAAAATAAAAATGAGTGGATAGATAAAATATGGTCCATAGAGAATGAGATAGAACTAGTGGGAAGGAAGCTTTAAAATAAATTCATGCTCACATTTTAGGAAGGATAAAGAGTGAACACACCTTTGTGACCGATTATGAAACATGTCATCCATAGTTTTCAACCACTGGTTACGAGGAGAACCCTAACCAAGTAGTCTACCATCGCGATTCAGACTAGCGATCTGTGTCTTTATTGACGGATACCGATTTTTGGTTTGACCGCTTGGTTTGACACTTCGCAATAGGTGACGTTAATTTGCCAAAACTAAACAATCTTTCTAGATCCCTATCGAGATTCAGTCAGAGACTAACCCAACAGGGATGATGCGACTTACAAGATAGGCGAAGTGGTCGAAGCTTTTGACCATTTTAATCACTATCTTTAGCACAGATGTTGACCCAGACCAGTCTTGAAACGACACTGTTCATTTACCACAAAATGAAACACATCCCAAACTTGCATATATGTGTGCTCACTGCAGTCAAAAAGCTGTGATTTATTAGTGCCATCACAAAAACAGGACTACCTCAACTAACAAACTTCCTGGTAGGAAATAGATTCCTGAAATGTCAGACAATGATACAATTATTTTAAAAGTAAATAAAAATGGAGGTAGTGGACAGTGTTGAGAAATATCACTTAAGATTCCAATTTCAAGTAATAATTTGTCTTATACTCTAACTAGACCGTTGGTTTTCGAGTGGAGAGCTTTCACAAGGTTTATAAACTTCTGAGGTACGCTTTTCAATGTTAGACATTGTCCATAGAATCTTTTGTTGCTTCTGCATTATGCTGCTGGATTAACAACTTCGTTAGGTTCAGTTACTATGTATGTCTTGTGTGAAACTTCATCTTCGTTCATAACAATGAATCATACACGCACGACAATTGCAAATCGCGTGTCTGATCAAGAAGTCCGATACGAAGATGTGATATATATATATATATATATATATATATATATATATATATATATATATGAACCAAAAGAAATCCAACATTATAAATCGTCCACCACGCTAACTCCAGTAGTACAAATATCAATAAAGAAATATACAGTACAAAAATCATTATGTAATTAGGTAACAGTGGCCTCTATAAATTTCTCTATCTTGAATGGAACTCAATGATACTAAATGATACTCAGATTTCTAGAAGCAATCTCAATGTATTCTAAGTTGCGAACAACATAAATCAACCGGCTAAACTGTAAGGAATTTGCTATTCTGTAAGTAGTACTTATCAGTCAATATACAGAATCAATAAAAAATAACCAGACATTACTGAAGTAGTCAATAGAATTTGCATGATTCTTTGAAATGTCGTATGGTATTCAGTTAATATATCCTTATAAAAACCTGTTATGATGCTAGAAAATTAGTGATGGGTGACCGAATGCCAAATTAGGTGTGCCTAGTCGGTAATTGTGCGTCTGCTTTATGTCCGACTGAGTCCCGAGCCAGAATAGGAAGAACACGAGCCAATAGATCATCCAGACAGAATCCTATTATATTTCAGGTATTCCTTTATATATACATAAAATCAGACCATCACATCAAACCAATTAGGAAATTAACATGAATACAGAACGAGGGAAATAGTGGTAGTGAATGGGAACAACCTGTACACAACTAATTAACTATAGTCCATAATAAGAGACAATATAATAACAGTAAATATGCTAAACGGGAGGATAGGGTAAGAGGAACGTAACAATCATAGAAACAAAATATTTACATTACACGACAGTTCGAATAAATGAAATAGTGTTCTCGAACACAGTTCTGAAAGTTTGTTACACTTCTTTGTGGTACGGCATAACAAAACCATTAGTAGGTAGACTTTTACCTTCATCAACTGTACACACAGTGTTGAACCACTAAATTTTAATGAAGAGGTACCCTATAAAGTTCTACTGTTACTAAATAATCTTAAAGAATTTCTTATAGTTTATTTATCATATCATTACAAAAGTATGTCTGAGATTGCTTTCTGTAAATAGAATCGCCTAAAAACGGTTTCATCAATGAACAACATTACCGAGTCCATAGACATTTACAGTCTTCTATTATTATTTTCCATTTCATGTATTCAGTCGTGTATGTCTTTAACTTGACCGATCAAGATATACAAAAAGTAATAACTTTTTCAGAAACTGCAAAAGTAACAAAGACGACAGTTCTGTGCTCTCAAATCGACTAATGTTACGAGTCCTTGAGTCGAATAGAGGAGTCTCGCTTATATTCTAAACATTTTTTAATATACATGTTAAACGGAACCCCACAGCCAACCAATGAGGTAAATGACATCAATACAGTACAAGAGTAACAATGATAGGAAACTAAGGGAGTGGGGGTGAGGGTAACGTATACACAATCAATCAGATATAATTTATGAATGGAAAGTGATATAGCAATAGTTAATACATCAAATGTGAGGTCAGGGTGAAGAGAAAACACAATCAGTGGAAATCAAAACGTCTATCGTAAATACAACCAAAATAAACTTCTTCAAAACAGTTCTGGAAGTTGACCATTCATCTTGATTCGAACGATCTAATGTAGTGAATAAAATTAGTCATATTAAGTTAAACAATAGACACAGATATGAATTTATTTAGAATACATATTCTAAGGTTCCAGGATTAGAGTTTGATATATGTAAGAGATTATGGATAAACCCTACTAAGGAAAATTATCAACCAACTAGAATGTTATAGATTTAGCTACTATATAACTACTATTAACCATGAATGACAAATTAAGGCTACTGTAGTCTCTATACATTTCAAGCCATAAAAGAAGATACTTACTAATCAGTTAACTAGTTTCTTTAATGTTTAATCTTCATTTCTACATGGAGATAAATGGTATTTACATAATGATTTTGTCATCCATAAACAAGGAGGATCTGATGCACATTCGATGACACAAATTAACAAGGCAAAGGCAGCGATTTTTTAATTGAAAGACATCTAGAACACAAATAATCTGTCAGCCACTATCAAAGTCAGAATTTTCAATACAAATTTGAAGACAGTTCTGTTGTGTAGAGTATAAACTTGGGGAATTATGAAAAGCATCTTTCAAAAGATGCAAGTATTTATAAGCAGTTGTTTGAGCAAGATTCTTCGTATACGTTGGTCAGATATTGTCAGCAACAACTTACTGTGGAAGAGAACAAACTGACCATTATCTAGATAGGGAAGAAACTAGGAAAAGACGCTGGGGTTAGTAAGGACATACATTAAGGAAATCACCAAACTGCGTCTGAAAGCAAGTATTTACATGGAATCCTTAAGACCAGAGGAACGCAGAAGACCAAAGATCACATTGAGTTGGAAATAGGAAGATATGAAAAGAATGGATAGCACTCGGAAAGAACTGGAAAGGAAAGCCCAGAACAGATTTAATTGGAGTATGCTGGTCGATGGCCTATTCTCCATGTGAGGGAGGGTAACAATCCTCAATTGATTGATTACTATTAATATAAAGTGTCTTCACACAAAATTCGCAAATCTTGAATCCATTTAAAGTAATAACTTTTTGACATTTTGAAATGATCATCATTTCTATGTTTCATTACTAATTTAGGATCAGATTATAACTACACCTAATAGTGCTGTATTAAAATGGTCTCATAATGGTATAGAGAAATTCGATCCTAGAATACACGCTGGTATTTATACTTGTCGATCAGAAAATCCATATTCATCAGTCAGTGAAACAAGTTTATATTCCATTTGATTTAATGCCAACTGGTAAGTGTGAACTGTGTATACGTCGAGTTCATCATTATTTTTATAAACTATTGTAAATTTGATTTAAATAACTAACTGTTTCAGTCATGACTGCCTATTTTTACAGTTTGATTATGTTGGGTTCCCTAAGGTGGATAATTTCATTGCAGAACTTTCATATTCATTTTAGACGCTTTCATACAAAAAAACTTTTGATTAAAATTAGTTATGAGATGTTCTGAACAAGTAACAAACAGATCGTTTAGTTGCTGTTACGTATGATTGGTTGCTCTCAACACTTGTGTTATAATTCATGCTTGTTAACTTGACTAACCGCAGACAGCTCTAGCACTCGATCGTCTTGAACCCTCCTAAACACAAATTCAGGAGTCAGAAGACAAGTATACAGGAATCAATATTCCAGTAAGACAGTGTATCCACGAACAAAATATTCGTGTATTTATAGTTTTCTGAACCAAGTAAAATCATCATTATAATCTATCCAATCCGGATTAAGAAGTTTCAGCAATTACCCAATCAGAACACGTTAAATTGAGATTCTGGAAAGTTCTGTCTATCAGTGATTAGGATGGAATACCTCAGGCTCCTTTAAGTATTTTGAAGGCTTCGTTGAGGTTTCTGAGAGCCATTTCAATAAGTTGTTCCATCGTTTTTTGAATATTTATTCTGATTCTCATTTCTCTTTATCTAATCCATAGCATTGTAGTTATTTACTAATTTTGTATATGATTAGTAACTAAGATCTATTTGAATATGATTACTGATTTCTAACTGACCAGAAAGCGAATCTTCTTAAAGTTTCTGGTTTTCCATGTATCTACTCTGTCTAACGTCATCATGTTTCCCTAGTGAAATATATGTGACCATGATTTTCAGTATGTATTCATTAACTTTAATGTTTTCTAACCCAACTTCTCTTTTAGATAATAAATAATAATATGCAAGATATGATTTAAGTTGAACTGTAGTTGGTAAGTAGAATCTAGGACGCATTTTTTGTTCTACTTATCAACTGAATGTACTTACATCGCTGTATTATTGTTCATATCTGGACTCGAACTCCGCCAACAAATCACAAATAGAATAAAGCACACCTCTTGGATTCTACTTATCAGTGTCAATATAACTTAAAATATCCATATGAATTGTCAGTGTATCGAGACACTTCACCTAGAGTATACATTATGCCTGATCAATATTGGTCTATAACATATCACTAGGTAGTAACAAATATCTTCAAATCAAATAAGTGAGACAGATAGAACACTTTTGAATCAACGACTTTTGTCTCTCATTGTTCATGACATGTAAACATTTTGAGTCTTTCTAATGCACGCTGCAAATTCACTCGATGCTTAACTATAAAGTTTCCAGATACCAATGGTCGGTGAAATTTCAATCTTCTAATTTCATCCAATATTCATTTAGCAGTTCAGGATTGACAGCACCAGTCTACCGTCGAGTTTACGTTGTATGTATTCATCTGTCATAACGTTATCTTTGACACAATGAGCTCGAAAATTTCAATGTCATAAAGTTATTAAAAATACACTAATCAATTATAATTTTCTATTCCCAGATTATGAAACACCGATAACTCCTGAAGTAAGAATACTATCGAATGTTAATGAGATATTCCAAGATTCCACTGATCGATATGTTCGTGTGATTCAAGGTCAACCATTTGAAGTAAGTTGAATCATTCGATCATAAGTCTTTAATAATTGTTCTCTGCAACTTACGTTTATTACGTCATATATAGGATCGTCTTAGAGTTGGAAATACTTACTACCTATAATTTGGTCTGTAGAATGAAAAGTACTTCCCATAACAGTTACTCTGGTAAAACAGGAGAGACAGCATGTCAATAAGGAAGAACTGCAATAAAATCTTATATCATCAAAGCAGTAATCATTGATGATGTAATATGTAGAGTTTATGCCTAACTATGAGAATTCAGTTTATAATTTATTACCAACTAAGGCATCCACCACAAGTACTACATACATGAAACCGCTGTTCAAATCGAAAATTATGGAAAACACACTGTCTAACACTTTAGATCTCTCCATAGAATTAGAGGCTACTGGATTGAATCTTATTGGTTGTTGTAGGCCATTTTGTTGGCCTTCAAGTGAGAACCAAGATTATTCATTGTCTGTAGATGTTAAGTGATATGATTTAGAATTCGTCACAGTAAATCAGATGGATTCATTAAATATGTTTGCCTTAGTCTTGGCATTCAAATCTTATACTCCAATGTTCACTGATTTAAGTAAATCCCGAATGATTAGATGTTTACTATTCATTGATTACTGTGAACTGAAACTTCAGAAATGTGTTCTTATTAACTTTACACGTTTGAATTGCAAACTATTATGAATCACTTATCAATATTTCATTTCATTTCTAGTTAATATGTACATTCTATGGACATCCTCCACCAGAAGGTGGTTTACAATGGTCTATTGATAGAATTAATGGTACACGAAATTCATTAAGTTCACATTGGTTATCAATGCAAGGATTAGTTATTCATTCTGGTCGTCATTATTGGACAACAATTGGTTCATTACAATTTGATGCATCTGGTAGACATACAGGTGTATTTCAATGTACTGCATTGAATTCAATTGGTCAAATAATTGAAAGAGATCAAGTTAGAGTAGAACGTAAGTTTTACAAAATTCCATTAAAATCTCTCTTAATAAGTTGATTGGCTAATGTTAGTTATCTTTTTAATTGTCACGGGTAGAAACTATTTGAGGTTCTAAATTATAACAGTTAGTAGTTGTTAGCTGGCAATATGTTAGTTTTAACTAATATGATTGTTAATTCGTATCATTGAACTAGCGCTGAGTAAGGAGATGGATCAGTCAGGTCTCGGAGTTCAGTGACAAGATGACGATGTGGTCGACCTTTCTATTTATTTTTAATTTAAGAATATGTTTAGATCATCCTGTTGATTTGTCAAGGACTGAAATTGATTAGTCTCTGTTGCCATACGTACATCTTGAGCAGATTGCCTCAATATTACAATAATTTAAAAGTTTTATTTGAACTGAATCCGAATCCCTGTACGAATGTCCAGCTCACAAGTCCCAAATAGAACAAAACGCACGTCCTAAATCTCACTTGCCAGCCACAATCACACTCAAATAATATTTCTAATTTTGATGATAAAACGACAATAAAGTGCCTAGAATAAATGTGATTACTTCGAAAAACTAATTTCTACTATTCAGTTTATCTCAGTATAGGTTGCCTATAAGAGCTGATTATCTTATTCATGTAATCAGAATTAATCATGAGTACAACGTTATCCATTCGTGTTTTGTACCTACTTTTCGATCTCAAAACGTGGGGAACTTGAAAACACATTGAAAAGTCAAGAATAAACAACATTTTGTTTTTGAATGAATTGGTTTTAAGGAGATAAGTATTAAGTATAGTTGTTTGAGTTCGTTACAGAGTGTTGTTGGTTGGGATACTAACAAATGCAATGAATTAAAAATAACTCTCAAAAGTAAGTTTCAAGCATCTCATGATCTACAAGACAAAAGTAGAACTAATATAGAGGACAATTGGAAAGAGATTAAAAAAACAATAACTTTAACATGTCAGGAGGTTTCGGGTAGCGAAGAACATTACCATAAAGAATGAGATTTGTTGGTACTCTGGATAAGATCCAAGAAAGGAGGAATAGAAAGATAGCAATTAATAACAGCCGGACAAGAACTGAAAAATCCAAGACACAGGCTGAATACATAAAAGTGAACAAGCAAGTGAAGAGGAGCTTTAGGTCGGGTAAACAGAAATATGTTGAGGACCTTGTAATGATGGCGGAGAAAGCTAAATGAGAAGGGAACATGAAGTACCTATACGATGCAACGAAGAAGCTAGCTGGGAAATTCAGTAAGTCAGAACGGCCAATCAAGAACAAGGCTGGCAAACTAATCAGTGAAGTGAATGAACAACGAAACCCAATAGTCATCGAAGCAGCAGCCACGGATTCCCCCTACGATAAACACCGACCCACCAACAGTTGAAGAAATCAAGATGGTCATCCGACAAATCAAGAGTGGCAAGTCGGCAAAGCCAGACAACACACCAGCTGAGTGATGCACTAAAAATAGATATACAAGCAACCGCAAAAACACTTTACATTCTGTTCAGGAAGATTTGGGAGGAATAACAAGTGCCAGCAGACTAAAAACAAGGATACCTCATCAAGAAACCAAAGAAATGAGATCTTAGCAAATGCAAGAACTACAGTGACATCACTATACTTAAAACACCAGGGAAAGTCTTTAACAGAGTGTTATTGAACCGACTGAAAGACACAGTCGACGCCTAATTTCGAGATCAACAAGCTGGATTTCTTAAAGACATATTATGTACTGACCAGATCGGTACTCTACGGTTCATTTTTAAACAATTCGATCACTTCAACTTCCTTAACTTCGAAAAAGCATTCGGCAGTGTGGATAGGGGAATATTATAGAGGCTTCTACGACATTATGGCGTACCCGAAATATAGTCAACATTATACGGAATTCTTACGACGGACGACATTGTAATATCGTACATTGAGGTCAGCTCAGAGAGGCAGCTCAGTAGAGACCGGTGTCAGACAAGACTGCTTACTGTCGCCCTTCCTCTTCCCGCTGGTGGTTGACTGCAGCATGAAGACTGCAATATCTCAAGGCACTCACGGAATACATTGAACAACATGGATGCGAACTAAATGACTTGGACTTTGCAGATGATCTAGCTCTCCTATCCCACACACAACATTAAATGCAGATGAAGATGGACAATGTAGCAGCAGTTTCGGCAGCAGTAGGCCTAAACATACATAAAGTAACATTCTCCGATACAAAATAACTAACACTAACCCATTTTCCCTTGACGGAGAAACTCTGAAAGATGTAGAAACCTTTTCATACATCGGCAGCATCGACGATAAACAAGGAGTGTCTGATGCAGATGTGAAGGCGCTGATTGGTAAGGCAAGAGCAGTATTTCTACAACTGGTGAATATTTGGAATTTAATCCAACTATCAATCATGATGAAAGCCAAAAGTTTTAGTACAAATGTGTAGACAGTCAGTTCTGTTGTAGGGAGCTGAAACTTGTATTGCGAACTACGGAAAACATCCTTCAGAAGATACAAGTATTTATAAACAACTGTCTATGTAAGATACTTCGAATCCGTTGACCAGATACCATCAACAACAACCTTCTATAGCATAGAAGAAATTAACTTTCAGCCGAGGTAGAAATTAGGAAAAGACGCTGTTGATGGACAGGACACAACTGATGAAATCATCAAACTGTGTTACAAGCACTAACTTGAAATCTTGAAGGCCGAAGAAAAGAGGAAGACTCAAGAACAGATTGCTTTGGGAATTGGAGACAGACATGAAGAGCACTTGGGAAGAGCTGGAAAGGAAATCTCAGGACAGAGTTGGTTAGAGAAGGCTGATCTGTGGCCAATGCTCTCCATAGGGTAATAGGCATCGATTGATTGATTGATAGAGAAAGGTTTTATTTTTTAGCTGGTTTATGGAACTTAGCAGGTTATTGTCACGATATATTTGTTATTTGACATGTTGTTAAGAAGTTCCGTACAGTTGACCCAATACATTTCTACAGTTTGTTAACATACTGGATATTTAAAATCTAATTATATAAAAGGCTATTTCGGTGATTCTTTCTAAACACACGTTTGTTAGTAAAACTTTATATAAGGACAAATATTTACGTAACAATTTCGATTTGTCAGTATGAACCTCATGGCATCATATGCTTCAATAGATTTATTATTCATATGCCTAGGGGCTTATGTGTGCTAAGTTTAGATAAGATTAAATGATGTATTCGAAGAGTAGCTCATGATTGAACTTTATTTTGTAATTCTATTACAAGGCTTGTTGTCACTAAGCGAGTTCGGATGTTATAACATGAAAAGTTGTATATGAAATCGTCTATGAGAACAATTCGCTGTGTACTGAGGAAGTCGCTTCAGTCATTTGTTAATACACAGTGATATGTTACATAATGTTGTTCTATCCTTTTTTTCCGTTTTTTTATTATTTCCTACTCTACGAAAAGCTACAGATCATACTTCTGTATTGATAAACCAGGTAAATCTAATCAAACAGTAAGCAGTCAGTTTGTTTAAAGTCACATTAATAAGTTTCAGACTTCATAGTGGAATGTTGAATACACGGAGTTCTGCCCTTCATAGTATTATTATCAGCAAAAGCAACATGTTTAATCTAATCACTACACTAAATGACCGGAGAGTTTTTGAAAATTTGGTAACGTTAATGCATTTATCTAAGTTTCAATTCAGTGTAGCTGTAAAGTTACCATACTTTAATTGTGAAGGCTAGTCATACTACTCAGTTGGTTAAATACAATTAGATAGCATTTGATTCAAACCTGAGACATGATATTTTGAAATTCATACTTTCTTAATCACTGAATCATTTCATTACGGTGATAAATACTATCTAAATGTTTTTGCGATCGTAACTGGTAAGTGGAATTACCGAACGCGCATTTCGTCTTATTCGGATCTCGTCGGCCGGATGTACCTGCATCACAATAATGAACTTCACATTTGGACTCAGTTAATTTAGCACCAGACGCCAACGCCTTTTACCATTAGGACTACTGAGTTGAGACAGCCACACTTGAGCAACGGGTAGTAAGTCATTAGAATACATTTGTGTCTTCCTGTTGATTTGTTGCTGGATTGAAACTGATTAGTCTCTGTTGCTATATGTAGATGGAGTTTCATCCACCTGACCAGTCCCGAATAAGACAAATTGCGCGTCTTGGATTCAGCTTGCAAGTCATAATCCAACTTGAACAATATTTTTGATTCATCTTTATATCGAGACAATCAGCTCAGGATGCACATATAGCAATAGAAGCTGATCAGTTTCAGTCCACGGTAAATCAACGGAGGACACAAACTCATGCTAACTAAATGTCTTTATTTGTTTCTGTTTAATCCTAAAGTAAAAACACCTACTTTCATTATTTCTTTCCTCTCCACACTTTAGTTCATCAAGTTTACTGTACGTATTAATGAATTGAGTGAATCTGGTCTAATTGAAAATCAGAAAGGTCAAAATGGTACAGTTACATGTAATGCCTACGGTAAGTTATCATTATCTTTGTACGATTTCCGTAACTTGCCTAATTGGTTATCTAATAAAAAGAACAAACACAACTAACTGTGAAAATTATTTGATTAATTTTTCACCGGTTGATTTTGGCAGCGTACCATTGGAGACCAGGGAGCACTGAACAGCTATTTGTCCAAGTATGGGACTCCTGAGTGGTAGTTAGCACCCTAGATTCCTCCTCAGCAGGGGACTTCAGGTTGAGGAGAATCTAACCCTCCTCATCACTTGAGTGTTATTCAGTGGTAGAATTCCAACTTTTATCAATTTGCAATAAGGAGTGATTATCATTTATTAGCATTGGTGGTGAATGTATTACTCTCACCAACCTGAAACCATCAAACATAAATCGGGATGCGCAATGTCTAGGAGTCCCGTAATGGGATAAAACAGCTGTCCAGTGCTCCCTGGTTTTCAATAGTACCCTACCAACACCAATCTGTAATGCATTCAATCAGCTAAAACAATTTAATACAAATCTCCACAAACCATCTCAATTCAACTTAAAAACTATTTATTTGAAATCATCTCAAAGATTTAGGTTTAACTGACTACAATCTGTCTCTCGTCAATAATCTGAGAAGTGATTATGTGAAAAAGCTGTTATTTTGTTGTTTGTAGTTGTCACAGATACATCACTATTGTCTAACACTGAAAGTTAAACAGCAATCGACAGCTGTTTGATTATAGTATTGAATTTCTTAGTAGAATAGGACGAACTCAGGATTTTCAAGACTCATGACGAACGCCTTATCATCATCACCAGTAACCTAATTTCAGTCTAAAAACAAGATTTCTACTTTAATCAGTTTATGATCTAGAATGACTGACAGACAGTGTAATTGGTAATAATTTTCTCACATTCGAATTTTCTGAACTCCACCTAGTCACAACCTGCAGTACTACTTCAAGTGAGTTATTAGTGTGCTACTGTTGGCTACTGGGTTTATGATTCCATGGGAATAATTCACATAAATAACCGAAGAATAAGTAATCATTAATTTAAACTTCATTCTGCAGAAATGTTTATTATTAAACAACTGGATTCTTACTGAAATCACTTTATTTACACTAAACCATAAATAAGATTGAAGTAGAAGAAGATTACATCTATACGTTCCACTTTAGATGAATACAGGTATCCTGCGAATGAAGTAGGCAGTTGATCATTATTCTCGACCACTCAACAGTATGCTCACTCTGTCATAATGTTTATTGAAAGGAATTTGAATCACCATCATCAATATATACACACCTTACTGACTGATAGCATCTGTGAATAGAAAATAATTCATGAAATTTCAGATTGGTAATCAAAACTAAACAAGCATCGCCATTAGTTAGGATGAATTTGTATATTCTCATTGATTTGTTATAAACTGAAGCTGGTCAGTCTCAGTTGATATATGTGCATCCTGAGTGCATCGCTTTGATATTCACAAGTATTATTTAAGTTTTATTGTGATTGGCAAGTAGAATACAGAACGCACGTTTCGTCCTATTTGTGACTCGTCATAAACATTGGGATGCAGGTGCATCTAGCAGATGAGTCCTAAATAAAACGAAACGCGCGTCCTGGATTCAAATTGCCAGTCATAACCCAACTTAAACAATTCTCTATAGTCATTTGTATTTATCACAGTTTGAAGATAGTTCGCTACCACTGAAAACCTATAAGCATTTAACCCCTATTTCATCTTAGTAGGGAAACTCGTCAAGAATTGAAAACATAGTCTTCAGATCTCACTGCTGAATGAGCGACACCATTTTAAAGGTGTCCAGTGGTAGAATTTTCACTTCTATCAATTAATAGACTTAATTCTTTGTTTATTATTCATTACAACTATATCTCTATTTGTAATTAATCTTTCTGTAGATGGTTACCTACAATTCATTCTACCCGATGCAACATATACATGGGAAGTGGAACGAATCAATGGTGAACGAGTTCATCCAAATCTTATCGCTGATCATATTGAAATGAATAATAATCAATTGCATTATTATGGTTTATCATCTATAGCAAATAATTTAAGAATACGATGTATTGCATTGAATAATACAGCACGTTATATTTCATCAGATTTTAGTTTTCGAGTACTTGGTGGTGATAAATTGGAACCAATGAAAACACCGGATATAGAACCAGGAGCTACTAAATGGATTAGTGGAGGTAAAGCAGATGATAAATACTATCATCTTTGTTAACTATATTGATATAATGTTAACCGAATGCATAATAAAGAGTGTATAATTGTACTGAGAAGTAAGATACTAAAGAAATACCCTCAGTATTACAGATTCACCTACGTTAAACAACTACTAAAAATCATTCATTACTCGATAGATACTTCATCATAGTATGAGATTCCTTAGTATTGCTCATCTAACCACTCCACCAAAAGATCCAGGTCACAGTCAACAGGACTCGACGATACATTTTTAATCGTTAAACAGTTTTGTGAATATATTTATTGTATATGAGTGTTCCGGAGAATGTTAAATTTTAATTTGACATTAGTACCAACACTAGAAGTTCTAATGAGAAGGCGTAAGCAGTGAAGTTCGACTACGTCAAGTATGAATCACTGATGGATCGCAATAAATTTGGTCATGAAAATATACTATGAATTGATAGAAGTAAGAAATATCAACCGTTAGTCACCTACCAGCTTGATGGTCTAATGGTTATTCCTTCACTGTGAAAGCTGAAGGTACTGGGCTCGACTCTTCTTGTGGTATCGTGGAAGTGTACTACTGAGGATTCCCCATACAAAGACGAAATATCTATTAAGTGCTTTATGGTTTCTTCATTGATTTTCTAACTAAGGCCATTTTGTGACATTGAATTTTAATCAAACAATCTTCACAACACTTAATATACGAAACAAAGATTGTTACAGACATACAGATCCATGAATGTCTTGTAAGGATGCTTGTCGTTTACAACTTGGCACGTTTTGAACAAAGTTAAATTGCTGAAAGAACTAATATTTCATGTTTGTGAAGTGAAAAACTAAAGTGTGTGAAACAGGTCTATTTCAACCAAGCACAAGATAACAACAAAAATCATTCTTTTATTAATGAAATGAATGATCCAAGTATGGTACAGTTTGGAGCATTAGGTGCTTATAGTCTAAGCTATACTTAGTGATTGTGGTATTCGCATATTTAGAGTCCTTATAATTTCACTCATGGTGTATGATGTAACCGTTAGTGTTAGCGTATGGCAGTATCAGTTGTATTGAATACACGATGTGAATGAATCAGTTTCACAAGTAGATTGTTCGAATCCGTTCTAGATCATTGGATTTTAGAATGAGTAGTTTTAACTTTTAAAGCTGACGTCATGACGATTCTGTTTTATGTCCTAACTTAGTGCATTTTGTTTTATACCCTAAGGTACAATAACACTTTAAGAAAGCAAGTGTAAGTTGACATTGTACAGAGTCTAATCTACGTTCACTTTAAATAGGATCATTACCTTGAATAAGAGTGAAGTATTTTACTAGCAACGGGTTACGTACTTTTTTCAATAGAATAAATGACTTACTGTTGTAAATGTCAAGTAGTATGTTAACAAGAATCTGATGTAACTTCAATGTCCTGAGAATAAGAAATTGTACAATTATTTAAATCCTAATTGAGTAGAGGTGATTTTTTTAAAGATACTTATTAAGTTTAGCTGTTTGTGTGCATCATGGTTTAATGTTATTTACGTAACACTGAAAATCATGAAGAACTGCAAAACTGTTTCATCCTAGTATGAGATTCCTCAGAAACGCACAATGGTAGCTAAGAAACCTCAATTTGTGACAAACATAATAAACATAACTTAATACCTGTCTTCACGAAGCCACCTACTGATAAATAATTTCAAAACCTGTAATAAAACCATCAACTACTAGGAACTATCGTTGGAGTATTCTTGTACTATAATCATATCTACCAAGTTAGTTTAATTGTCTAATATTGTCTTCTGTATGATCTTACAATTCTAAGCTAATAAACTAACAGTTTGACTGAACAGAAAACAACACTGAACTTAAGAGACCCCTGAAGATTAGTCAGAGAATTTTATTTTGATTAACTTTTTTTCGGTAAATTCTAGTTAATGTTTGAGTACTACCTATTTCCTTAAAACAACCTCAATTCGCTTACAATAATCAACTTACTAAAGATTAACTTCAGGCGGTTACCAAAGTTCTATTAAACAATCATAATCGGCTGTGAAACAGTTATCACAGGTGACAATAAGTGATCGTTACATTATATCAGAAATTGATAAAAATAGGATATAGTGGTACAGTGGTGCACAGAGTTAGCAAGTAGCTAACATGAAAGCTCTGAGTCAGATTGTTTTGACAGAATCAATTGCGTAATCTATCGAGGAATCCTATACTAGAACGAATTGGCTATCGTGTACTCCGTTGTTTTCATTAGTACTCTGTAATGAATTCAACTAGCTAAACTGAATATCAGTCTTCACAAAACCATCTTCATTCACTTATTAATGACTAATACATATTACTTTCTTTGCTTTTTAAATTTTTTTATTTCAAGATGGTGAAGAAAGAATCACATTAAAAATTGGCGGTAAAAATGATTTAACTAATCATGTCACAATTAAAGATGGTGAAAATGTTCAATTGAATTGTACTGCTTATGGTAAGTGTTAAGCAGATGAAGTGAAACTACTTAAAATGATGTTGATAATATGAATATTGATTAGAAATTCCAAAGTTAATCGAAACAAAAAAATAACGTTTGAATGAAGAATATTCTCTTAGAGAAATGAACATCACATTCTATAATTATGAGTCTACGCATGGTAGTCACAAAAATAGTCAGTTATGACGACAGATACATTATCATTCAGATTATTGAATAGAAGTATTGTTCTCATTTAGTTGTGCATAAAGTATGCATGTTAGTGATGGAAACATCCTTCTCGTCCTCCTCATCCTCCTCATCATCATCCAAATCATCATCATCATGCAGCTAGTTGAACATAAACGACAATATAAAATAAAAAAGGTTACTAATCTAAAGTATTTATCAGTATCTCTGTATATTGGTGACGTAAGGGATGGAATAGTAACAAAAATACAATTAGATCATATGATGTCATTCAAAGGCTGAATTTTACTTCGAGTGATATCGACTTGATGAAACATTGTAAAATGTGGTGAGTGATAATTAACATTCGTCACATAGTAACAATAATAATAGAAACAAATTATGATAGTCGTTTGATTTATAATCAGGACGAATTTGTATCTTCATGTTGATTTATTATAGACTGAATCTGATCAATCTCTGTTGATGAGTTTGACTCCCGGTGTGTACATTAACATTGAGATGCAGGTACATTCAGCCGACGAGCCCCAAATAGGACGGAACGCATGCCCTAGATTCCACCTGCTTGTCACAATCCAACTTGAAACAATTGCTTGAGTTGGATTGTGACTGGCAAACTGAATCCAGGACGGTTGTTTGCTTTAAAATGGTTACAAAGTAAATAAGAATTAGAATAGAAGATTGAAAGATATTAAAATTCTGTTGGTGCATCTTAATTAGTAACAATAGTAATAATATAGACATTTGTGAATGAAGAAAGTAGTATTTGGATATGATATACAAATGTAAAATAAAAAGCAAAATCAACCTGTACATTACTACAATTAAGTTGTCGTATGATGAAGGTAGATATTGGTTTAATGGAGCATAAGTCAGCCATGTCAGGTAAATGGGTTAAACGTACTTCATTTGCATGCGCAGTTCTGGCCCCCTAAGCCGTTAAACTATCACCTTTGCCGTTTTAAGAACCATGAGTCTAACTGGTTGTGGCGAATAATTATTTACAGAATATATTATTGTAATTGATTGATTTATGATCGCCATATGACCTGCTTGAATTAAGTAAATTAATATGAAATTTTTGATACTTTTCAAAGTTACTTTTCGAAGATGAGGCACCCTTTCACAATGTGTAAAACTGAGAGAAAAATTCACCTTTACACATCTGATATCATCAAGATGTCATTTAATTTTAACTTTCACTGTATGTATTACAAACATCTTTATCATTTCACTTATTAACGAATAAGCTCTATAATCTATGGACAAAGTGAATGTTCAGTGTCATGATGTCATGAATTTCCTCTACTAACTGTAATCTGATAGAAGGTGTTGTGTAGCTACTCAACTGATGTAAATACTTTACTTATTTATTGTCTGTTATTATGTTTAATTAGACACTGTAACTGGAAGACATTTAACTGATGGAAATCTTCATTTTGGTTGGCGATTACTTGGTCCATATAATGAATCAGTTCCAGAAGGTAGTTTAACTAGACAATCAATGCAATCATATACAACAGATGATGGTAATACTGGAATATTCAAAATAGAAGATGCACGTTCATCACCAAATTTACCACAACCAAGTGCACGTATTCAATGTTTAGCTACTTCATATACTGATGGTGTAACTTATTATAGTACACTTGTAGATTTAATAGTTTATCCAGATGAAATTCCAATAGATCATGTAAAAGATGTAAAAGATCGAGGTAAGAAAACGTCTACATCATATAGTTTTATCTTTAATTGTATTGTTTTTTGAATACTTTACTTTGAGTAACATAGTGAAGTTTATTTTAGACTTCAGTTAGAAATGATGAAGAACATCAGGTAACTTGATGATTCATAAGTTCACATGTAATGCAATAACATCTTAATGATAATAAACAGTAATTTTACATAGTTACCAAGTTGATTTGGGAAGCAAATGGGAGGATGATTACGAATATTTGAAGTCTTACACAAAATATATCTACTTACTATTCAGTGATTACTTGAATAAAACAGTTGGCTTCAGCATAGTTTTTTTTAGACAACTAATTCATCCTGTTGTTGAATACATCATCATAACTCTTCCTTGACTCTTGACTAACAAATCTAATACAACACCTTCATATCTTGCAATAAACAATTAACCATCAGTATTACTGGGCTTATAGACAACTAATAGTTGTAAATATCATATTGCATAATGATTATCGATTGCCATAGTGATAAATAATTCACTGTTAGCTTGTCTAATCTACATCAGTCCCAACTTTACATACTGATGCATAGAAGTAGTAAACGAATTGGTAAATCCAAAGACAAGCCTGAAGATAATTTGTCGCGATTGCTTGGTAGGATTATGGAAGGGCTAAGAGTCCCATACTATGGGTGAAATAGCAAGTCAGTGATTTCTGGTTTACAACGGCTGTCTAACTCAGACCAATTTGTGATATTGAATTAATATTTAATAATTTCCACAACGCTCATATACAATCAATATGAGCTCACTAGTGACTGAATCCTCACGGTAATTTCTAGAGTTCTAGTGTAAGATGTGACCGATGGAGTTAGACTACGTTGAGTATGAGGCGTTTATCCACCGACGGTAATAAGTAGTGTTAGGTGAATACATCGTGGATTGACTGAAATAAAAAATGCCAGTTGTTACGAGTCACCCCCAATCGTCTAACGGTTAGGAGTTTGCCACGAAACCAAGGTCTTGGATTCAATTCCTTTGTAGAGTTAAGGATGTGCACCTCTGAAGAGTCCTATAATAGGATGAAATAGCTATCTGATGCTTCCTGGTTTCCAGTGGTTGTTTAGTTAAACTTAATGAGAAGTGAAAAGATGTTTACAGGAAGCAATTAACTACACAAACTTTACTGAACTACCAATGATTTGACTATATACTACTTACTATCTATTTTGTTTAGTTAGTAGTATCTAGTATATCAGTTCAAGTAACTATGCTTTAAAACTCATTAGTGAAGTAAAAAGAAAATGAATTTAAATTGTAAAATTAGAGGAGGCAAAATAAAATAAGCATGAGTGCTTTTAATAGACTAAAGTAAAATCATGTAATGAAGTTAGAGATAAAAATCACTTGATGTCGGTTCAACAGTTTGATGCTTAAGAACTTGTCATGACGTACGAAGGTTTAAATTTTATCTCCAGATTAGATTTTTAATACGTACTTCAGAGGTGTCTTACACCAGAATAGGACAGCTGTTCAATACCTCCTAGATTTTTACAAATTTCTAACTATGATCAATCGTTGATGCATCATTCAAATTTATCATTATCTACGATAGTCAATATTATTCAATACAACCCTGAATATTGTAATAAAGATATGAAGTGTAATTCATAAGACGTAATGAATTCCTTGGATTAGTTATAAATGATTGAAAACTATTCAATGTAAAGTTAAACGCTGTCAATTACAATTATCAAATGAATTTAAATCTGAAAATTTGATATTGAATCAATCACAACTAGTTTAGATCTTCGAGGACAGATAAAGTTGTATGCTCACTAAATAAATGAATTGTTATCGTTTATTGATTTAGCTAAACATAGACTTCTTTTAGTTTGTTTGTACTTTAGTCGTCATCATGTGTAGTGTTCGGTGGTAGTTATGATTGAGCGATATATATTTTCTCCAGTTCGACCTATCAATCAGTATATCAATGCCTGTTACCCTATGTGGAGCATAGGCCGCCGGTCAGTAATCTGTCAACAACTCTATCCTGAGCTCTGCTTTACAGCTTTTTCCAAGAGCTCTTCATTCTCTTCATGTCTGCCTCCAATTCCCGAAGCAATCTGTTCTTGGGTCCTCCACTTTTCCTTCGGCCTTCAGGATTCCATGTTAATGCTTGTCTTGTGACACAGTTTGATGATTTCATCAATGTGTGGCCTGTCTACCTCCAGCGTCTTTTCCTTATTTCCACCTCGGCTGGAAGTTAATTTCTTTTATGCTATAGAAGGTTGTTGTTGATGGTATCTGGTCAACGGGTTCCGAAGTATCTTACATAGACATTTGTTTACAAATACTTGTATCTTCTGAAGGATGTTTTCCGTAGTTCTCAATACATGTTTCAGCTCCATACAACAGAACTGACTGTCTTTAACATTTGTGTTGAAAATTCTAATTTTAATGTTGGTTGACAGTTGGTTTGATTTCCAGATGCCCTTCAGTTCCTCTTGCCTTTCCAATCCGCACCTTCACATCCGATAACCAGTTTGACCGATAACATGTATAATATGTAGTAACCAGTATTCTATGCCTAACTTGTATCCAATACCTAACTGAGACTAGAAGTTATCATCATCCTCTTAGAATCACAGTACACTAATCACTAAGCTATTAAATGTAGGTAGGCTATAATGTATACAATGGGCGTGAAGTATACAGTTCTTAATATGAACAACATAGAAATAAGGTTACATACATATAATCATTTTCTTGTATTCATTTATATTATCTTAGAAAAATTAAATCGTCTTACAGTAAGTGTCAATGGTCTTGATGAACGTGGACGACTATCTTCCAATGAAGGTTCTTCAGTGAAATTAGAATGTATTGCAACAGGTAAATATAATTGTTTGAAATAAATGTTAGACTAATTAAGCCATTTATTTATAAACTACTCATTATACGTGTTACTACTAATGCATCTATTATCCTACCCTTTCATTTATAATGATCAATTATTCTATCCATCTATTTCATTTCTATCAATAATAAAATCTAAGTAGTTTATTATTTTATGTATTTTCGAAGATGTTTAACAGACTTAGTTCGAGTTCCAATGTAAGCATCAACACTCAACAATAAGTACACTTAGCTGACAAGCATCACGTGTTACTATGTATTTTATCATACTATAGAATTAATCCTATGATAGAGGGACTTCTTACAGAGTGTGTATGATATCTGAGTTCATTCAACTGTAGTCCTTAACAGCATCAATCGGAAGTAGTACACGCTTATTTAATGTAAAACGTGTAAGATTTCGAGGATTTGTTCTTTAATGTAGGTTGTTCAGTAAACCAGTTACTTATTGAACTTGATACTTTTATTTAACGTTACAATTCAATGTGAAAAATGTCTTCATATTCATTTTAATTCATTCACTATAAAGATCGTTCAACAAAACAACTAACAAAAGAACCAGTTATTTATGGTTGGGAATTTAGTCGATTAGATGGTACACCAATTGATACAACAGCGTTAATTGGAGTAGGCGATAGTCGATTAGAAGTGAATGAAAATCGTTTAATTCTACAAGGATTAAAACAAACAACATCAGTTCGTGGTCGTTGTCGTGTTACTATCCCATCAGAAGAATCTACTGATGATGTTTCATTACCTCAAACTGAAGAAATATTTTATTCACCTCATTTTCGATTTGATATTATTGATAGTGATGGTATTGGTCGTAGAGATTTCACAGCTCCAATACAACCAAGTAAGTTTTGTTTAGTTATATGTTATGCATGTTTTATGATCAAATTTAACATACGAGAAGAAGTTGAAATGAGGTGGTTTTGTGTAGATAGATATTAAGTTTAGTTGTTTGTTTTTGTCACAATTTAATTTTTATTAGGTACTACTAGAAACGAAGGAGAGTTGACACAACTATTTCGTCATAGTATGAGATATCGTTTCAGAGGTCAGTGGGATAAGCGTTGATAACCTGTTAGTAATCATAGGTATCTACTGTCACAGAAGAGTCGCTTGCTAGAAAGGAACGAGTGTTCAGTGCTACTTGGTTTTCAGTAATATCCGACTACGTCAATCTGTGATGAGTAGAAATAATTAAAGACAAAAATTATTAGTGATTGACACTTAGTAAACATAAAATTTAAAAATTAGGTTAACTTACTTAAGTTTGATATAGAAAGGTTTCCCTGCCCTTACCATCAATAGATATATCCTATATGGCTTTGTTAAATTTGGCTAAACAACCAATGAGATCCAGACAGCACTAAATGTTAGTCTCGTCTTAGCATAGGACATTCGTGAAGTGCTCACCTACTACCTTATCAGATATAGAACCCAGGATCTATAAATCACATACATTCAGATATTTAGATGATATTTTGTAGTTCGTATAGGATGACACTTGCCAATGTATTACTTCACCAATCGTCACTTTTCATTAAAACCTTAGGAATACGTTAAGCATTAATCATTAATTACCTGATAAATTTAGGGGTCTCGAAACGTAAAAGAGAGTGCCCAGCTTAACCATTTCATTATTTTATCCTTAGATTCGCTTATAGACTTTTAGGAACACTGTTAAACAACTTGTGTTTATAAGCAAGGATCATGTAGATGGGTTGTGATTTGATTACACCAGCTAATATTGATTTACCATAAATATAGTCAATATCATATGGAATTCATGCGACGGACAGCACTTACAAAATTGTGTATGGAGGACAACTCACAAATTTATATTAAGTAATGACCAATGTCAAACAGGGACTGCTTACCCTAACACTTTCTCTAACTTCTGGTGGTTGACTGAATATGAAAACTACACATCTCAGAGGAAGCACTGAATACAGTGGGAATTTGTCTACTTGAACTTTGCAGATAGCCAGTCCAACTCATCTGTTCTATGCATAACAACAAATGCAGGTGGAAATAGATAGTATAGTAACAGGCTCCGTCAGTCAAAAGTAGGCCTAAACATAAAAAAGGGAAAGGCAATTCCTTAGATACGATATAACATAAAGAGCGCCAATAAAATTACACTTGATGGGGAAGATCTTGAAGATGTGGAGACGTTTATATACTTGGGCAGTAGCATCATAGATAAACAGAAAGGACTCGATGCATGATATGTAGACAATGTAAAGGTAGCATTTCTAGAATTAATGAGGAACATCTGGAACTCAGACCATCTGTTAACCAACATCAAATTTACCATTTTTAATGCAAACGCTAAGATAGTTCTATTGTAGGAGGCTGAAACTTGTATGAAGGACTATGAAAAGTATCATTCGAAAGATACAAGTATTTGTAAACAGCTGTTTACACATGATACTTTGGATTCGTTGACCAAACACCATCAGAAATTATCTACTGTGACCGACAATAAACTATCTAAAATCAAGCTGAGGAAGACATTAGGAAAGAATGCTAGAGGTGGATAGGACACACTGAGGAAATCATCACACTGCGTCACAAGACATGCACTAACTTAGATACGTCAAAGCCAAAGGTAAAGAAAATGACCAAAAACTCATTGCTATGGGATTTGGAGGAAGACACCAAAATAATGGACAGCATTTGGAAAGAGTTTAAAAGAAGATTAGAGTTCAGAGATGGCTGGAGAATGCTAATCGGTGACCTATGCTCCACGAGAACGGTAACAGATGTTGATTGATTGATCCAATCTCTTATCATCAGTGCAGTTCATAATAATCGCTGTGTTTACAGCGTTCTAATCAAACAACTAAGCCATGCTTTTATAACAGCAGTTAATCACCCTGTTTGAGTTTTTCTTGTTCTGTACATCAGTTAAAAGCTTACAAATCATATGTATGTTAATTACTAAAAATGAGGTGGGAGCTTGAAGATGATATTCAGAAATGACTTTAATTAGACAACTACTGAAAGCCAGAAAGCACCAAACTACTGTTTTGTCCTAGTATGTGACCTTTCAACAGTGTATATTCACAATTTTAGTGAAGGGTGAAGCCAAAGATTATCAAGTTTTATGTAACTGCAATACCTAACGTCTGACATTCGTAACTTGAGTAAATTTGTGATATGTTACTTAACCTTACTGATTGTTATCCATGTTTGACTTACATGTGTATGGATGATTTCACTCCACTAGTCATGTCATGTTACTAGGTGTCATAATCTTATATATTTTCTTAGATGTGTACTATTAATGATTACTTAGATTGAATTAATATAGGACCTATTAAGAATATAAACTCCATATTTCGTCTGATTGTAGAAAGCAGGATAGTCAGGTTTCGTGATGAATGATTAATCATTGACACCAACGGTAGAATTCTAACCATTTCAACTCAACCAATATTATTACTTGAACATTGAACATTCAACTTCTACATATAATGGTCCGAACCCCACTTTATCTTTTTTTCCATTTAAGAAACTGAGTAGTTTCAGTAGCTTTCTATTCGATATAATACAATTCAAATACAACTAAATGAATCTCTATCTCATGAACACCTTAAGCTCGAATTCGAAAATCAACTGTAGACAATTTGTAATTTATGAGTAGTTTGACATTAAGCAAGATTTTGATTAGAAGTTTAATGGTGCATGCATAAGTTCATTATCATGATTTTATGTTGTTTTGTTTTGATTTTATAGTCATAACAACAAAAGATAGTGATATTGTCATTAAAGTCAATGGATTAGATGAGAATGGTGCTTTAACAGCTGATAAAGGAGACAATGTAGAATTAAAATGTGTTGCCATGAGTAAGTTTTTTTAAGTGGGGATAACATTTTTTTATGTTTACTATTATCAATATGAATATGTGTTGTCTACTTCTTGATAGTGAAATGCTTTAATTGACTAATTACTATCGTCTCGTACATGAGGAATCTCTATAACAGCGAAACGCGTGTTCTCAATTCCACATGATCTTCATGTCGGAATCATGGATTGTAACTACTTAACTTAATGAAACGATATAACAGTTTAAACTATTCAGTGTTAAGTGTCTGCAACCCACTAAACTAAACGCTCACCTCTTCATGTACATCATTTAAAGCTCACTGTCATTTTATTAACTGTTGTTATTAAAGTAGAGATTCATACTTCAACAAAATACAATTTCATAATTTGTGTATTCTAGGCTCGAATTCAAAAGTTATTAGCATTATAGATATTTCGCATATGACAATAGAATAAAAATTGAAATTCTTTCAGAAAGAAGATATAAACGATGATGATATGATCTTGCAGTTTCCGTTGAAAAAATGCAAATCAATTGGACTTGTGTTATGACTAGGATCTGGTAGACTTAAAATCAATAAGTGGTTGGCTTAATGCTTCAGTGATCAAAACCATCCCCCTCCACTACAGGTTTTGATACAAAGTACAAAATTTATACCACATCAATTTATAATTTAAGATACTAGCAACAAATATGAGACCTACACTACCTAGATAACTTGGTATTCATCACTTGTCAACAGTGATAAGGAAAATGACACTTTTTGTAAGATTCAAAACCATGTGATCCACAATCGAATATAGTCGACAGAATTCAGTTAGAACTAATGACTACCTAAAACATGGCATTATTCAATACACAGTGATAAATTTCAATCTTCTCTAAACACAGGACTTTATTTCACCAGTAGGTATTCAATTATAAAGGATATTTGAAATACTGAAATATATTTTCATGTTCAAATAACAATTTTCTAAGCATTGGAAGCATATTTAGAGACAACATGAGTTATTGGTTGTGATCGAAAGGATATTCAGCACCATTAAAAGTTTGTGTATGATTCTTTCATTCTAGGTCTTCTCACAATAAAAGATACTTAACTTCAAAAAAAAAAAACGAAAATAAATTGAATTATTGTTTATTGCTAGTTGCGCCTATACTCCTATCGAATAGTTTCTAATGCTTTAACTCCTCATCTATAATAACCATAGTGGAAGATTCGTTTGGTTATTGTCAAGTATGAAATTGTAAAACAGACATTTCTAAATATACTTCTATTGACTGAATTAGAAATATCAGCCATCTAGAGCCGATTCAGTGGTTTCTTTGTAAGGCATTCACTGAGGAGCCAGAAGGTCGTGGGATCGGTCTCCGATAGGGTCGTGTATGTGCACGGCTGAAGAGTCCCATACTGAGGCGAAATAGCTGCTCAGTGTCTCCATGTGGAAAGTGGTTGTCTAATCCAGACCAATTTCATGTTATTAAATTGACTTTTCTGTTTGTTAGGAGAAAACAGCATCTCTGAATATGCTAGTTGTCTGAGGAAATCTCATTACTACTGTTACATTGCCAGGTTAATCGGCTAAACAAATGATCTTTCGTTTGTTTTCTTTTAACTTTATTAATCTTTAACTTATAAGCTCTTTTTAGTAAATCTCCGAAGTAAAGGTGTTTTAAGAAAGGACAAAAAAGTGAGGAAATAGTTCTTTTCAATTAGTTTTTCATCAAAGCTTTATACTACTACATCTACATAAGTAGTTTACAATAGTTTTAAAACCATTACCAAATCAATTGGTGTTTATTAAAGATAATCATTTTATAAGTTCAGTGGTGTTTATACAAATAATTACAACTGAATTACTGATAAATCAATGAAGACATGAAGGTGAATAAGTTAGTTACATCATTTTGAAAGTATACAAAGATAAGTGAATGGATTGACATCATGGTGATTACATAATATCATTATTGGGAAGAAAAAAATCGATGAAGAAATTACAAGAAATCTTATGGTAATGACTATTATGTAAGAATTAAGTACCAATTAAGAGACAGGGAATTTCGAAGTCATGAAAATAATCTTATTTCATGATAACAATAATCACCAGAGAATTAAGCGTAATAAGTCATTTGTAAACGAAATATTGACTACTACGATGGCTAAGATAAGGACAGAGGCTGTACGAAGTTCTTATGTATATATAGGCCCAGTTTGAAAAGCTAGATACCTATGGTTTCCATTATATGTAAAAGATATATGAGCACACCACACAGTAGATTAGATGAGACTTGATAACGACTTTAGAAGAACTCTTGACGTCTACGTGATGTTTCGTACCAACCAAATGTGAAGGCATGGTATCGCCTACTTGCCGTATTTGACCATTACTCTGTCAAACTGGGTGGAGCTTGAAAATGCTATGATAGACCTGAATAATTGTACGTCTAATGTAACTGGCTTCACAGGAGCAGTTCAATTAGTATATAGACGTGAATGAGGAGAATTCAACGAGTTTGTCTTTCGTTATTATTATTATGATGGAGTGGTAGTAGAATACAGTATGCATTTTGGCTGCAGTAAATGTCTTTTGCAACACTTTTCTAACTCGTTGCTTCATAATTTCACTAATATTGTCTTATAAGTAAAATTAGTTTCTTAGTAACCTATGTAACTCATCTCGTTTAGCAAGTTACCATAATTCAACCACCTTGTCAAAGTTTCAGTTCAACAAGAATTCATCTGTTGATTTTCTCAAAGTAGTATAATTTATATCATTTTTTCAATCTTTCTGGTTAGCTACCTTTCTAGCAAGAGCGCCTTTATGAGATGAGGTTATTAACCCCATGCTCAATCCATCTCCTTTGTTCCGGGTTGAGACTGGTAGTAACCAAAAGGGTAAGGGAGGGGGGGGGATTTCCAATAAGAGTTAATCTTGAAAATTGCTAATTCAATATGAATGTATCAAATGCCTTACATCTTTTGTTATATTCATAAATTTACTAATCATATTCATTAATTTCACTTAGATCAAACTACAAATGAACCAATCACTAAAGAAACAACATCAAATATTGAAATTAATTATGGCTTAGAAGTGATACATTTCAATGGATTACCAGCATCTACATCAGTATTAGCTAAAACTATTGATATTAATCCTGAAACTGGTGATATAAAACTTAATGAATTATTTAGTCAAATGAATAGTAAAGAGATAAGAAATCGTGTACAAAGTCGTTGTATAGCTGAAATTAATTACAAATCTGATGAATATCCTGATCAAGGTTTACAACGTTATAGTAGTCCATATTTCTTAGTGAATATACCAAAAGAGATAGAAGAATTACCAGATTACATAGATGGTAAGTGAATAGATTTATGGTGTATTGTTCTTAATTTTTGTTTACATATTATCTAAGTATATTACTTAGTTAGATAATGGCGGGGGGGGGAAGGGGGTTGGTGGTAGGTATACGATGTTAATCTATTAGATTCAATGTTCGAACTCCATATCATTTGATTTAGTAGAATTGTACTATCAAGCTTTACAGTACAGTTTGATTCGAAGGCAAATATACGTGATATGAATTTCATCCGATTATAAAATTATGTAATTCAAATATTCAAAGCTAAATAATCACTGAAAAATTAGACTCAAGGTGTTACTGCTCATTTCAAACTGTACACTTCAAAAGTGCTAAACCAAAAAACGTAATCGGAGTGGTTTATTACCCTCTTATTGATGTGTTATGAACTGAAATTGATCAGTTCCTTTTTCCCATCTTGTACATCCTGATGGGATCACCTCGACATAGTGGCAATTCATAAATTAAATTGAATAGTAAGTGATAAGTGGAATCGGAAATGTGAGTTTTTTTCTGTTAGGGGCTTTTCAACTAAACGAAACATTCATCCTGAATTCCACTTACCAGCCAAATTCCCATTTAATTCATTAAGGTAACAACAGTTGAATTATCATTTATTCAATATTCATGAAGACTTTGTAATAAGACAAAGTGTTTAATACGACTTGTAAAAGTCTGCAAAAGATACACTCCTAATCTGATTGTCATGTATGTTTTCAGCAACCGATAGCTAGGACCTATAATCAGATCATCTGAAATTGTTGATATGACTCAGACCAATACTCAATGACTACACTAGGTATATTCCATATTTTAGTTTTACTATTTTCACCTTTCTTTCAACCATTTCCTAACAACTAACATAAGTAGTGATTGAATATGCCTAACACTTATGCAAATGACTATAATTAGTAGCAGTGTACTAATCAGCTAACTGATATCTTTTCTATGTATTCAACTTCAACATTGTAATACTTTAGCAGACATCTCTAGCTAATTAGATGTTTGCTAGTTTTAATAATCATACTTCATAACCATATAATTGAATAAAACAGACTATAATACATTATAATCACATCTACATTAACAGACGATCATCTTGTAGATGCCACAGATAATAAAAGTTAATAAATACTTAACAAGATTTCTGAATTCATATCAAGGCTTCATCAATCATCAACTCTGTAGTGACTTATACAATATTGTAATTACTGTAATACAGTAGGATCTACTTGTAATTTCTATTGAATAATAAAAATTTCTATTCTATGTTCTTTGTTACAAGTATCACGTTCAAGATATGAAGTAACTGTAGATGGTCTAAATAATCAAGGTGTACTGAAACTACAACCTGGACAAAATATTCAACTCAAGTGTATTATTCGAGGTAAGTAATATACTGATATGCTCATGGGAAAGATACAAAACTATTCATCTTTATTAATTTCTTATCGTTTCTATACAAGATTGTAATTAACTAATACAATACCATTACAATACCAATACTAGCACACCTGAATACTTATTCATATTCAGTAGATAATTGGTTAACTCAGTATTAGTTGAAAATAAATGGTAATGAGTTCGAGTCTTAATAGATACTTTATGATGTACTTCGGGATATTCCTGAAGCTCGAGTGAAAAGTCGTAACGCCTAGAGTTCAGATTTATCGGGAGTGAGACATTTCTCACTGGTAACATTGAATGCTCATCACGTTTATCAGAAATCGATAGAAGTGGTGATTCTACTGTTAGATGCCAGTCGGCCTAGTGGCACAGAAGAATGGGCGTTTTCCAACCAGAAGCATCTGGGGCGAAATCTAGGGTGCACGCTGGCACGAAGGTGTTCCATACTAGGACAAACAGCTGTTCAGTGTCCTCCTGTTTTCAGTGGTACCCTGATACTATCAATATGTGACGAATTCAATCAAGTAAAATAATTTATACCAATCCCTACAAACCACCTTTATTTAACTCAGTATTAGTTGAAAATTAAAGGTAATGAGTTCGAATCTTTATAGGCACATCAGAATGCATAGGTATCCAGCTGACGAATTTTATTTATGACGAAATGCCTATTTTAGATTAATGTTGATTGGTTTCCTCTGAAAACAAGGGAGCAGTGAACAGATGTTTTGTTCTAGTATGGAACTTTCTAACAGATCAAAGTTTCCCAGAGTTAGGCAATTATCACTAATGACAATTAATGATCGTCGAGCTATATCACAAATCGATGGATGTTAAAATTCCATCATTAGACGCCAACTTAGTGGTATAGATAGTCAAGCGCTTATCACATGACCTGAAGCATCTGGGTTTAATTCCTTGATGGAATCAAGGGTGCACTGTGTTCATAATGATAATGATGACTAGCATTCTCTAATCTTCAGTTATACTCAACTGACACCAATCTGTGATGAATGTAGTTAATTAAACGTAATGCTTATCTTGCTTCAAAAATTTCATTAGTTGTCATTTCAAAAGTCAGTAAATGACAAAACTACTTAGTATTCATCTTCATTTCTATTGTTCCTCTTCGTCACTGCTTCGTTCTTTTATTCATATACTCCTTAAATATCTTTCTATAGACAAAGAAACCGATACTTTAATGGATGCATTAACACAAAATCAATATATTGGATGGCAATTTCCTGTATTACCAAGTGGTTCTCAAGTAAATATGGGAGATTTTGCTACAAACTCTAAAATACAAGGAAATGAGCTACACTTAGAAGGTGTACGTAATGATTATCCAGAAAATTTACAAGGTCGTTGTTGGTTTGACGATGGTTTCATGTCATACTATTCGCCATTCTTTCCAATTGTTTCACCAAATAGCGGTAAGATCTGTTGCATTAGTAGCAATGTATGCATATAATCGTAAACGTTATTGACTTATCGTTCTGTTTCTCATATCATTTGTTGTAACGATATTAGTACAATGTGTTTTACGCCTATTTACCGCTTACTATAGAGGTGTAATACTTTGGAATGTAGAAATAGACTTCGTAGATTTACACTTAAATCAGTGATTTATGTTAGCATATGATTATTTAATTATTAGATCTAGTTTATTGCATTGAATGCCTATGAGTTCTGATATTTAGAATTAGGGGACAACTGAAGTTTAATTAGACACTTTATGTTGAATTGATGGCTCGTATTGGCTTAGTAATGCTACCATTTTTCCTTTGAAAAACTATAAACAATGGTGTTCTGAAATACGATAACAAATTCATGAGGTTATACGCTCAACGTAATTGACTTACATTAACAATTTAAGTGAAAATAAGCTAGTAGATTTCAACCTCGTTGAGTGTGAGACTGTTTCCTGCTACGGCGAACGGATGAGATCTCTCGAATGTGTCACAAATTGACTGAATTCAGAGATATTAACCATATTGAGACAACCCAATGGTTTATTGGTAGAGCATTTTCGGTGGATTCAGAGAGTCCTGAGTTGGGTCGCTGATAGGATCGTGGATATATATTACAGGTATTAAGTGTCTCCCAGTTGTCTAATTCAAACTGAATCGTGATATCAAACTAATTTTGTTGATTTCTCTATTCTTAAACTTCTTACGTTTATATATATATGAAAAAATCTTTCAATACTATTTACAGTAACAGATGGTCGTGTTCGAGTAGAAGTACAAGAAATTGGAACAAGTGGTGATAAAGAATATTCATGCACAGCTTATGGTAAGCGACAGAAGTATACTTTACTTTCTATTTCTCATAGTGACATTAATTAATAATTATAATACATTGAATGGATTCGTTTACGATTGTAACTAGTGATTAACTGTCGGAAGCAATTCTTACTAGCTACAGCGAGAAGACACAACCAAGTGAAGTCAGACCATATCGAGAGTGTCATTCACTCAATAATGACAATGTGTGAAGTAAAGCAACAAGTTTGTTTGATCGATATTGAACCTGACGCATATGAACATCGATCCAAGTTGTCATACCTGTAAAACACTGCTAGAATGACATTACATTGATAGAAGTAGAAGTTACTTCAATGATTATAATAATAAAAACAAAAAACAGAGTGAACCTATAGAATATGATTCAAGGGAGAAAGGGATGGAGCTTGGAAGAAAGTCATGAAATAATTTTAAGCTCAAGATTTATAGGTGAACAATAAATAGATACATCTGCACCAATGTGACTGATTCTGAGCCATACTACCCAACGTTTGCAGACACTGATTACGGTATTTGCGAGAATCTCAATAATTTAGTCCGCAGATACCGACACTACTCAAAACAGCAGTCAGAGACTAGTAACGCAACATATTGAGAATTTGCTGTAGTCATAAATATCGATTGTTGAATGATGTTTTATTATTTTAGATGTTGTTTTTTATCATGAAACCTATTTTTTCTGTACTCGACTGTTCGATTGGGTCATGAAAGTATACTGTAGAAGTATACTAATTCTTATTCTCTTCAGTTAAATTCTTTATACAATCATTGCAGCATTTCACTTAACTGAGTCTATATGAGATCCCTAACTCTTCTACAGACATATACAACGTTCGAACTGAAGGAATTGTTTTGGTATCGAATATTTGTCAACTGACCAAGAATGAAGTATATATAATGTCACTTCTATGTGTTCAACCGGTAATCATCACATATACCAAGTGAAGAAAGCTGTATCAATTCGAAAGATCTATTAATATGATACTTTAACAAATAGGATAGTATTGCCTAGATATGAACTAAAGCATTTTCACTACCATTAGATTTTCTGAATAATGCAATATAATTCTATAGACAACTCACTTACATTGGTTGTGACATCATACATCTTATGAAACAGTAGCAAATACCATGACTACTTTCAGCTAGCAATTATTAAAACACAGTCTAATGTGATATTGAGTCATTTAATGTAGTGACTACATTGTTTATGGATTGAAGGACGTCAATTAGCATCATGAACTATTCAATAATCACTTAGCATAGTTTATGTACACTTGAAGTTTATTGGTAAATACTACTAGTCAGTGCGGAAATCATCACACTGTATCACGAGACAAGCACTAACTTGGAATCCTGTTGGAAAACAGAAAAGAGGAAGGCCAAAGAACACACTGCGTTGAGAGCTGGAAGCAGACATTAAAAGGATGAACAGTAACTGGAGACAGCTGGAAAGGATTGCTCAGGACAGAGTTAAATAGAGAATACTGGTGAGCGGTCTATGCTCCTCCGAGAGGGGTAACAGTCATAAGTAAGTAGTAAGTAACTAGTCAGTGGTTGATACTTCACGAAGAGTTATTATGCATTGATTGATTGATGCTTGAAGTAGTAGTTACTATTGTTCATTACATACCCTATACATACATTATTTCACTTCTCTCAATTTTCTTATCTCTTTTATAGATTCAAGAGAAGGTAAACGTTTATCAAATGTTACATATGATTGGAAATTTACAACACCTAATGGTGATACAATTCCAACTATTTACTATTTTGATTCAATTCAAAGTTATAATAATAAATTGAAATTAGGAATTATTAATACACATACAAAATTACCAGAACATTTACGTCATATTGAACGTATTGAAGGACGTTGTATTGTTCTAGCTAAAGATTATACTGTTGATGATGAGAAGAAACCAGGCAAAATTAATGTTTATGAATCTAGACCATTTGTTATTATTAATCCATTAGCAATAGATCCAAATGAATTGTTAACTTCACCAGATTCATTTATTAAAGGTAAGTATTGATACTTTGATTGAATGAAGGTTATAACAATAAATAAGTAAGAATTTCTTTATGTGACAATCGTCACTTTTTGGTTGTATCATATGCATGCCCGTACAGTTGTATATGGTAACAAAATATAATGACAATTGATGGAACTATGGCAACAATAAGAAGAAATTAGAATGTGTTTGAATCTATCTGTTGATTTGTTATGCATTGAAATCGACCAATCTCTGTTGGTATATGTACATCCTGAGGGAATCGCCTCATTGTAATGGTAGTTCACAAGTACTTATCTGAGTTAGATTGTAACTGTCTGGATTCAGTAGCTTAGTGGTAAACGCAGTGTCGTTCGGTAAGAAATTCACTGAGTTCTAGTCCCTGTATGAACATCAACAGTGGTGAAATGCATATACATTTAGATGACTAGTCTCAGGTGGGACAAAATACAAGCTCTGGATTTAGCTAGTCAGCCACAATCCATTTCAAGTGTTTGATTAGTTGTTTCGCTTACAATAGTTCTTTATCCTGGAGTAATTTGTGACCATATCCTTGCATAATTTCAGGTGTATCCCGAAGGTTAAGAATCCTGTATCCTTACTCTGGTTACTCTAATGTTAGTTCCTTTTGAAATCAAAAATTTAAAGAAAAGTATCCTAATAACTGAATTGAGATGCTTCGTGGAGATCGGTATGAGGTTTAGTTGATTAAATTCGTCACAGGTTGATGTTAGTAGGGTGTCATTGAATAACAAGGATCACTAGACAACTGTTTCGTTTAAGTATGGGACTCCTCTGTAGCAGTGTCCATCCTAGATTCTGTCCCAGGAGCTACAGATTCTGCTGACCGAAGTCCCTTGGTAGAATTCCCGTTTCTATTCATTTGTGATATAGTATGGCGACCATCCATTGTGATTGGTGATAAGTGTCATACTTCTGACAAGTCTAAACTCCATGATCGTATACTGGATTAAGTAATTCCTTACTAGTATCTTAAAGTAGGCATGTTATGGTCTAGAATCCTCCATAATACCTAAACAATCTACTGTGAAAACATAATGTGAACATAGTGAGTTGAGATAAATATCTTCTTTGTACCACTTATTATTATGGTTCATTGATGTCGATTATGTTTTCTAAAACAACTGACATAAGTATGTAGGTAGAAAGGTATGTAGATGGGTGCAGTTAATACCCTAACCACATTAATTTTCTTTAGACTAAAGTATAACTTAATTGTCTTCATTTGGGTTTGTGGTTGAATTTAAGCTTAAATTCAACAGTGACCATAGTCTTCTATCATAGACAAGTCACTACTGACTAAATTGACGTAACGATTCTTTGAGCTGTAGTATAAAGGCATGAACGATAGAGTTCATTTGTGTCCAGATGAAACGGTTATCCACTAATCACAATAGGCAAGGGAGTGCAATTACTATTAAAAATTCATAGAAGTTAGAAATTCCCACCATTGAATGCTGTCTTAATGGTCTGTGGTTTATATTTACCAACCCTCATCCATCAAAATTATGAAGATTTTGGGCTTCTTACTCTATGAAAACATACAAGCTTACTGCTACAGTGTCCCAATCAGCTATTCAATGACTGCTATTCATCTAAATTATCTCAATTCATAATATCAAATAATGTTGAATTCCCTTATCCTGAAATGATTACGTAACATTTCAATGACATTTTCTGTTGTTTTGATTAATCATTTTATCAATTTTAGGTCATCGTTTATATGTTAATGTGGATGGATTAACAAATGGTGCAGTTGTTAGTCCAGTGGGATCAACAGTTACTTTAACTTGTCAAGTTTATGGTAAGTGATTAATCATTTGATTACCTTAGTGATATAGTCGTGATCATGAACGCTCCATTACCATGTGATATACACTAAGTTAACTGACAGTAACAACTTAAGTAGTTATCATTTTCAGTATGTGACCTAAGGGACAACCTTATCATATGCAAATGTTTAATAATGAATAAACAACTCAATACCCAATAATAATTAAACCGAGCTAGATAAGTCGGTGGAAACAAGAACCTAAACTAAGTCTAAATGTATAAATACGCTTCATGTACATACAAGATATAATATACTGAATAGGTAGATCTTTGTGGTAATCCATGAAATCACCTACAGATCATCAACTTAGCACATATTGTGTATCATTCACAACAATCGGTTTATCAATAAGTAGAAACTATGGCTTTAAAAAATGCATTGATAAATAAATGTCCTCTAATATCATATTAGTATAGTCCCACCCCGCCACCCACTATACTAGCTTCAACCTACTGTTCATTTCGCCATATGAATCTTCATACTTTACAATTTGACTGTTGCCGACTATCAATTACAATCTACATTAAGGAAAGGTAGTCGTATAAGTAATAGTATATGGATATCTTGACCCAATTGAACTTGATGGTGAAACTCTGGAAGAATTAGATACCTTCACATATCTGAGGAGCATCATCGATGAACAATGAGGATCCAATGAAGATGTAAGGGCAAGGATCGGCAAAGCAAGGGCAGCATTTCTACAGCTGAAAAATATATGGGACTCCAAACAACTGCCTACTAACCTCAAAGTTAGACTCTTCAATTCGAACGTCAAGACAGTTCTTCTGTATGGAGTTGAAACGTGGAGAACTACTGCAAACTTCCTCACAAGGGTACAGGTATTTATTAACAATTGTCTACGTAGAATATTGAATGTCTGTTGGCCGGAAACCATCAGCAACAGCCTACTATGGGAGAGAACAAACCAACGTCCAGCTGAAGAGGAAATCAGGAAACGACGTTGGAAATGGATAGGACATACATTGCAGAAATCATCAGACTGTATCACGAGACAAGCACTAACTTGGAATCCTGTTGAGAAACGGAAAATAGGAAGGCCAAAGAACACACTGCGTCGAGAGCTGGAAGCAGATATAAAAAGGATGAACAGTAACTGGAGACAGCTAGAAAGGATTGGTGAGGACACAGTTGAATAGGAGAATACTGGTGAGTGGCCTATGCTCCTCTGAGCGGGGTAACAGAAGTAAGTAAGTAG
Organism: Schistosoma japonicum; assembly: GCA_025215515.1. Classification (NCBI taxonomy): domain Eukaryota; kingdom Metazoa; phylum Platyhelminthes; class Trematoda; order Strigeidida; family Schistosomatidae; genus Schistosoma; species Schistosoma japonicum. The sequence continues at coordinate 7,501,632 of CM046062.1, read as the reverse complement.
TATATGGATATCCAGAAGATTAGCTAAATCAGTTTATATCTAATAAGATAAAGTGGATTTAAGTATCATGATTGAAAATGTCTTAAACGATGAACCACATGGTTTAACAGTATCACAAGACATAAACCATATGATTTCCAATGAAGTAATACGATGTAGGTAAAAAACAAAAATACAGTCTATACATGAAAATGTCATTAAGTGGCATTTAAAGTATAAAAAATAAATCCAATTTATGTGAATTTAAATAGTACATATAAACGAGTACTACTGTTTCATTAGTTAGTTCTTCATCAGTAGTATATACATTTATGACAAGTATTTAAACTAATCAAAACAATTTTGTATGTTTATAATAAGAATAAAATAGAAAGGTGGATTGTATAACTCATTATAATGTCATGCTTATATGTTGTAAGAGAAATGTTGTTAAATGTCAAGCAATAAGGACTAGAAAAGTATCCATGAAAGTCTATAAACAATGAACTAACCTCTATACTTAACAGATTGACAAAATTTGGTTACCAACATAGTTTTCTACAGAAAAATATGTCTGCAGTCCATAGGAACTCTGAAGAATTGATAGTTACGCAGAAACATCACTACCTTAAATTCTGATGAATAACATAATAGGCTAGATAGAACACTTTATGTAGCAAACCTTTGTTTGTTACTCACTAACCGACCAGTGGTAGATACTCAAATGAAGGATAAGTCACATAGTTTTGTTGCGTTTATGTTTATTTATGAATTCAGCTAGTCATATAGAGAGCTGTATTTGGCATACGACAAGAAGATTGATCCAATGGGTTGACAACCATCTACTATTTTGATTTGGAAAGGTTTCCAGGAAATCTGCATGCAATTCTACTTTGTCACACTCGATAAACAGTGAATATAGAATAGATAAAACTTTTGCATTCATAATGGTACGTAATATGCCATGAAACCTTTTTTGGGTAAGGCTCGATCTCGTCTCCAACACATAATTAAAGCTAAAAGCTGGATCTGTGTACAGTCGAATACTACAACACATATCATTTCCTAGCCATATAAAACTTAACCCTATACCCCTTTACTTTTTGTTTGTTCGTACTATTACTTCTTCTTTCATGGCCGTGTTCGGCCACGATGTGTCGCATCACTGCTTCAGTCACCGCCTTTCCTTATTGATCCGGAATCGCTACGGCCTCTAAACAACGCAAAACATGTTCGGTTATCACCAGCATGTATTGGTTACTGCTCAGTGTCTGGGGAAACGGGTCCATTACATCTACTGACCACAGTTCGCCTACTGTTGTTACAGGGATGGGCTGTAACGAAGTGAGTATGCACTTATCACCTTTCACTAACTAGCATTGTGGGCAGGCGAGAACTTATATCATAATGTCTTCTTGCATCCCTGGCCAGTACACATTCTGTCTCAGGTGGTCAATGTTTATCAAGACGCATGTGTGTCCTAGTTGATGACATTCACTGATTAATTCACGTTGTATTGGCTTTGGGATTACAGCTATCTAGCTCTCATCATTGTCCTTCCATTTTAACACTCCAGCCGCATTCATTCTTAATCTTCTTTTTGGCTTAAATACATTTTTACCTATCAGTTAAAGTGCATTTATTAGTTATTTACAACAACCCACTCTTATTAATAATATACTAAACAACCCAAAATGATGTTTCAAAGAAAAAAGGTAATGCATAACTTTTAAAGGGTGTTTGTCATCTTTTCATCGGGCAGATCTTTCTGTAATGTCCGAATTCCCCACACTCGTGGCACTTACTCCTCTTCTTTATACGGGTTTGAACCTCCGCGACTTGCTTAATAAACTCGGCGATTTGCTTCTCCATAGATAGTGTCTTGCTGTCTTCAGTCACTGCAGAAACCATTGTGCTCACCAACTGTCTGTATAACCGAGCCATCTTCACGATATTCAACGGCTGCACCGCACGCACCAAACGAAATTGTTTGTCTACGTCCCCTAGTACACACTCTTAAAACTGAGTCGTCAGCAGCTGGTCTCTCGAGTTGTACTGGTACTAGTAGTACTGGCACATTTGCCATCTTACTATCATTTCGTTACCATAATTTACGATTTGTTACGTAATAATTCTCTTATTCTATTATTGTCTTGACTCACAAACTGCCTTGATGGGTTTAACACTTTTTTTATCTATACATACATAAACTGAAGCCTGATGAGGATCTAGTTAGTAAAACAATTGTGATTGGGTGTTATGGAGACTAATGAGTGCCGATTTGCTACCACGCATAAGTCTGAATTAGACAATCATTGATCACTCGGAACTGACATTCAATGGCCGTTCTATCCTAGTATGGGACTCTTCAGCAATGATCAAACCCAGGATCTACTGGCCCCTCAGCGAACGCTTTTCATTAGACCATTAGGCTGACTGGCTTCTAACGGTTGATAATTCTAATACAGTTGCGCAACCTCATCGAATGTCATCGGTGGGTAACTACCTGACAGCTGACACGGTTGAACTCTAGTGGCCACGTCTTCTCACTAGAACTCCAGAGACTACCTCTAAAACTTAGTCACTAGTTAGTTGTTATTGACTGTAAGTGAGCGTTGCAGAGTTTTTCGAATGGCTATTTCAGACCAATTCATGATATCGAATTGACGAAACAATGCAACTTTCTAAGATATGTGTCGTTCTAAATGATTTCTTTTCTTACCAGTTCAACAATAAAATGGATCGTTCATTAGGATGATCTTCACTAATTTGAAGTGCTGATCGGTATTCATATAGAGAAAATCACTACCATACCAGTCAACAATCTAGAATGTTGATTTTCTTCTCTAATTTCAAAATGTCTAGTAAAACTTAATTCCCTTATCACTCATTTTATTTCTAGATTCTATGGGTCATATACCAGTTGAAAATTTAAATTATTATTGGGAGATAAAACGTCGTGATGGAACACCGATTGATACAGCTGTATTAGCTGAAAATTATGTAAATGTTAAAGGTCCTGGTGGAAATACTCTGATTATTGGAAGTTTACGTCCATCATCAGCTGGAATAATAGGACGATGTGTTGTAACCAATGAAAGTTTACCAGATTCAACTATGTTAGATACAATGGGTTTATTAAAACCTGGTGAAAAAATTTATTCACCATCATTCGATTTCATTACAACTGGTACAAGATCACCAGATGATGTTGTTTATGGTGGAAATAAAGATTATGAAATTGGTAAGTTTTTAATTTTTGCAAAAAAAATCATATTGAATCACAGAACTTTTAATTCAGTAGTAAGTGAGTAGTCATATAATCTAGAGAACAGAGAAACTTTTACTTACCTAGTCAGCATCATTGATAAACAAAGAGGATCTAATACAGATATGAAAGCATAGATTGATAAGGCAATGGCAACATTTCTAAAATTAAAGAAGAACTTCTGAAATCCAAACTAGCTGTCAGTCACAATTTTCAATAAATACGTCGATACAGTTATATTGTGCACAGTGAAAACGTGTATGGAGGACAACGTAAAGCATCGTTCTAAAGATACAAATATTTGTCAACAGAAGTCTTCTCATAATGCTTTCGATCCGTTGACCAGATACTATCAGAAACAACTTTCTGTGGCAATGAACAAACCAGGTAATATCCAGCTGAGGAAGAAATTAAGAAACAACTCTGGAGGTGATTAGTACACACATTGAGGGGGTCATTATAAGGCAAGCCCTAACTTAGAATATAAAGCTTCAAAGGAAAAAAGGAATACCAAATAGCGTACTGTTTTGGGAATTGGATGGGAGCATGGAAAAAATAAATACTACTTGTGAAGGAGTGGAAAAATGTTTTGAAGATAGAGTTCGTTGGGGAATGGTGATTGACGGCCTATGTTGCATAAGAGTGATAACAAGCATTCAATGATTGATTAATATGAGTATTCCTCTTAGATTCCAAAATAAACGCTAATGATTATTGCATCTATTAATTCTGATGTCATAAACCACTGTAAAGTCTCATATACTCTGTATTCTAAATCTTATTGCATTCTGTTATTTATAATGATTAATTTATGTAAGGTTTGTACATACCAAGAGTCTTGGTGGTCAAACTGAGCTAATGAGTTAGATTCAACAGCTGCGTCGTGGAAATGTTAGAAGCTTGTTTAATTCATCCAAAAATTCGAATTCGTAAGACAATAAATTCCGTGGTAGTGCTTTCCATTGAACGGTATTCTTCAGAAATACATATACCTCATGAAGATTATTTCTTTGAATGTAAATAGTTGAATCAGAGATTATGGCAAACTCTCATCAAGACCTACATTAATAGGTGGTGTCAATCACGAATGTTAAATATCCTCACTTATGTTTAATTTCTTAATAGACAGATTACTAGAAATAATGCTTACCAAGTTTGACTATTCAAAACAGCATGACGTTTATTTTTTGAAGGAGATCACAAGGCTTGTTTAGTTATGATTGTAGCAAGACTCAGTCTTTTAATAGCATCACGCAGTAACATATCTGATTTTCATTCTTTGCATGCAGAATGCTGTTTAAGTACACACCTGTATTGATATCTGAACTAATTATATGGAATGTAGTAATTAAGTCCATCGACAGCTTCAACAGTCTTACCTGAACTTATGAGTTAATATTTGACAAAGTCTTGACATGGAATCAGGAATCTCGTGCAAATTTTGCAAATATTAAGTTACCCTTGGGCAAGGCATGATGCCTGTCAGCTAATCAAAAGATGATTCTACTACATAGAAGTCAGCTTTGTTTCACTGTGTGGCCGTAGAATGTGGCTTTTAGGATACGACAAATTTTTTTAAGTTAGTAATATCTGTTCATAGATGTTTTCAAAATATCACTGACGTGTTAAGAACCACCGAGTAAAACAATTATGAGGCTAGAAGCAAAGTATTAGTAAAAGGTAATAAGTCAGTTGATCAAAGTGTCTACTTCCTGGAACTTATGGGATTAAGATACACATTACATATGCTAAATCACGTCTTCTACGTACAATTCTGACTGACTGTATTGAAAATCCGTATCAATGAACATAACATCATGATTTCACATTGTGCATAACTTACTCTGATTTGAATGAAGTATTAATTGAATAATAGAAAAGAACTGTAGTCATCACCGACATATTGACTAACATTATAATTTACAGCTAATAACACCTAAAGAGGTTCGGTTAATTTAGATTTTCATAATTTAATTTGTAGATGGAAAAGATTATGAAGTTGTAATAGAAGGTCTTGATGAAGATGGACAACTCAAAGTTACCAAAGATGATAATAAAACGTTGACTGTCTTCTTACGTCGTAAGTTAATGAATTATAATGTGCATACTTTTATGAATTGATGATTGTCGATAACTGATTCACCAAGATATTCAGTCCAACACAATTTATCATCAACTAAGGTCTCAGTTGAGGTTACCTAACTAGGTAACCTTTGATTCAATAGTATGCTTGTATTTGAATTATAACTGATGTATGTTTACAAATGGAATAGAGAAAGTTCCAGTTACTTCACATAAACGTTATCAATTAGTAAAACCTAGTTTTTAGAAAAATATCAGATTATGTAACCACTGTTTCCGTTTACCTGTTTAATGTAGGAGATTCGCTGCATAGCCCTACAAAACGAATAACGTTGCATGATCCAGTAAAATATTTTAATATCTTAGTAGAATACGTACCGTTTTGTTATCGTAAGTATATTATTGATTTCAAAGGATATGTCTTATGTGGTTCAAGACACATGTTCGAATATACTTTAATATGGTAGGTGGTTTGAGGGTAATTGACAAGACACCCCGGAACAAGGTTTAATGTTAATTTTGCACCTTTCAGTAAGGTACACATTGAGTATTTGGAAGAAGAGAACCTATGCTTCTCTGCAAATTCGATTACCGATCACACGGTTACACAGTCTGCCACCGTTGCCATTGAACTGGAATGGAATCCTTAGAGCAGTATAAGTTTCCTCAAATATTGCAGGTACGCATTTCTCACGTATACCGAAAAGCACAATACACAGGTCCAGAGTTTTCAGATGACTACGCCCAATAAACCGTCTCTCATCTCAACATGTTGTTGGTGACTTTAAGTCACTTAGAGCTTATGACCAAATTACAACTAATTCGATAGGATTTGATCATTACTATGAAGAACATAATGAACATCACCTTGATCAATTCACAATGATCAACCAATGCATACATTTTATACTACTTCCAATAACAATTTATTTATTTTGTACTCTGATAGTGACCAAGTGCTAAACCTGTACTTGCTAGCAAATACTTTTCATTTTCTCATTGGATTGTACCTGAACGTTATTACTTATAATAGGCCACTTAGTACACATATCACTTTAGTAGTAGCTGTACTTTGTATGTATTTGATGATTTCGCTTATATTACTTACTTACTCTTTACACAAGTAAAATAAAGTAATATTAGTACTACAAGTTTGACTTCGTGTGTAGTTAACACATGTTTAGTTAAAGTTGACACTTATTAATAAGATGTACTGATGCGTTCATTTGGGATTCGAACCCATATTCCTTAAATTGTCACAGTTCGAAACGATTATCATGCTGCTTTACATACGACTTTTTAATTGTGATTCTACTCACATACACTGTCTCTTTGTATTAATGTTATTAGATAAAGAAACAGGTGAACAAATCTTCCCAAGTCCACCAAATACATGCGCTGGCATTGAAACTCGTTATATCAATGGTTATCCTGCACCGTTGTCTTCTCTAGCTGATACATATGAATTTCAATCAGATAATGGAAAATTCCATTTATACAATATGAAAGAACCAAGTACTTCACTACCAGTACAAATGCGTTTTATCATTGAACAAAAGAAATTGGATGATGAAGGTAAACCAAAGGATCTAATACGTTATGCATCTACAATATATTGATTTAATACCAAAAGAAGATGGACTTCCTGACAAACTTCCAAGTATGTGATCATCTGATGTTTTAATAACTCTAATTAAAATAGATTAATATAAATTAAGTCATTACAATTTAAGATTATAATTAATTGTTCCTTAAAGTAATCCCATTTATCAACACTGGATGATTTGAATCAGTTATTTAACTGTTGAAATTTGAAATACAATCTAATACAGTTTGCATAAACTGAGATACTGACAGAATGCTTATACCGATAAAATAGGTGTTATCTGGAAGTTACCATCTGAACTATTAATTAATTTGCAATTGATCCGGCAACTAAAATAGGTCTTTACGGTATTCGTTCCCCTAGGTTTCGACAGCTTATATGTACCATTGGTTTCAAATCACAATCTTCCGACTACCTTAAGGTGTATCTTTTGTACCCATACAGTCGGTTTAAGTATCTCTCAATTTGTAGATAATAACTCTCCGTCTTTCATCCGATCCTTGGAGACAGGATTTTGATTGCCACGGACTATAATCAAATAGTCATATGAAAGCATTTTGAGAGGGAAGACAGACATTCTGCACACTCAGCATTATAATGACACTTAAAGAAATGGAAGTGGGGATGTAACGTTTGAGTCAACTAATGTTTCAGTTTAAAGTACTGTATGTTTTTAAACTAATCTATGAATAATAACGAATTTAACATCAAACTGTACACTTAGTTTGAGAAAAAAATTAGGAGAAGACGCTGGAGGTGGATAGGACACACATCGGGGAAATCTTCAAACTGTGTCCCAAGATAATCACCAACTTTGAATCCTGAAGGTCAAGGAAAAAGAAAAAGACTTTAGGACACATTGCTTTGGCGATCGGAGACAGATATAAAAATAATGAAAAGTACTTGGGAAGTGCTGGATAGGAAAGCCCTGGACAGAATTGGTTGGAGAGGGCTTATCAGCGGCCTATGCTCCATATGGAGTAACATGGATTGACTGATTGTTTGATTGTACACTTAGTTTGAAAGAATGCTGAAATATTGAGGAATAGTGTACTCTAGAGACAACTAGTATGCGCCAGATTATAGTAACCGTTATAGCATATTTTGTTCATTTCATTTGCCTGAAGATTTTGTATTGTTGACATCTTTCAATGCATATTCATACTTGACTATGTTCTAAACTTGCAATCATGATAATAAAAATTTCATTCATGTAATTTTGTGAACTACTTCTTTTGAAACATTAGTGGAGAAGATTTATCCTATTATTGATGGCTTAAATGCGTGTGGTATGCTACCATTGGTCACTGGAAACAATATCACCTTAATATGCCGTCCTAATGGTAAGTAACTTCTTTTAAGCTATTCAACCGTATAATAAATATACTTCGTTAGTTCTTTTAATTAAGTCGATAACTGTTACTAGTTAGCACTGAACAGCCTTCTTATACTAGTGTGAGATTCCTTAGCTGGGATTCTGTTAGGGGATCCAACCTAGAGTTTTCAAATCTTACAGTAAACACTTGATTTTCGTAATCATATCGATATTATTTAACAGTAGAATCCCCACTTCATAAAATTGTGATATAGCATGACGATCAGTCAATTCAGTAGGTGATAACTGCTTTACTTTCCACATTACATGAGCCTCACTAATCGAAATTCCTCATTTGAACCTTAGGAACATCCCTAAATTAATCATTAAAAGGCTAATTATTGTGTCTGGGACAATATCGTCGACTAAACTTACTGTCAATCTACAAAGCTGCCTCATTTGGAGTAATAATATTTAGTTTCAGAAAGAATAATTAAGTTTTCTTAGATTGTGAAAAAGGTGCTATTATTGAGACCATGTATGACGCCGTGCTGTGATAATTACGGTGCCGATATGTAATCATCTTTTTAGAGTACTTAATCTTGCATATAACACTGACTTATCATGAATACATACCTATGATCAGATGAGCGTAAAATAAAAGTCAGTTACGCTAAATGTTCGCTGCTGTACTTGGAAGCAGATGAATCCAACAAGCATATAGTTTTAAACAAACCAGTGGAGAGACAGTTCTTTCACCTCCAATGACCCAAACAAAAATGCAAGCAATGATCACACAGTAAGTACTTCGGACATTCTGTGTAACTGTGAGATAACATGTAATCTGGTTGGAATCATCCGAACTATCAGTGCTATTGGTTATCATGAATGCGGCTTAATAACACTTTCATTATTACTTAAATTTTCTACTTATTGGTGTTAGAAGTATGAAAGTGGCAATCATTTTTTGGTTGTCACTACTGTAAGATGATTCTTATTCTTGAGGTACCCGAAAGTAAAATGTGTCACTGTTGGTCTTCATGACTTCAAAACAAGAGTATAGAGTCCGACAGATAACTGCTTCAGGCCACACACAGCATTTTAGTGAGTAGTTTCTGTTGTGTTAGCTTTGTCATTGTTAAGTTTTTATAAATGTTGACTGAAATATGTGGACTAAGTCGTGATGCGGATTGTTAAAGCTAATCTTTTTTAACCTTGTCTTTCCTTTGTGGGAGGGCAGTGTAATTGCAGTGATGGTCAACCTGAAGTCAACCTTAACCCATAACTTTGTTTACTTTAGATACACGTTTATTATCTGAATCGCTTCTATATGATTGGGAAGTAAGAGATAAGTACGGTCAGATATTACCACGTAGTAATTTATTAGCGAAAACAATCAAACAAGAAAACAATCGTTTAACTTTAATTGGAATGATGAAGCCAAGTATACAATCATATGGTCGTTGTATAATTATGCGACTATCTGGTATGCGAGATCGTTATAGTTCAGACTACTTTGAAATCGGTGAACATGGTTTAGAATGTGAACCAAGTAAGTGATCACGTACAAAATGGTTTTAACTTGTTTTAACTTTGGTAATTGAATGTGCTTGATTTAAGGTGGCTTTTGTAAAGATTAGTATTTAATTTATTGTTTGTAATCGTCACGGAGTGAGCAAAAATGAAGACCAAGGAGCACTGAATAGCCGTCTTGTTTTAGTATGTGGTTGTTCAGCATCCCAAGCCCTCGATTCATGAAAGAAGTTTAATCTAAATCTTGCAGGTATCACGATAAACACTCAGCTAATCGCTTCACTAGGCTAACATCTAATGGAAGAATTCTCACTTTGATCAATCTATAATATAACTCAACATGTCATCTATTGTCACTAGTGACGTAATCTATAATAAGATAAAATAACTGTCTGGTTCAAAGTAACCTACGGAGATCAGTGTCTAACAAATGCAAACAGCATACTGATAATTTGAAAATAGAGCTTTTTGTTATCAACAACAAAGTACCAGTTAAGGATTTACTTAATCTAAATATGACAAAATGAATTTATGAGTAATATACTGAAGAAATGATGAGACGTGATAAAGATCGAGGAATATTGTTAATAGGACATAGTAGAAAATATAAACTCTATATAGCATTATGTGAATATACAACTGATACATCTTAGATCAGAATACTGCAACTTTCTATTAATCCATGATTTCAAAATAATCCAAGCAAGCAATACGTGGATTAGGAATAGAGTAGCAAGTAAAGAAGGTATATCGATTAGTGAAGTAGTGAATATTCATGAGTTGACGTGGCTAGGTTATGTGTTACGTTTGCCTACCACCCCCACCACCTACCTCGACGAGCAAGGATATCTGATATAGGAGGAGGCTGGGAATAAAGCAGAAAACAGTTAAATCAAACGTGGCACTAGTCCATGAAATCGTTAACAATTTACTGAGCTATGTTAATAAGTGTAGATTATCTTGTTGGAGTCGGTGTGATGATAGCAACCAGGGGGTTGTGACATTGAGTAGCATGGCTCAAAGTCTTTCGCAGTTGCGCAGTTGCATCCATTCTTTATCGCTCCATCAAATTTCCCGCTTATGAATTCATCATAATTTTCTGTTTCCTGCCCTATATCCATTAAGATCATATTTTTTTAAATCTCTAATCCACTCCATTAAAACAAACACTGTTACTACCTCCACTACTCTGGGATGTAATCCAACAATTTCATCTCTATGTGGTAATTAAGGTATGATATCTTGGAACTGATATATGCATGTATCAAGTTCTACGTTGTGACCGACTAACTAACTCGAAATGATTGTCCTGCTTACTGTCTATTCATAAAGTGAAATTCACTTAAAGTAAGAGCAGAAAACAATAAAATCCCCTATCTGCCATTTGATTGCCTTATAGGACACAATCACAGTATTATTAAAAGCATGAACTAAACAGTTTTTACAGGACTCTGATATCTGAAAATCCATAACAGTCTTTCTGCCAAAAGGTGAACTATCATGTGCGTAAATCATGTGTATACACTTAGAATACCAGTAGAAACCAGATAATCACAAAGAGACATTCATTATGGTTGAGTGAGTTGTTAGTCAGCTGATTACAAGTAGGATATCCATGTTTGCATTACTCACATTCACATGCCTATGATACATGACGTGATCTATATGGAATCACTTAACCGGTCAAAGTTATGTTCAACTGACCATAAGAAAGTACTTGTAATTTCACAAATTAATGTAGATCTAAGTAGATAACACATATTTGAAGTATTTGGCTGTTTCATCTCTAGAGGTGGTAGACAATGACAGAGACTGTGTTGGAGGCTACGTTGATAGAAGTGAATAATACTTCATATCATCATTTTGTTTCGAGTACAGTCAAGCAGAAATATATGAATGACATTATGATGAATAATTCACATATATACAAATTAAACTTCACATACTTGTCATGCCAGTCTTACTCAATATATCAGGTTCATGGTTATATTACTTAAGCGAATGTGTCATTAGTTGTACGAGCGTCAGTTAATTAACTCAGTACATTCTATCATACTTCATTTATTATACAAAATATGAATTAAGGTTACCTTAAAAATAATAATAATAATAACAGTATTATTATTATTATTCATATGACATTTTCTATATTTAAACTTTAAGGTGGACCACAGATCATACCTGACGTACCAGGATATATACCAAAACCACATGAACGATATGAAGTATTAATTAGAATTGTTGGTTTAAATGAAATGGGTGAAGTTGTTGCAAAACCTGGAGATGATGTTACATTAAAATGTTTAGCTTTGAGTAAGTTATTGATTGTAGATCGTTTAATCTTTATAACTTATTATGTAATGATTATGTCAAGTGATGTTGATGGGGAAGGTTGTGGTGTTCATCATTACGTAATAATGAAGAAAAGTACATTTCTGAAAATTTCTTTATACTTAATCATAGAGTAAAATTTTAATGTCTATCAACTGAATGCACATAGTGAAATTAATAAAGATCATAAATAATAAACATTCGATTATCAAATTGAATCATTTTTCCAATTTATCAAACTATTCCCTTGTGATTTACTTGAAATGAAAAACAACCATCAAGATTTTTTAAGTTGGATTGTAACTGGCAAGTGTAATCCAGAACGCGCGTTTCGTCCTACATGGGACACATTGGCTGTATGTACCTGCATCCCAATGTTGATATTCACAATGAAATTCGAACTCAGTCCGTTCGAACTCAGTCCAGAGCCACCGCTATATCGAGGCAATTCCACTCAGGATGCCCATATATCAACAGAAACTGGCCAGCTTCAGTCTATAACAAATCAATGGAAATATACAAATTCATTCTAAAACCATTAAGATGTTGTAATCAAACAATATAAATACAGTTAATCATGAAACAACAATGCGCTTTAATAACCGGTACTTTTGCAAACTATTTCAGTCAATAAAAATCGAAGATGTACTATCGCAAATGGTGTGCAGTGGTGGGGTGATAAACAAAAGTTACAACATCCGAGTTTCACTACTTACCAGACAGGATATTATGTAAACTCTATGAGTAAAAAAATTGATTTAGAATATAAATTAGACTGAAACAGTAACAGATGCAAAAACGATTATAGGAACTCACCGATTTAACTTTGATCGCAATGACAAATTTATTGTTTGGTTCGATAGACGATTTAATGCTTTAGCAATCATTGATTGAAAACGAAATCAGGAATGTCAGTCATGTAAAAAATGGAAATAAGTGCGCAGTGGATTTATACAGATTTCAAGAATTAGGTGAATTAAAGAAATGTATCTAAGTATATAATGAAGTACACTGGGCAATAAATACACGATTTAATACTTGTCCAAGTAGTATATGCATGTTGCAAACTTTTAGTACAGATGGAAGGGGGTTTGGAGGTAGCTGGCAGGTAACCCTGAACTTTTTTTGGGACTCGTCAGCAGTGTCTACCTCCGTATCTTTGAGGAAACTTGTGTCCCCCCACCTTGCGGATTCCATCCCAGGTCACCCATTCTTACAGTCTGTAACCGTTACCAGTAAGCTATTCGGGTCAGGACTGATCGATAGAATTCAGTCAGTACAATAAAAGACTTGACGAATATTCAATGGGTCACTGCACAGTGATCAAGTAATGTGGACTTTCTGTACCTGTAGTAAATGCAGCAATATATTCACAGAAAATTTTCAGCAGTATTAACTAAAGTATTAGAGTTTTCAATCTGTTTAAATGGCTGAATATCGTCAGTATGAAGCCAAGGATTGAAGTTATATACTGGCATCCATATTGCATCAGCTAGTTATGTCGACATTCTTCCCTAAAGTAATGATCCTTGTAGTTCAAAGCTGTTTACACACAATATCACAATCTGAGATGTTTCAACAAGTATAACTGTATATTATAATATCTTTAAAGTTATATTCTTTCATTACTTACAGATACTACTACTCAACAGCCTATTCCTAATGTTTCCACTGGATGGAGTTTTATGAATGATTATGAAGAAACCTTACCAATTGGTAAATTAGCAACAAGTGTTAAATTAAGTCATGATGATGAATTACAATTAACAAATTTGCATGAAAATGCGAATGCACGTGGTCGATGTATGATTACACTGGATCAAAAAGTTACATTAAGTTCACCATATTTTAGATTTCATGTACCTGGTGAAACTATATTACGTAAGTTAAAGCTTTTTCTTAATACAATTTTAACTAGTTCCATCTGAACTGGGTCGAAATTTAGTAATTTTGATTCGTAGTTCGGTTTGAAGATAAATATGGAGACTCTTAATACTACTACTACTACTACTACTACTACTACTACTACTACTACTAATAATAATAATAATAATAATAATAATAATAATAATAATAATAATAGCTTTATTCATTAGTATGTTTAGTACCATACGAAGTTTTAGCATTCTGCGTCTCAAAAAATTGCGCTTTTTCCGTGTACACGAGAGCGGCAACACAACTGGTTGAATGATCCTGACGAAATAACCAAACTGTTATCATGAAGTTCGTGTAGCCAAGATTCATGATCTGTGATTAAACCACAGTTACAGTATATCTAGACGACAAGGAAGAAACTGTAATCAGTTTACTTTCATAAAAACAGATCTGCTGCTAGGCCTGAGAATTTCAAGAATAGACCTCTAATGAATATTGATTCTTTTTGACACAAGTTGCCGGCAATCATGATATCTTTGCTTAGATCTCATTATATTACTCACTATAGGTCATTGACCTTTTGCATAAGTACGTGAGCCAATATTGCGATTCGGGGACATGATAGAGCAATAAAGAGAAAAATACACGAAAAAGTTACTTGTTGAGATATTTCGAAAAAATTCAGCAGCCTTAGACTTTAGTCAATCCGCCAGAGACTTCCAACTATGACTTAATAAGTAGATGGTCACACAGTGTGTTTGTATTAATTCTTATTGTTATAAAAACGTAACCACTAATAGATAATTGGAAATAATCGAGCCGTAGTAGATAGGCTAATCAACTCACTGTAACCATAGTCGTATTATTTACCACGTGTTAATGAATACTTTCAACTATTCAAGAAAATTTACTGAATAAATACTACTAACATGTAGTAAGTTGGATTGTGGCTGTCAAGTGGAATCTAGGGCATTTGTTTCGTTCTCTAAGCTGGATGTGACTGTATCCCAGTGTTGATGTTCACACCTAGGTTCCTAATAGGGCAAAATGCACCTGATAGATTCCACTTGCAGATAGCATTCTAAATTTTTAACTTCTACTGTATTAAGTTATTCTCTTCAGGGTTGGCATATGACTACAGAGACTGATCAACTTCAGTCTATAAGAAATAAACATGACAATTGAATCAAATGACAAACTACTGACAGTTCATATAATGAACAACATTGCGAAAACTCTGTTAGTCAGTGTTCGCAGTTTCATAGAGTACAAAGAAATAATATTTTGTAAATCTACATAAGTCAAGATTATGGAGGTATAACTCGTTCATTAGTAACAATTATCCAAGTTAATGTAGAATTTAGTCTGATTGAGGTATGTGAGTAACAAGATATCTACAGCGAATTTTCAATCATATGGTTGATGCAATCAAAGTTTCTCTGCAGTTTCTAGACGAATATTTGATTTTCAGAACACATTAACGAGAAATCTACACGTTACACTTTAAGATGCCTTCTCAAATGTCTAAGTGTTAAACAATCACTTGATATCTCGAATTGATCTGATCTAGACAACCTCTGATACCTGGGAACTGACAGTGGACAGATGTTTTATCCTAGTATAGAACTCTTTAACAGCAGGCATACACGACCTCATCCAGTACCATCTAGCTTTGCGGCTAAAACTTCTCCACTAGACTACTAAGAGTTTATTTAATCTTTAAAGTTGTTGGGATTGATCTGATCATGCGTCTGTAACTGACATACCCTATCTAATTGACTCCGTAATGTTTTTATAACGGTATGTAATACCATATGATTGTTGAAACTAAAGTTACTCATAAAGATTTGGTCATATCCCCATTGTACAACTGAAATGATTAGAAGTACTACTCTAAACGACGTAAAGCATCGTAATTCATCGTTAGCTTTGTTTGAAACTGCGTAAAATGATACAGACGCCTAACAACTAAATGACAAAAGTTTATGTTGAGGCGATTCAATCTTCTATTACGAAACACGTGGAGATTCATATACATAATTTTCACTTTGTACATTTTATTTCTTACATTCTTTTTTAAGCTCATACACCAATTAGTCCATCATATTCAGATAAACGAGTACGAGTTGAAATCAACGGATTGAATAAACAAAATCAAATAAGTGTTACACGTGTTGGTGATGATGCAACTTTAAGATGTCAAGCTATTGTTGTTGATTCTAGTTCACCATTATATCCTGTACATGGAGTACGTTATGGTTGGGAATGGCGTTATACTGATGAAGATCCAGTTTTAACTAGTAATATAGCAGTGCATTTAGAAACAAATGGTGATCGTCTAGGCTTACGTGGTATTCGTCCACCACCTGGTACTAAAGGACGAAATGTTAAAGGTCGTTGTATAGTTCATGTACCAGCACAACAAATAGATTCTTCTTTATCCCCAGATGATGTATTGGTCTATGGTTCAGATTACTTTTCAATAGATGTTGCAAGAAAACCAACAACTGTTGACCCACTATTAATTCCAATCACAGGAAGGGAATCAGGTGAGTGAATCAGTATGAATAAATGTATTATTAACAAAGTGTGGTGAATGCATACTTCAGTTATCTTTTTTCACTCATTAGACCGTCAAAGTTATGGTAGAATATATGTTCAAAATGAAACATGATTTAAGTCCATGTAGTCATTGAACATTGATCTGAATCATGTTAGAAGGAATTGATCACGTTGAGTCTGTACAATAATCGTGAATATCAACACTGGGATGTGAATACATTCAGATGACTAGTCCTAGATATGCATCCTAAATGCCGTTTGCGAGTCACAATCGAAATTAAATAATTAATCTTATTGGTTTTTTGGCGTTATTCATTAAAACATTTGACCTCTTATCAATTTAGTATTATAAATCCCCTTTCAGCTTTCATTATCAATACCATTATCATGATTGGTTAATTTTCCATAAATTACATCGGGTGGAATTGTATTCAGTGTTCTCCCTTTCAAAAATAGACAAAAATCTACAAAGTAACTGAATACTAAGATATAAGAGATGTGTTTATGGGCATGAACAAAATAAAAAGAGATAGGACAAGTGTATCTTCACTTAATTGCGAAGGTAAGGGGTGGGGGGGATTTGGTGTATATTACGCAACGTTTGCAGAGTCATTTGTAGATTTCACCCTCAAACAGATTATTATCTATCTGCAACATAATCAATCAATTAAAAATATCATTATCCACAAAAATGACCATATCAGTTGAATTATAAGAATGAGCTCACTACTGATCAACTCCAGGAGGTTCCTGAGGCTTTAGTGAAAAGTCGTGACTCGTGGAGTTTATACGTGTCGGGAGTGAGGCGGTTATCACCAATGACAATGGACGGTCGTCGCGCTATATATCACAAATTGATGGAAGTGGGAACTCCACCATTGTATGCTGACCCAGTGGTGCAGAGGGTTAGGCACTAACAGTCAACCCGAAGTCTCTGGTGCGAAATCTGGGATGCACACTGCTGAGGAGTTCCACACTAGAACGAAGCAACTGTCCAGTGCTCCATGGTTTTCAATGGTACCCTGCCAACATCAATCTATGACATAATCAACTAAAGTTTATCATTATATTTGTATCGTTATATTCTTTTTGTTTTGTTAGATAATATTGAAATAATTGTCGATGGATTAGACAATGAAGGTTATCTGGTTGGTAATGAAAAAGATAGTGCAAGTGTTGTCTGTGAAGCTAGAAGTAAGTAACATAAATCAAATAAACATTTATTTGTTTGGGTTAGTAAAAGCTTGATGTTACGTTCGATTGCCTAATGGAATTGAGGATGCATACTTTTGAAGACTACTTGATAGGATACAACAGATGTCTGAAATTCCTTGGTTTCCTATGGTACCTAACTAAACATCAGTCTGTGATGAAAACAAACAACTAAACTTAATGGTATTCACTACAAAACCATTTCAAATAAAGATTTTTCAATGATATATACTGTCGCTTGTTGCTAAGGATGTTAGCTGTGTAGTCTATGAAACATCTGAAATAGTTACTGATAAACTCAATATACATATGAAATGAAAACCTTTTGCGGATCCTTTCAACAAAGAAACTAGAACTATCGTCGTTCCAGAGTATTGATTACACTTTTAAGATCGTAAGTTCAGTAAACATTAGACTATACACCACAAACAATTTGATGTGATCACTAATATCTTTTCACAATTAAACGGAACTAATCAAAAACCACTTTCTGCTTTGAAATGATGGTTTACTAACTACTGCGAATACAACTTATCTTCATAGTTGAGAGATCAATAACTAATACGCAGAATACCATACACTTAAAATCCACGGAGAATTGATAGAAGACTGTTAAATCCACTGACCTCTAAGAGATTTGGAGTTATATGAATCACTGACCATATGGTTGACATAAATTACGGACTGAAGGAGAAGAATTGAAGAAATCTATAGTCGACTAATCTAAAACCTAAGATTATTTCATAAAGTCATTCACTATGGGTTTCAGCCATGTTGATAATTCCAGTTTACTTGGTTGGAGTTTATTCGTCTGTCCTAACTATCAGACGGTCGAAACTATGTGACGTGGCTTTGAATCAGTTAAAATGATGAAGAAGATTTTACTCTTTATCTCCTTTGAAAAATTATTTGGCGCTTTTCTTTTCACGGACTAATTCCTTCTCCCTGTACCATAATCCACAATTAACACTGATGTGATTACTACTTCTACTGATTCGATGTTTGTATTGTTGTGTTGTTGAGGTGTGGCAACTTCAAACGACTTAAATATGTCAGATTCTATGTTGTATATAAGTGATTGATAGACTAGAGTATGCAAAAATGGATGGCATTAGTCACAATAGACAAAATTTCATCTCTGTGTAATAATTGAGGCTTGGCAACTTGAATTGATGTACTTTGTGACTAGCTGGTTAACTGCCTACCATCAAGAAGCTACCGATAAATTACTGAATAAACAACTGAAAATAATCAATGTCCACTTACTGAGAGTTTTAAAGATAAAAATATACTTGACTGTTTTGTATTTTACAATTAGATCGTTTACCAAATACCGAATTACTTCTATGGCTTTGAGGTGAACTTTAATTATGAGGGCTAGTAATATTAACTAGACGGTCAAAGTACTCATAATGAAACTAGAACTGATGACCCAACGTTTAAAAATGACAAACCATTGTTTTACTTATCACTTAACCTTTATAAAAAAAACAAAGACGTTTGAACGAAGAATATTCTTTTCGATAAATGTTCATCAGGTTCTACATTTATTGGTTCAAAATTATTATTATTATTATTCAACTGCTCCTGAGGAGCAAGTTACATTGGCAGATGCTCAAGGAATTTACTCCTCCGTGCTCGGGAGCACCTTCCGGTTTGGTTAACCAAAGAAGTATTAACAGTTCAATACTAGCTCACTTAATTCAAACAGGTCATGTAGGTAGCATAAATCAGTCATTCACAATAATATTTTGTGTAAACAGTTGTCTGCCAAGATCAGTTAGACTGAAAGTCCTTAAAAACGGCAGAGGCAATAGCTATAAGGGTCAACAAGCCAGACCTGTGCATACAGAAGAAGTACGTTCAACCTCTTCGCTTGCCATGGCCGACGCAAGATCCACTAAATCAATCACCACCTTAATCATGCGACGATTTAATTTGATTAATGCATATGTATTCTCCCTCTGAATGTGCATTTCCATATTATTATTATTATTATTATTATTATTATTATTATTATTATTATTATTAATCAAAGTACACAGAATGAATTTAAATATCACTCAATCTTCGCTCCTAATTTCATTGTCTTAGTAACATTTTAAGAACAAACACAGGAACTGATTGTAATTATGTCTATTAATGTTATTGTTACTATTTGACGAATTTTGATTAACGTTCACTCCATTTTACAAACTCTTACCCATTCGGTTTCATTTTAAGTAGGATTTGACCTTTATCTACAAACACTTGATCTAATCGTATTTTGCTACCATCCCATCTCCTATGTCACCCATATACAGAGATACCTATATTCACATAATTGACAAATAATCTTGTTCATCTCAATTGTCATTTACATTTCACAAGTTACAACATTAACAGCCATGATTTATCAATAACTCGATGAGAAAAATAACTTCCAATTATCCAATTATCCCTGCTATTTAAATGACGTTTTACTTACCTTAGAACTGACTATTCTTGTGACTAATAATTTTGAACCCATAGATGTAAAACTTAACCTGACAATCGTAGATTGATTCTGATAGACTTCAAAACATTATTTTAATGTATACATTATCACTTTAGCAATAATAATTGAACTCATCATATTTCAATTTAGATCGTACTACTAAACAGCGGTTATCCACAGAAGGTTTAAGAGCAGAATATGATGTTATATATGGATGGGAATTTTCTGATGCTACAGGTCGATCAGTTGATTCAAGTCTATTTGCTGATAGTGTTTCAATTGATTCATCCGGGAATTTACGTTTAAGAGATTTAGTTGCACCAAATCATGGCAATTTACCATTTAAAATTCGATGTAAAGCAATTGTTAATAAACGTCCTATAACACCGGATGAGAAACCTACTTCACCGAAATTATATACATCTGATTATTTTGGAGTAGATGTTAGAAGAAGTGATGGTACATCAACAAGAACTGATCAAGAAGTTGACAGTAAGTTTGAAATTAATGTTTTTATTGATATATTCAGTAATTAGAGTGTTGAATAAGTTATACAGTTTCATCAAAGATATTATGCATATAGTGTCACATATGTGCATGGTCATCATGGTATCATAATAAACAGTGTAACTGAGTAACAATTACCTTCTAAAGTTGAGTTATTAGCACTTATGGTCTGTGGTCATTAAGACAAACTCATTTAACGTTTATGTAAATCACTATACCGCCCACTTCTACAGGAAGAAGGCAATAATTATAATGTCCGAATCGAAAATGTATGCTACACAATTATACTGTTGCGCTTGAATTATCTGATCATCTGGCGGACTGAAACTTAACGACTTAGATCATTAGTTGGAAAGGCAGTACATCTATGTGAAGTGTTTTGTTTATGATAAAAGTTAAACAATAGTTCAGACAACCTTCTGTCAAGGAATCAAGCACCCATAGAGTAGTTCAGTGGTTTCGAACAGAAAAGAATATTGTTGTTTTGACCATTGGGAGACTGACAGTGATTTCTTTTACAATGGTGAATTAACTATAACATATGCTATCCATAACGAATCCATCATTGTGATATTCTTCACTTGATCAATAACAAACTTATTAATCTTCTAAATATTACATAACAGCCTTCAGTATTAAATGCTATTACTGATTTGTTAGTACATAATAATTTACTCATTACTTTTCTTTCATCATATTCTACAGTTAAAGGAAGTTTAATCAAAGTTAAAATTGATGGTTTGAAACCGGATGGTACATTTACAGCTCAACTTGGTGAAAATTCAAGCATTACATGCATTGCCATAAGTAAGATACTTTGTATTGTTATAAAGATAATTATCAATTATTTTGTTTTTAGTTGTTTTCCTGATTATTTTTTCGAATGGGGTTCGAACTAAAAGCGTTGTAAGAGTTCGAGTCAAAATGTTGAAGCTTCATAATATTCTTAATTCTGCATTGCTTAAGATGCACTTATTAATTAATCAGTATCTTATAGTGTTAAAATAGACTAAGTACTATCTGAATAGTTCAATGAGAACATTTTCAACTGTAACAATGGTATGTACGTGTTTGAATTCTGTGGCGAGTAACGTCTCTTTCAAGAGTAATGACGATGATGATGACGTCTGCTTTTGATAAGTGATGAGGCCGAGGTTCATGGTTGTACACAGATTCATTTCAACCTTATTATGAGTTGTTTTATACATTCTAATATCGAAGTCATTTCTATGTAGTGTATAACAAACATAAATAGGCATAAAGGTATTTCATACTATTTTAAAGGCTAGTGTACATACAAATGAATGAAATTTCTCTATGTCTAGTTGTGTTTGTTATACATATGATTATGATACTCGAATGTATACAATAAACTCATCTAAAGTGGTTGAAATAGATCTGTATACATTCATGAAAGTAGGCTTCATTAACACTCAAAAACAGACATTATCATCGATACTCTTAAAGTTTTCAACAGAGTATAATGAAACCTAATAAAAGGTCTATTCAAAGATCGACTTTGAGATCAACCGACTGGATTCCATAAGGAATGATAATGTACTGATGAAATCGAGACTGTACGGTTGATTTTTGAACAATCACTTGAATTGAACTCACAACTGTACATCAATTTCCTCAACCACGAGAAAGCATTTAACAACGTAGATAGTAAAAACCTATGCAGCCTCCTTCGATATTATGGTGTACGCAAGAAAATAGTCAATATTACACGGAGTTCTTACGATGGACTATACTGTCAAATCATGTATAGAGGTCAGCTCACAGATTCTTTCAAAGTGAAAACCGATTTAAGACTCAGCCGCTTACTCTCGACCTTCTACCTCTCTTTCTTCTGGTGGTTGACTAGATTATGAAAACTGCAACATCTTAAGGCAAGTACAGAATGTAGTAGACAACATGGAAGCAACTAGACGACTTGGGCTTTGCAGATAACCAACCTGGCTCTAATAACCTACACACATCAGCAAATGCATTTCTACAATAAAAAAACTTCTGGAACTTAAGTCAGCTGTAAGACAGCATCAGAGTCACAATTTTCAATGCAAACACGAAGACAGTTTTGTTGTATGTAGTGGAAACTTGTATAGCGAAGTACGACAAGCATCATTCAGATGATACAGGTATTTATAAACAATTGTTTCCACAAGGTACTTCAGATCCGTTGGTTAGATACCATCAACAATAACCTTCTATGGTAGACGTCAAGTCGATTTTTAACCGAGGAGCAAATATGAAAAGACACTGGAGGTAGGATGCAGATTGGGGGATTCACCAAACTGAGTCACTGACTTCGAATTGTTAATGCCAAAAATGAGGAAAACCGATGGACACGTTGCTTTGGAATTCGGAAAGAGACATGAAAATAATGAGCAACATCTAGGAAAAAGTGGAGAGAATAACACACGACAGAGCTGGTTGGAATATGTTGGTCTAGAGCTCATGCTTTACATGGGCTAACAGACCGGTTTATTATTGACAATATTTGTTTGGGTTGTGTAATTTCGTCCCGAATGACACCTCATATTAATTACTCTAACATAAGGCAGCTTTTACAAATACACATCAAATAAAACAATGTTGGATAAATTCATCATCAAATAAGTTACCTGTATTGATTAAAGTTATAACTAAAATATACTGACAGGTTACTTATAATCAAGCTGTAATACAGGTAAATAAGTAATATCCATATTGATCCACATAAACACTATTTGTAAGGTATTTCCAAGTTTATTTCAACTTAGGCACTGATGATGTTATTTCAAATGTTATTGAATCATGTAGTCTAGAGGAAAGTCAACAACATGAAAAGTATCCATATTAAATCTACTATGAAATGTTTCTGACTTCTACTGATCATTGTTTGTTTGCATTTTCTAGATTCAAATACTAATGAACCAATTGATGATGTTACTATTGGATGGGATATTCGACGTTTAAATGGTATAATTATCAATATGGGCATATTAGCTGAACAAGTAACTCAAGAAATGAATAAATTAGAGTTCTATTCAATGAAACCAATTACTGATGATATTCAAGGAAGATGTTTAGTTTATCGAGGAAAACAGATTTATCGTTCGGATTATTTTAAACTTAAAGTATCTACTACACCTAAAGATGTAGATATTGAAGGTGAGGATTATGTAATTTAATGTTGTGAAGATTGTTGAATTTACATTTGATATTCAGGATTGATATGAATTAAATAATTATCGAAAAATACAAAGCACTAAGTATTTAAGCAGTAATTTCCTGATGGATTCTAGATGCATAGTTCTAAAACGATGAAACTATGATGAAATAGTATATCAATACATTTTAGTTTATGATAGTCAGTTCAACTACAATTATTTTTGATTTAATTGTAATTCGGTAAACAGTGGAGACAGGAATCGGAAATATTCACTGTAACATTTGATACAACACGTAGCGCTATTAAGGCATATACTTTCATGAAGTTTCACTATAAAGATTATGCATTTCTTCAGTCATAAACTTTACATTAATTGAGTCTTCAGTTGTTGTATTGTTTTATAAGCCCCGTACACCTACTTCTGTTTATGTCACTTCAATGAATACATTTCTGATGTTACGTTTCATTTTGATTATTGCTACTCCTATGATTATTCCATCTCTTTTTGATAGTCATACAGTTGATTGATGTAGTGACATGAGTACATTTGTATTATAGTCTATAAAGATCCTAATTGATCGAAATAGTGAATATTTGGTAAGTAGAACTAAGACAAACGAGAGACTCCGTTCAACAGTAGATATTTTATTAGGATTTTCTTCATTTTGAAACTTTCCAAGAATGAATGTCAGTTGGACACATGCTAACTACTTGTCAGTTAATTAAAAATACATTAAAAGTACTGAAAATTACTGAAGAGAGTGTTTTTTTTTTGTAGCTGGATGATTTGGAGATTGTTGAATTCGTTATTACAAATCAGTCTGAGTAAATAATCATTAAAAACTAGAAACTGTCATTGGTCAGTTATTTTGTTATATTATGGGATTATTCAGCGAACAAAGCAGATGCTTACAACTAATGGTTGACAATTTAGTAATTTGCTTAAATCTAAATCAAGAAGACACGAACAAAACACTCATCCGATTTGATATAATTACAATAACGATCTTATAACAATTGGTTTAATTAGTAAACTAAACATCACAACAACCAATGAAGAACATTGAGGTCAGTGCTGAAAGAATAAACAGTTGTACTGGTTACCATCAACTTTACAATTAATCAATAAAAAAAATTGCAAAATTAAGGATACTTACAAGGAAAATAACTAGTTCCATCTCTTCTTTGCATTTAGCTAGAAAGAAATCTCTGCTAAATGTAAATATTTAACTGTATCATTAGTTTGTCAATAATAAACATAGTTGAACATTCAGAATAGGCTTGTATCTTTCCGTTGATTTGTGATGGACTGTAACTGGTCAGCCTCTGTTGCCATATGTGCATCCTGAGCGGATTTCCTCTATATAGCGGTATTACACAAGTTATATTTAAGTTGGATTGTGACTGGCAAGTGGAATCCAGGACGGGCGTGTAATACCGCTATATAGAGGCAATCCGTTCAGGATGCACATATGGCAACAGAGGCTGACCAGTTTCAGTCCATTACAAATCAACGGGAAGATACAAGCCTATTCTGCATTACATATGTACCCGTTGCACAAGTGTGACTATCTGGACACAGTAGCCTAGTGGTGAACGCGGTGGCGTTTGACACGAAGCGAACTGAGTTCGAATCCCAGTGTGAACATCAACATTGGGATGCAGGTACATCCAGCCGATGAGTCCTAAATAGGACGAAACGCGCGTCCTGGATTCCACTTGCCAGTCACAATCCAACTTAAATAGTTGAACATTCCCTATATACCTAAAAAAACAATTCTATCAGACTATCTTCAAACATTCCAATATTGATTTATTGTTTCCTATTATGTTACTATGTAAAGTCAATTGTCTCAATGAGTAGTACATTGGTACCTTCTACCTTGAACGATAATGAATACACTGAATTAGTTTAGTTATAATGAATTCTTAAAATTCATTGTTGTATTAATGTTTACCTTTTGTTATTGATTATGTACACTAAATTGTAACTATCAAATTCATTAATTTTTTTTTCAATTAAAGGTGATGGTCGTATTTTAGTTCATTTAATGGATATTTCACCAATCGATCGTAAAATTTTATTAAAATCTAATGAACCTGAAAAGATTCGTTGTATTGGTACTGGTAAGTATACATATAACACTAATGTTAATCTTCATATTTCTATAATGATTGTTTACTTCTAATTACATAATACTCCTTCAATACTATTGTTTCAGTAGAATTATGGCTGACAAATGGATTACAGAACGCGTGTTTCATCCTATTTGAGACTCGTCAGCTCAATGCACATTCATTACAGTTTTTTGACCAAAACAATTTATTGATCAAAAATTATCATTTATTAATTATATTTGTGCGTAAATATTGTTGTTAAGTAATTTTTGCCTACTACTATAACAAATACAACATATAGGAAACAAACAAACAAAACCCTAATTACAGTTGGGGGGTTGTGGAGATAGTTAAGTGTCACTCCTGATATCATGAACTGTTCTGAACCAGATAACCATTGGTCACCTGGAAGCACTGGACAGCTGTTTCGTCCTAGTATGCGACTCCTCAGCAGTGCGCATCAACGACCATATTGGTGATCGAACCCAGGACCCTCTATTCAGAACAATTCGTGATATCAGGATTGACAACTAACTATTTCCACAACCCCCCAATTGTAACTAAATATCAGCTCACTAGTGACTAGCTCCTTGAAGTAATTCCTGAAGTTCTAGTGTGAAGACGTGACTAGTGGAGTTCAACCGTGTCGGGTGTGAGGCAGTTACCCACCGATGACAGTGGATGAGGTCGCGCAAACGTATCACGGATTGACTGAATTAGAAATATCAACCATTTGAAGCCGGCTCAGTGGTCCAATGATAAAGCGCTCGACGCGGAGCCATAGGGTCCTGGGTTCGACTCCCAACAGGGTCGTGGATGCGCACTGCTGAGGAGTCCCATACTAGGACGAAACAGCTGTCCAGTGCTTCCAGGTGATCAATGGTTGTCTGGTTCAGAACAACTCGTGATATCAGGATTGAAAGCCCTAATTATCCGATATTCTGTCATGTAATTGAAACATCATGAGGGTAATCTACACTGATATTTACGCACTGTCGGTTCAATATATTTGAATAGCTTAGCAATAAAAATCACAAAGACACTCGTAAGTCGGTTTTGAACTGAGAGGAAGAACACTTGAATGAAATAAGTTGTACAGATTTTATACTATACACTAGTTAAGATAAGAATATCGGTGCAAACGAACAAAAACTATTGAAAATTGGAGGGAAGGGGGAAAGAGTGTGCTTGTTATTCTTTCATGTATGGATAATGACATAAAACTGCACATCTCTGTATAAACACATACAACCATCCTCCTATATGTATTCACGTAAAAGGTAAGTTAACATAATTGATTAATTGAATGTGTATTTAATAATTCATTTGATCCAGTGGAACCAGGTGTATTATTACTTAGTCGAGTTCATTTGTCCTCCACATCTACGATGACATATCAGTAGCAAGCGACAACAAAGATTAGTTAGATTATCTAATCCTGAGACATGCAACAGATTTAGAACACTCTGTTTTAGATTCATCCTTTGACATAATTTAAATAATCCACTTACAGAAATCAAGAGATGCTCGTTTAACTTCAGTTTGTATATAGCAAAAAGCCATAGCAACACATGATTAAAATCATAGATATGTATGCATAGAACTATTTGTTGGAAATCTTTTCTATATCAGGATCATTTCTAATAGTTCCTTATATATTTTTTCTTTCCTTTCATATATAATTCCAATACTGATCAACTTCTTTTTTGTACTTTATATTATTACTATTGTTGTTACTCTTAATGTTATCTCGAGCTCGAATCCTTGGATGGTATTCACACCATGTTTTCGTCATTTTTACACGATAACATTCATCGTTACTTAACCTAATTCGAATAATCATGCCATTTAGTCGATAATTGTCTCTGTTGTGGAATTTTACACTGCAACTAATAAATCTTAATAACCAAATAAATAAGTCGAAATGGTATAACTGGAAGTTATTAGTTAATTTGTTGATCATCACTGGTTGATCCCAAGTGGATGGGTACCATTGAAAACTTATTGGTACTGTTTACTAAGAGGTCTTTATGTAAGATAAAGTACTTAGGTTCAATTTCAGGACAGAATTGATGATACACACTTCTATGGAGTTTCTTATTAAGACTAATAAGTTATCCTGTACTCCATGTTTGTTTTATCGGTACCTAACTGTAATCACTTTGTGATGAATATAAACAACGAAATTAATGATACAGTTAGATTGACTCACTTGGTTGCATCTGTCATATATATGTGTAGGTCTTTGTATTCTATCGTTGAATCAAACTGTTCTAACATTAGCAACTATTCAATAATGTTCAGTTCTAGAGAAGCTACCTGTATAGTAGAGCATCGTTGAACAATGAGTTAGATAATATCACAAATATACAAAAATTGATGGCTTAAGGGTCATTGGATTGATTCCCTAACCGAATCGAGAGTGATCACTGCTGACAAGTCCCATCTTCGGACTCAACATCTGTCCCTAGTTTTCTTTGGTACCCAACTAACATAAATCAGAAACAAAAACAAATAACTCATATTCATAATCTTATTAAAATCTTAGTGTCTATATTTACCATCTGATTGAAATGAAGCTTTTCAAACACTTTTAAGTGAATTCTCTGTAACTAACAAGGGATTATGAAAATTAGGTGTTCCACTTTTTTACAGAGTGTCTTCAGATGAGAACATGAAGTAGGACTTCTTTAGTAGTGGTTAATCATATGCTGCTGTATAGAAATATTTTATGTGTCGGGTGTGAAATAGTTACACACCAATGGGAATGGATGTCACAAAAACGAATTACGAACTGACTGAATTAAAATTATCAACCGTTGAGAGCTGGCTAGCTCCGTTGTCTGATGATAAAGCATCCACCATGGAGCCAGAGGGTTTCGGATTCGACTTCCGGAGGGGTCGTGGATTGGCATTGCTGGAGAGTCCCATTGGTTTTCGAATTCGAACCAATTCGTGATATCATATTCTTCACAACACCTAATTGCAATATTTTACGTGTTAAGCGGAACCAATCTATTGGACAGCTCAGGACTTTCAACAATTGGAAAACTCACTTCGGTCACTAATGAATTTACCTAACTGATGTTTTTTTAACGTAAACTATACAGTCATACAACTTATATTTTATTACATGTGAATATATTTTAATGATTGTATAGGATAGGTTTCGAACTTAGAAATTGTTGAACATTTCATGTATCATAATGAATATTTACCTCCTTTATCTTTTGTTAATTGTTCTTTTGTAGACGCTCAAACTGGTGATCAATTGAATGACTTAAATTATGGATGGGATTATTACTATACACCATCTGATACATCAATTCCTATTCGAAATTCACTTGGTCCTATGATTTC
This sequence comes from Schistosoma japonicum, assembly GCA_025215515.1. Lineage (NCBI taxonomy): Eukaryota > Metazoa > Platyhelminthes > Trematoda > Strigeidida > Schistosomatidae > Schistosoma > Schistosoma japonicum. Next base: position 7,472,251 of record CM046062.1, on the reverse strand, counting down.
TAATGTAGAAGAATCGTCTGATGGTTATTTATTTATTTTACCAAGTAATGATTTAAATCAAAATGGTGAAGCTTATTTACGATGTCGTTTAACCAATGGTACATCTATTTATTCATCACCATATTATCGATTAGTTGTTGAATCTGATGAAGACATAGCTGAAGTTATACCAGGTAATTGATATTTTCTTGTTCTGTTGAACAAGTAGTATTCAGAACGATTTAAGTTTCTTCAATTTATACATCAATTCACTTTAACTGTATGTTTTATGTGCTTTTAGTGACAACTCCACAGTATCTGGTTACTGTACATGGTCTAGACAAAGATGGACAACTTCAAAGTAAACAAGGAGATAGAGTGTCATTGGAATGTTCTGCTATCGGTAAGCTATTCGTTATACAATAATCTTATTGTTTATTAGAATACAAACATATTGGTAGCCTTTATAAAGTTAAAATGAATAGTGTTAATAACTTGTATATGTTGATGAAATGTTTATTGATATTATCAAGATTGGCATATTTAATCCAGATGTTCTTCTATACAGTGGATAATGCTAAATCTTTTCTAAAGTTGATTAGTTGAAATTAAAGAGTCAATTATCCACATTTCCAGTATCTGTTGTCATTACTTTAATATCGCCTCGTCATCTGTAATACTCTTAACAGAATATAGTATTACAAGTCACACAGTGAAAACTATGGAATAGTAGGAGTAGTAGAGGAATCACTAGCAATCGGCAGTCAGCCTATCAGCAATAAAGTAGACAGTGATCAAATAATCAAGAAAATAAGGAATCCAACCTGGAATATATACACATATATATATGAAGATACCGATTTCGTAAATGGACAACCAAGTGACAAATAATGGGTGAGAAGTTCAGCTTAACGTACTTCAGCAAAACGATGTAACAAAAAAGATGAGTAGGCTGACAAGGTACACATAAGTCATAAGATAGTCCAAATTCACCTGAACTAGCTAGTGAAAATCACTACATAGTTCATTTAAACAACATGTTATTATAAAGTTCGCATTGAGATAATATGTAAAGAAGTTATTATAACATGGAATAACATGGATACAACAGAACTAAGTACTCAGTAGAAACTAATAGTGTAGCAAGTTCAAAGCGCAAAGTTTGATTAATCATGTTCACAGTTTATCGTATAGTAGTTGATTTCGTCGATAAAATCACTATAACGTAATTACAGGAGAAACGATCATTTCGAACGACGTGTTTATGCCACTGTAATGAAGCAATGCAGTTTGGGTAATGTTCTTAAAAGCCGGGATAACCTCACATTTCAGTATCATGGTTGCTGGTGGAAGAAATCGAATTTATTCTTCATACATTCTAAAATTACAATTCAGCACATAATAATTATGATAATGCCACAGTTACTGAAGACACCTGTAAGAAAAGGCAGAACTAATGACATATATAAGTGAAATGACATATATGTAATAGTATCAGTATTGCAGAGAGGTCTGATACGAGATACTAGTGTAAACAATAAAGTCCATCGATTGTAATAGTAAAATCGTATAGGTTGATGAAATGGTTGTCGGGATCCGTTGAATATAATTGTGGACGTACCGTTAATACAGGCATAGGGCAGGTAGTTATTCTGCTATAACCTTCAATAGCTATTCGGTTTCGAGATAAACGTTTTGGAATCAAACGCTTTAAATGAAGCCCCTCGAACTAGAAATCAACGGCAAGAAATTGGGGTGACAAGGAACAACAGTTTACACCGATGACTCAAAGCCCTACAGGTTCCTCTCAGGAACTTGAGTTTAATCACCTTAACGTTGTTTACTTTGTAAACCATACTACAGTAGTTCACACAATTAACATATAGACCACGTGCTCTGGTTTGAAAACTATTCCTTACAAATATACAAGAACTCATGAAGGAATGCTTAATAGTCATACGGATAAGTAATTATATTATGTCTTGAACATGACAAATTACAGAATACGGAATAATAACTTTTCTGGGAACTAATTCAGTGAACAAGACTTAGAAGACTGATCGTTCCGTGACCGTATTTTTCCCCCAATAAATCGTTTCGTGATTAGCTGATTTTTATTTAGCTTTTTGTCATAGTTATAGTCACTCAAGTTGGTATCGGTTCTTTAGTCCAACCGTAGTACTAAACTAGGACTAAATGAACAGTAATAATTATGCTTCTAATCTTGGTAGTTGAATATTCTTCTGTCTTCAGTAATAATGATATCAGGTCTAGTAACATGTATTAATCCTTACATTGCTTATTCCAATGTGGATACTGCATTTTCCCGAAAAAGCTTACCGATGAAGTTGATTTATCCTGTTCAGGTAGATAGTTTCACTCTGTGATTACTAATTGTGAAAAACAGATTATGTCTTTGAATTTGTTTGATCGTTGTTTTCGAAACCTTTGTGATGTTCTCTAAGATGATTAGTTATAGTGAAAGATAAAACATATTGATACCCAAACTATTATTTAGGAAACTGAATGCTAATATATGGTCACCTCGTATTCTAAGATAAGATAAGAAGAAAATGTTCAACGGCCTGAGACATTCATCTTAAAACAGTTTTGAATGACCTTTTATTAATTTAGTACCTACCCGTTTAATCGGTTAAATTGTCTTTGCATCCTTAATAAGACAAGGACTTTTGCTTGGATATGATATTCAAGACGAGCTCTCATCTACGTAGGATATAAAATCCAGAAAGTACCTTCAGTTCAACACTGCGGTGCTCTGCGAAGTGATAGCATGATTTAAAACCATGTAACTAATGCTTCATTGTGATTAGCGTTGGTTTTCAGATCAAGATTTACAGTTACTCCTAATCCTGTATTTGTATATGTGGTGCATTATGTATTGTATATATTCGTGACCATTACCGCCGCTAATATGTATTAGTGCACACTTACTACAATTAATCATTTTACCACCGCTGCACCTACTGCATGGTTATAATCAATCAAATGATGTAGAATAGATAATTTTATGCTTTTCCGCTGTCCTCTACTGAGCCACTCTGATAGATTCCATTTCTTGCGTCTGGAGATGTTTCTTGTTGAAAGACCTATAAACCTAGCTTCACATCGAACAGGTCAGACGAGGTACTTTGCCCTTCACACATATGTACAGTAATGAGCGGCCAATGTATGATACTCGAAATGATGTTGAATATAATGTTCTTCTTACTGATCTCGTCAAACGATTTCTTAGGATTTCGTTTGCAGTGTCACCTTTGAATTGCAAATCAATATAAGAACATGTCTTTGATACATTCGTTACTTTTAATTATTCCCTGGTAAGTTTCATATTTACATCAACGAACTTAGGATGGTGACCACAATCTGTAAAGTTTTTCGGAAGAGTTTGAAGTTCTTCCTGTATTCAGTAGTCGGCACATATTTTTACCGCTTGTGTGGTTAGGGAATGAATGACATTCCTCGTCCTGTTCACCGGTATTAAGTTGCTGAAATTAGTAAGCTATCTATTTCATATAACGTTTTCATGAATAGATCTCTTTAGTTTCCCATTATATTCCCTCCTCCTTTATAACTAGAACGTCTAAAAACGTGATCTACTTAACGCAAGACAATAATGTTTATAATTTAAGATATATCTCTTCATTTATACTCATGTTTATAATGTATTGTAATCTGAATTCCATAGACATGACAACAAGACAACCAGCTGAAAATGTCATCTATGCCTGGGAGTTTCATGAATCTGATGCATATCAACGAAAAGGAGATATACTATTTGCACAAAATCAAATAACATTGACTAATTTGAATTCACTATCTGGTATTGTTAAAGGAAGATGTAAAGTTTCTTTAAAAGGATCAGATAAATGGGATAGTTCATCAGATTTTGTAATTTATTTAAAAAAAGATGGTCTAGAACCAGAAATTAAACCACCGACAAGTGATGATGAACAAAAACAAAGAGAATATGATGAAGCAATTAAACAGAAGGGAATTAAAGAAGCTGATGGTTAGTCTTCATAAACTCGATTATTGTATTTTACATTTTTTTTCATACAATGATTTTCGTCAAGGGTAATAGAACCACTTCCTATAATGGATCCCCGATGGGGTCATGGATAAGCATTGTTGATGAGTCCTATATTAGGACGAAACAGTTGTTCAATGCTTCCAAGTGATCAATAGTTTTCTACTTTAGACTGATTCGTGATATCAAATTGACTTTTTGTAATCTCTTGCACACTTGTTGTACCATAAGTACACGTAAATTCATAAACACAATTGAAGGTAACATTAAAAGATTGTTGGCCTTCTTTTGAACTACTGGAATACTTCATTTCAGTATCGTTGTAATTCCTTCATTAAATCTACTTGAAATCTTCTCTTCGATGTACATACAAATATGGATAAATGGGAAATTGTTTTACTGATCTTCATTATCATTTCCAACGAAATTCATCATAACATTATCATTGTGTATTTGATTGTAGGATTCATTCAATTGGATCCTAGTTTTTTATTTTAAAATGACATTACATAAGAACTTAATGAAAATCATGGTTTCCAGGACATTTTCTTATCCCTAGTTAAAAATGTCACAATAACAGGGACAACTGATCTTATCAATCAATCATTCACTCAATTATAAAGTAGAACTTGGTACATGCGTTTATTAGTTGCCATGCCCCAACTAACAGATGGAGATGATTTTGTTGGACCAAATTCCTGAGTAGTGGAAGTAGTAACGGAATTAGTCTTTATGGAGAAGATTAGTGAAACAGAAAATTATGATGAATTCAGAAACTTAAAATTTGAGATGGGGGGGGAGAGGACGACAACGAATGGATATACCTGCGCCATTGTGAACGATTTTGAGCCATGTCACCCAAAGTCTCTAACCATTAGTTCCGATCATCACTTAAACCACAACAAGGTAGTTCGCATTAATTAACACGGTTCAATCATTAGAAACAAAACCTTCTGTTAAATAATGTGAATAATTTGATACTAAATGATAGAGATAGCTATGAGAAGTTATTTATATGAATTATGATCTTCTCTTCTGTTTCGATTTCCAACGACATTTTCAAGAGTTAGAACAAAGGTTATTAACGGAGCATTTTATGCAGCTAAGATAGTTGTATTAGTGAAGTCTAGGGTATTGATTCACAATAAACCTAAACATATAAACGAATGCGTCACATCCCACTGTGTCTATCAATTTACTTGTAAGTATGGACACACATACATAGGCAGGAGGGATCATGATCTGCATTGTAAGGTTAACAGAACATATACCTAAATGGCTCCAGAAACAAATAAACTTGGAGGGCGAAATAAAAGTACAGGATAAACAACCTTCATCATCTTCTGGTAAACACTAAATAAAAACAGGTTACATAATTGATATCGAATCATCCAATGTAGTATTGTCTAAAAATGCTTTGGAGGAATACTAAGGTTTGTTGAAACCTTAGCAATTCGGTAGTTCAAACTCACTCTCCTCTCCCACTTGTGTTTTAAAAATCCATATGTACTTTCACTTAACCTACTGTTGTAGAGTTTGATTCACATTGTTCTCCTTATTATTTTTGTTACCTTAGCTTATACTCTAAATTGTCTAGTGACCTTTATTTTCCTTATTCTTATTGCCTTACCAAGATTATGTGTGATAAAACTGTTCTCCAATGGTATTGGACAAATATAGCACATAGCTGTGATAAACTTCGTCTTGTTATATATATTATATATCAGTAAGCATACAGCAACTAATGAAACTGAATTAACCTAGCAATTGTTATGTTATGAGTGAAGTAAACGAGATGATGGGGGAGAGGGGCTTAGTACTGTGAATACAACCTGATAGACTTAAAAATCGATGATTGGTTAGCGAAATTCCGCAGTGACCTAAGCTTTTCCCACCCCACCCCCCACAGGTATTGAAACAAAAACACCGGCAAATGAGACAAAGTCATTTATTGAGTAAAATCATTGGCTTTTATGTATCGCATACAGGACACATTAGTAACAGGAAATACAATATATCGTGAAATCTTAATTAAGGTTCAGAGTAATGGGAGTATGATAAGAACTAAGAAAGGAGAACATACATGTCGATGGAAAGTCTGTAGGAAGCTTACAATATGAAAAATGCTGTTTAATCATAATGGTCTAAATAGAACGAAGAATAGACTGAAGATTTTCATTAACAAATTCTTTCCTCAATATATAAAAATCTGACACTGATCCCTGACAGTAGTATTCTCACTGAAATGATTGAATGTAGCGTACTTTGTGCTTATAAGGTTTGTGTATTACAAACAGTTAGTTCATAGTTTTCATATTCATCTATGCATAACTTAGTTGTTTTGAACTAACAAATAGTTAAAACGGTTGAGGATATTTTGGATTTTCAGTTATCTTCATCAGCATACAATTATTATGTGACCACTTGTAGATAAATAGAAAATAATCAAATGATTACGACATAATTAGAACCAGTTTACATCTTTCCGCTGATTAGCCATGCACTGAAACTGGTCAGCCTCTGTTCTTCTGCGGAATGCCTCGGTGTAGCTGATAATCACAAGTAATTTATAAGTTGGATTATGACTGGCAGGTGGAATCCAGGATTTGAGTCTCGTGCTATTTGCGACACGTCAAAATGTACCTGCAGCTCAGTGTTAACGAAACGTGCATTCTTGATCCTGCTTGCTAGTCACAATCCAAGTTGAACATGATTAGAACATTGTTTAGCATACTAAGTGATCAATACGACAATAATAGTCATCGATATATTTTTATTGTTTACTCTTTAAACAGAATCAGATGATCGGATTACGGTTACTGTGAATGGTTTAAATGATGATGGTAATTTGATTGGGGCAGCTGGTGCAGAAACAACACTAGACTGTAATGCTAAAGGTATGATTAACATTTTTCTGATAGTTATTTCATTCTGATGACTATTTTAGTTTGATATAAGACATTGATTTGAATTAGATAGACATTGAAGATTAAAAAATATTGAATATACATTTCGTCTTTATTTGAGACTCCTCAGCATTAAACATTCTATTCACTGAAGAGGATAAATGTACAGAAATTAGTTCTTGTTTAGGTTTTTCATAATGAATCGTCTGTTCTTTTTTTGTGAGTAGAACACATAGAAATGCTAGTTTACTTACACTTTGTTCTTCACATGTAAATTTACTAGCTGGATGAATCTCCGTAAATTGTCTGAGAATTCTAGGTCGTTTAGTATCCTGTTTGCAAAGAATGAATGTGCCATCCATGCATTAGTATTAGAATGGCAATTCAGCAATTAGTTGTGTAAGTGAATCTTTTCCGAGTTTGGCTAGAACAATATCGGCCAACATTGCACCCAGTGGAGCGCCCATTTCTGCCACATCCACCTGTTTATATATCTTATTATTAAACATGAAATGTACACTGATTGTACATTTCGGTAGTAATTCTTTAAGCGTATATATTGTAATGATGATATCTATTCCAGTTCCTTTATGACTTGATCACATGTATAGTTAACTGAATAAGCATATGACATCCAGAGATAGCATAGATTCCTATTTGGTGTTTATTTCCATATTCATGTCTATTTAAATGCATTTTGACGCTGTGTTTAACGATATGTTTACAAAGAGATTTCATAAGATATACAAACATATTTCGCTACGCTTTGCTAGGGTGAATTTCGCATATCTAGGATTGGTCTGACTAGAACACCCCTCGGTTTATGTACCGTTGGTAAGCAATACAGTCTTAGTGTATGTGTTCGTAATGGTTTGATCGCTTTACATAAGTTTGATGGTTATTAATTGTTAGTCCTTCAGTTTTGTTAAAGAACTAACAATGTCCTTTTCTATTTTACTGATGAGGTCATTTTGATTATCTATTTTCAGAAATATTAAATTATCTTTTAGAATATCATTCACATACTGTTATTGTTCTGTATATTAACTGATTGAATATGTGACAGATGGATATTGGCAGGGTACCATTGCAAACCCGAGGAGAACTGGACAGCTGTATATCAGCGTTATTTATCACAAACTGATTGGAAGTGGGAATTACTACCAACGGATACCAACTCAGTGGTGTACATGGTTACACATTCGCCAACCTAAAGCCCCTGTGGCAGGATCTAGTGTGTGTGCAGTGATAATGAGTTCCACGCTAGAACAAAACAGCTGTCCAGTACTCTCTGGTCTTTAATGATACCCAGTCAACATTAATGTGTGACATATTCAATTATTTAAATTACTATTCTCCACAATACTAACCATCCCAATTGATCTGTTTATTGTTACTTTTCAGTAAAAGAAGATGTTAATGCTGTAATGCTTGAATATAATTGGAAGTTAATGGATGCTAGTGGAAATCCTATACCTTTAACTTATTTAGCTAATGAAGTTAACTTGTCTAGTAGTGATGGTGTATTACATATGAAAGGATTACATGTTAACAAATTATCTGAGAATGGCAATTTAAAAGGACAATGTATTGTTAATGTAAATATTAGCGATACAACTGTTACGTCAGATGAATTAATGAAAGATAAATTTCAACAGCTTATTTATAATTCCAAAATGTTTGGTATTGCTATTACAGAAGATGGTACTTATACTGGACCAATTGGTGGATTAGACTGTATGTTTACAATTTACATTTAAACTGTATACTCTATTAACAACTAACATATAATGAAATGATTATGTAATTCAATAATGGATGGTTACCTAACTACATGCTTTATGTTATTAGAAAATGTTTGAATCTCCTAGTTGATTTAACGTGGACTGAAATTGATCAGTCTCTATTGTTATTATATACGTCTTGAAGCGATCGTCTCGATTGTTTAAGTTGAATTGTGACCGAAAAGTGGAATCCAGGATATACGTTCCTTTCAATTAAGGGGCTCGTGATCTGGGTTTGCCTGCATCCCTGTGCTGATGTTTACACCGGGACCCGAACTCAATTCATTCTTTATATTAAGTAGTTTATGAATATTTAGACTTGTAATTTTAACTTAAATATACTTTTTGAAATGGAATGGTACACTTAATTATCCATGAAAACCTGAAAGTAACTTGTCAACCTGTAGAGTAGGTACCGAACAGTGCATTTATTTCTTTATTATTATTATTAAATGGATCTACAGAATATCACTGATGCATATCAACCTCTTAGACTGTCTATTCATCAGTACATATAATGGTTTTGGGAAGAATTTTACACAACTTTGCATAGCCTACTCTCCCTCATTCATATACTTTTCAGGTTTCACTTTCTGAAGATGCTGAATAAGTAGATTTCCACTTCAAAGCACATAACATAATACAGTTTCGATAAAAACTATCTACCTAGTTCACCGTTTTATTTTTTATTAGATGGTAAGAATGTTGTCATTTTAGAGATTGGTAATTGTCTAATGCTCATCACTACAGTCATCCCATTGTTATGTAAATAATATTTCATGGATATTGGGAATATTTCAACAGTTAGCTTAATATAGTTCATAGAATACTGATCTAGATCCTGACTGTTTCAGTAGAACAAATTAGTTTAACTATTATATATATATATATATATATATATATATATATATATATATATATATAATTTACTCTATGTATTTTCATAAGAGTGTCTCCGATTTCAGCATTTTCACCTGGAATTAACACTGAGTGATAGCATTATTGTACATGGTAATAAGATCGGCTTCATAGTTAGTAAAACATATTAGAAGAGAGTATGTTCCTTCTAGGAACATATTTCTAAAGTAATTATTTTGATCATAATATGTATTCTACAGTATGATGAAGTACAATTCTTACTGACTATGGAAAATAACCAGATATCTTGTGAATTGCTGCAGAGGTCATGTGATTAACAGTTACTGTATGGAACTCGTCATAATGATCGCAACACAAATACAGATGCATTTTCTGTCGATTATAAAAGTGTAGTTTATGTTAAGTGTATTATTGATGTAATGACGATAGAAGCTACTGGTGTGAAGGCACGATACGGGACGACAGAGATATGCTTACGTTTAGACCTATAATTTATACGATCTGATTATGTAGATTCTGGTTGGTTAGACTGGTACCAATGTGACTAAGCTTTCTCAAAGGTAGAGAGTAAGAGAGCAAAACACTAGGAAATAGGAAACATTACCAAGTCATTTGTTGATTATGAACAAGGGCTTTTATGTAACACAATCTGGACTAATCAGTAAAAAGAAATACAAAATACATTAAAAACTGAACTTTGTGGAGGTAGGGGGGGTGATTTTTTATACAGAAAACGGAATAACTTTAAATAAGGAAATAGATATGACAATCAAAAATGAGTCCATGAAAAGCTTATGATTTAAGTAGTACAAATATCACAGTTACTAAACGTTTAATAGATGCAGCTTAGCAACAAGAGTTCAGTTAACTTAGAGAATAAACTTGAAAGGTAACGAGTTTCATTTCTTTATCCAGTTGTAACAGTTGACTTTACATGAGGAGTGGGTTTGTGATAGGCAGCTGCATAAATTACCTCAGTAAGTGGCCGTTTCTATTAAGATTGAATTTTATTTGTAATAATTTTGTTCTGGTTATCGCCTAATACTAGATCTAATACAACGTTTATTACTACCTCCTGTAGGTAACTATTGCCTATAGATACTCAGCGTTTTACTAAACCATTTAGATGTATTCAGTCAAAAGGGGGTATGTGTCTGAATTCTAATTCAAACAATAACCAGTTATACTTTAATAACTTGGTAACATGTGGAATAACAACAGTTTAATATTATTTCGGCTTGTATTCTACTTACAAATGATCTAGTTACGATACTAAGTAAATACTGTGAATGTTATCTGAGTTCCTGAAGAAGGTTAAGTTAGAAATTGTAAGATACAGTGTCAATCTGGAGTCGAATATCCTCCATGTTATCAAGTAATTTAAATATGATTAAAATTTGCTCATACACGAATTCAGGCATTCTTATCTCTATCCATTTTAACAGACCTTATATAACCAAAGCCATTCAAGCTGTATAGAAGTAGTTTCGTAGATTTTCACTGCTGCTAAACAATTCAAAATTATTTGAACTATGATATTTGGTTTCAAGACTGAATGGATCCGAATAATCTAGCGGTATACCTGGTAACCAAAGCTGTTCTAGAGTGAAACGCTACTTTTGCAGATCCTTCATGTGTCGTTGTATATTCATATATTTTTTCATGTTAAAGACAGTTTTCTGTAGTGGCATCTTGATGTTCAACCATTCGTATTTTTTAGATATCTATTTCTACTCTTTACTATGACTCAGTATATTGTGCAATAGTGTTCCACATTCCTCTCCTGCCCTACCAAGCTTTTATCCAGTTTCTTTGAATAAACGAATATTAGTATTTCATATCTCATATATGCTAGATATGTTAATATAAACTGTAACTCATCACTGACATTTATGTTTCATAGGATTTCATTTAGGAAATCATGTGGCCAATGAATCATGGGAATCTAATTTAACCTAGATGAAACCATTCAAACTACTTATTATTTAAATAAGTAACACATTAACATATTTTATTTCATTACAATGTTTTCATGATTAAACTGTTTTTACATATAAACGTTTTATTTTATCAAATTCTAGTGCATATGAATAAAGTTCGAGTTGGTGTAATTGGCTTGACATCATCAAATCAACTAAGTGCAGAGTCTGGAGATAAAGTAAATCTTCAATGTTATGCAATCGGTAAGTGGTGTATTTATTGTAATGTTAATGATTTACTTATCTGTTTCATTGGATATTATACATGATTCCAAACACTTGAATTAACTAATGTGACCGTGAAAAGTGAATTGGACGTCCTCTGTTGAAGAGTGAATAATTTTGAACATAACTAGGCAAATATACATGATTGACGATTGAAGCTAAGTGAATAGTTTCCTTGAATTAATCTTGTTTGTCTTACATTTCTGACTTGTAAATAGCTATGACACAGTAATTATTGTGTCAGAATATTTACGCATATTGGCCTGCTTAGCTTTAAGCGTACAACACTACAAGGATGGGTGACATTGGTTCAAATCTCGTGTGAGATACTAGATCCTTCTTTGTTACAAGAATTAGTTGTTTACCACTACTAACTCTGATGAAACTTAAGTCAAATGATACTTGTAGCCAATCAACACGTAATACTGAGTAAATCAGACAAATGACCATATTTTAGAATTCAGTCAACATGACGAAGAAGATAAATGATATAAGCGATCGGTATCAACCATGCTTAGGAATCTTACCAACCCTGATGAATTAGTGTCTGATAAAATTTAAGCATGAGTTCAGTAAGATAGTGTAACTTTTGACAACTTACGTGACATTTGGCGAGATATTCCGATATCAGCTAAAAGACTAATAGGCTTTCCAGCGATTCGTCCTCTTTTACTGCATGGACATGAGATGTACCCGTTAAGGGTAGATGAATTTGGTAGGTTGTTGCTATTTGATAATTGATATTTTCGAAACAACATTGTCAATTTTTGTGTCCACCAGTTAATAATGTTGTTAGTTACAAGATTTTACTGAAATATAATAAATCAGGTTATGCGGTTATGAATCATGATCCACTAAGGTAGTTGGTACATGTATTACGTATTCCCATACAGTGATCAGCTCAATGCTTGATGTTGACTGATATAAAAATAGGATAGAAGAAAGTTAGATGCTACCAAAACCAAAATATGGCATCATTCCATTAAGAGATTGACTGTCGGTTTGACCTATGTTGGGAGATGTAGGTTGTCGTAGCCAATTGTTGAAGACTTCGAGTGATATGGCTAAAAATCGATCACACTGTCGCAGAAGTATTCACACTTTATCACTTCTTAAATCATGTGCTTCGAACAATTCTGTACGTTTCTTTTCTTAAATCAATATTTTTACACGTGCATTATATTCTGTAACTAAACAGTTTTGTTTTTCACCACTGATGTGTGTACTAATTCTACTAAGTTAATGTCCATTTTGACTTGCTACTAAGAGTGGTGATAGAAGACTTGGACAGTTGTATACATCTGCTTGATTCTAAATTGTACATAATTGACTGATGCTACTAATTCTGATATCAACAGCCTATCCAGTTCACCTTCAGTCAATTCTATTTACTGATCAGGGTATGGTATAGGGCTGAAAAAGCGCGGCACTTGAAATTACTGAGTGAGCCAATCATCGTTTGGATGCTGTTAGATCATTTTTCAAAGAATTTTAAATAATAAAGGCTCATTATAATATAACTCCAACCCACGACGAAATTATCATTAAAGGGCAAATATTCATCCACCGATGAATATATATCACAGTGGTTAGAACCACAAGTTACATTTATGTGCGGTTCCTACAATCGATCTCGTTTCGCTCAAGGTTTATAAGGGGAAAACTTAGTGAAGTGAATCTTATCTTACTGACCATAACAAACCTATTCGCAAATAAGTTAATCGTAGATATCAATTTGTAAGTCAATCAGGTTATAACTCTAATTGTTATTATAAACCAAACCTTTACAACAAATCCATAACCCTAAATACTGATTCCGGATTAAGATTTTCTTTTCTCCTAACTTACATTATGTTCTGTCCAGTATTACACCATTAGAAGAATTTAAGTCCGAAATCCTGGTTTTAACTAGAATTTTGAATCCTGTTGTCAATATTAATCTATACAATAAGTGCCTAACAAAGTATTCTTGGATTTAAGTTCAGAAGTGCTGTAAAACTGAGTAAACCGTCGTGCACGGTAAAGGAAAACTCAGTGTGACACAGATAGGGGGGGGGGAATGAAACTTACTGTTATGTCGGTTGAAATGTTACGTAAAAGGCTGTAAGATGAAAAACTTCGGGAGAAGTGTTCGAAAGCCTCGAGTTCGCCTTTCATCTTGTCACTGTTTTTACATGTTGTGAGGTGTGGTAGAGAATGTCACTCATCAACTTTTCTTATCACTAAGCCAATATCTCACCCTAAAACGTAACATAAAATTGTATTTGTAACAGTTGAAGCTTAATTCTAACTAAATTTCCAAAAATTTATCAAAAATACTAATCCATCTGATGATATACTATCTGTAGTATGCATTTTCTAGTTCCACTTCACGACTACGTTGATACCGTTACACCATCTTAGATTGGCTAATTTTGAATTGTTGTATAGTCATTCACGTTTCAAATTAGCTTGTTCCTGTACTGTACTCTAATGCATTTTTTTTTACAATTACTTGCTTCACTCATATCAACAGTTAACTTAACAAATCTGTAGTCCAAATGTTTTCAATGCTTCTGTTCTTTTAGATCTTAAGTCTAATTAGTCAATCATGCATGTGATTACTTCATTCCTTAACATTGAACTACCTTGTCGTGTTTAATTGATGGACAGTCGAACTGAAGTGTAACTAAGTTTAGTTGACTGAATTCGTTACAGATTTATGTTGACAGAGTACAAGTGAAAACTAAAAAGCCACAGACAGCTGTTTCGTTCTAGTGTAGGACTTATCATTGGAGGTGCACACACTAGATTCCACCCCAGGAGCTTCAGGTTGACGAACACCCAACCATCTGCACTATTACGCCATCCAGCATCCATTGGTGAAATTCCAACTTCCATCAATTTGTGAAAAAGCACGACGACCATCCATTGACATCGATGTTAACTTTTCCACTCCCCGTAAGTCTAATTTCTAGCAGTCATGACGTCTAACTAGAACTTTAGGAACATCCTGAAGTCAGTCAACAGTGATCTGATTATTGTAATTAAATAGAGATGGTTTGTGGAGATTGACATTAAATGTTTATCTGTTTGAATTCCTCACTGAATAATGTTTACAGAGTACAATTAAAAACTAGGGTCTCCTGCTGAGAAGTTTGTTGGTATTATTCCATTTTCTAAACTCGATCAGTCACAAATTTCCACTAAAGAATTCTGCAATTTGCCGCGGGCCCAGTGTTGTAGAGGGTTAGGCTTTTGCCAACCTAAAGCTTCTAGAAGCAGAATCTAGAATGGCACTACTGAGGAGTCTCATACTAGAACGAAACAGCTGTCTAGTACACTCTAGTTTTTAGTGATACCCTACCAACATCAATCTATGACAAATTCAATAAAATATAACAATCCGAATCTTTTCTATTCTTTTTATTCCCATTTAAAGATGCACAAACGAATACATCAATCACAGATGTCATTTACGCTTGGGAAATTCGTGATCGTAATGATCAATTGGTAATAACTGAAACAGTAGCTAAGATTGTAATGCGTTCCGAAAATGTAATCAGCTTTATTCATCTTCGTCCAACAGATAATCTACAATGGAATCAACAAATATTTGGACGTTGTTCAGTATTTAATCCAACTAGTAAACATTTATATTATTCTGATTATTTTCATATTAATGTACGCCAACCAATGACTGATGGTAAAACTGGACGTAAGTTATTTTCATTGTCTTCATTCATATTGTTGTTTGGTATTCAAAATGTTATTATATATCATATAGTTGCTATGGTAGTTATATAATGTTCGCTGTCAACCTGAAGCTCTTCTGTTGAGGAATTTGGGGTACGCATTGTTGAAGAGGTCAGTACTAGAACAAAACAACTGTTTAGGGCTCTCTGGTATTCGATGGCACTCTGATAACATCAGTCTGTGATATATTCAATTAACTAATGTTTATTTGTTAATCATATAATAATGAACTATTAAAAAGGTCATTTGCATAATGTTCATCGCAATGAGGGAATTTGTCATTTACTGATATAACTTGCTAGCAAGAATGTATTCTATTCGATAATTATGGCTTACCTAAGATGATAGTCAATATTATACGGACTTCTACGACCAACTACATTACAAAATTGTGCATCGAGGGTAGTGCACAGATTCAGTTGCAAGTGAAGATGGAAGTTAAACAAGGCTGTTTACTGTCATGCTTTCTTTCTTTTCTATTGATTGACTGCATTATGAAAAACTCAACATGTCAGGGGCAAGCACAGAATACAGTGGACAACATCCCACACACAACAACAAATGCGAGTAAAGAAAGACAGTCTAGCAACAGCCTCCTTAGATAACAGTAGGACTCAACAAACACAAAGGAAGAAGTAAGATCATTAGATTCTGTTATGACGTAACAAAATGTACTCTATGGTTGGATGGAATGTGACTAATTGATCTATATGGACCCATGGTGCACATGTGGTTACACTAACAAACGCCAATATGTGCCTAGTCGGTCCCTGTACGTCTACTCGATACCCACTCAACTCTAGACCAGGATAGAAAAAATCCAAGCCGATAAGCATTAACAAAATTACTCTCTACCTGATAGAGGAGCTCTAAAATATATGGAAACTACTACATACCTGGGCAGTAGCATCACTGATAAACAAGATAAATGGGATCTGTTGTAAATGTGAAGATGTGGATTGATACAACAAAGTAAAGGCAATATTTATGCAGCTAAAGAACATCTGGAACTTTTAACAATTCTCAACCAATATCAATGTTGTAATCTTAAATGTAAATATCAAAACAGTTCTGTTGTATAGAGCCGAAACTTGTGTAGAGAATTACAAAAACCATCATTCAAAGGATATAATTATTTAAAAACAGTTGTTTGCGCAAGACACTCTGTATCTGTTGGTAAGACACTATCACCAACAACTTACTCTGATGAAGAATAAACTAACCAACATCCAGTTGAAAAAAGAAAATAAGGATGTCAGTGCTTATTTATCCGAATTAATATCTTTTCATTTTATGATTTTTTTCAGCCGACAATCAAGTTCATGTTGAAGTTAAAGGAGTTCCTCCAGATGGAATTTTATCTGTTGAAGAAGGTGAAAATGTCAATCTACAATGTCAAGCTGTCAGTAAGTTAATTCATCGAAAAATAATAATAATAATGTATACTATATCCAATATTCAATGTTTATAACAACATGAAATTGTTACCATGGTGTATTTCAACGGGTTACCTTGCGTATACTTTACAAAAATAGGTACATGTAAGTAAAACTAGACGTTATCTAAGTAAAGTCTAATAGAAGTTTCAGTACATAAGAAAAAAGTTGTTTGTATTCTTCACATATTGACGTTAGTTAAATACCACTGAAAACACGAAGTACCGAAGGAGTATTTTTATCCTGGATTTGAAACTTGTCGGAAGTGGGGTAGTTATCATTAATCATTATAGTCGATTGACAAGCCATATCATAAATTGATGGAAGTGGGAATTCTACGATTAGACAACGGCCCTATAGTACAGATGATAGCATAAAGGCACTAATTTCGAGTCCTTGACGGAATTGAGGGTTCCCACTGCTGAGGGATCCTGTAAAGAAAAACAGCTCTCCAGTGTACCTTGGTTCCTAGTAATACCCAACACACATCAATCTATGATGAGCACAGGGAATTAAACTTAATACCTATCTTCACAAAGCCACTTCGATTCAACAACAGCTGAAGAATCTTTACAACGGTGAATTAATTAAGTATTCCAGCAGCAGTAAATGTTCGGTAGTATCATCACTTACAACGTTTTCCTTGCATAGTCTGTGTGCAAACAGGAACGGAATACTGTGTACATGAATCCTCTTCAAGCTGAGTCTTATCCTGCGAGGAAGACATACTAAGAGATTTCTGTGATTGAACTAAGATATGGTTTATATCTGATAAATTACAATACCTGTTAGTTATCTACAGGATTTCAAGTGTCTATTCGATAACAATAACCAGAATGTCCCATTATATACTTAATATCTCTCATTACTCTACAAAAAACACTTTAGAATCTTAACTCAAAAGACCAGGAAATATAAAGGGAGAAAGTATAGAATAATATGTAACATTCAAGTATATGCTTATTGTGACTATTCATGTCCAGTAACATCAAAATAATGTAGTCTCATTACATGACATAGTAAACAAAAAATTTTCATTGACAGCGACAACTCATTTGAAGACTAATATAGAACTGAAGTAAAAACATTGAATCAAGATAAGTGACATTCAACATAGTTATTATAACCAAATTTCCAATAGTAGAAACGATGAGGGATTTCACAGAGATGTTTGAATGCATTGTAGTGTTGTAGACAGAAATTATCAGTTTAACCTTTAGAAGGATTAACTATCAGGTCATTCAAACTAGACCTTCCTTCGACATCTTTGAAGAAACTATTCATTTTAGAGCACTTCATGGAGGAAAAAATGGGTGTACGTATAGTGTGTTCATTTGCTTACTTTACGAAAGGTACTTTTTGTAAAAGCGGGCAAGTCATTCAAGAAAACGCAAAAGAATAGTTGTTGATAGATGAGTAGCTCAGGTTTTTTTTTAGCACTATACTGTTGTCCTCCTTGGAAACAAGAAAATAGAATGTTGATTATCATGCTACGGGTGTTAATGCTAGTAAATTTGTTCATCAGTACTTGTCTAGGAATAGATTGAAGTGGCGAAGTGAAGTCGAGAAATGCACTCTGGACATACCTGTTTCCTTTTTTTGCACTGACCACTATATTATGGTGTATAACAACCACAGCATGAAGGTCACTTCTATTACAGTTTATAGACAAACTGGTATGGATCAATATTTTTCCTTAAAGAAGGTTGAGACTTAGGGAGTTTTAATTCCCCTTCCCGGGCCACCGAACTTTTTTTCCGAAAAAGGATGAGTTATTGTTATGGATCTCAGTTTAACAATCTCACTGTCAAACATGCTTATCAATGACTTCATCTCTTATTTCAATCCATGTTTTTGTTACAATTCTCACTGAAGAGATGATTTGACTATACACCATAATAGAATATATGCTAATGATAACATGAATCATAGGAAAATAAGCGAACAAAAACTAGAGTCAATAACCATTTCTGTAGCAACTTCGTTACATTTATGAAGTACAGACTTAAATCTCAACTGTTACATTGTATACTCAACTTCAATGCCTAACATTAACCCTTAAAAATGTAAGTGTACGTTAAAACGTGTAACGTAAATCTCTAATGAACTAATTTGTTCTATAGTAACATTTGTGTAAAAAGAACATGACTGCAAAAGTTGGTATTGGAATGAAGTTGAAGCATTTCGGTACTAATCACATTTCAACGGGAACTGTATTTGTTATATTGAGCTATTCAAGAAGAATAACTAACTTTTGAAACTGTTCTGTAAAAGTAATTATTGTCCTTCTTTGGTATACATGTTATTCTCTTTGTTAGTCACTGTAGTTAGCTTTAATGTTTATATAAACAAATGAGTGAACTAAAGTCTGATTGGTTAGTTACTGGTTTACTTATCTTATGCTTCTATATCCAGCTTGGGGACTAGAAACGATGCGGCAGAGATATGGTCATAGAACAACAAACTTGGTATCTAGATTTTCCAGTATTGCACCTAATCAAGGTTTCTATTCCCGTATATCATGATAAGCTACAGTTTCCCATCATAACAGTATTTTTAAACAATTCCGAAAACTTTCTGATCACTTATATTGTGGTGGATACTACTTATAAGTCATCAATAAGTAGTAGGTAGCAGAGCGTCAAAGTAAATTGGGAAGAATCAGTAAACAGCAGACAAGACGAGTTGTGAGAGGACAAGAAGTGAAACAGGATTGAAACACAGAGGACAATCGAGAACAACTAAGAGAAGCAGGCTGAGAAACGATACAGTGCAGACAACGCAGAGGATGTGCAAATTAATGCTTGAAAGTATGGTATGTATTATTTATTGACCTACTCTGTTTTCGCCAAATAAATATTGCTTACCCAATTGTTGTTCTTCACAATTGGTGTCGCTGCCTCGGTACGAGATGAAGATTCCGTGGCCACAGGAGTTCGAGGACGGAGACGTCGGGGCATTCCTTCGACAATTCGAAGCCGTCGCAGAGCTGGTTGGCGTCAGGCGACGGCTTCGAATTGTCGAAGGAATGCCCCGACGTCTCCGTCCTCGAACTCCTGTGGCCACGGAATCTTCATCTCGTACCGAGACAGCGACACCAATTGTGAAGAACAACAATTGGGTAAGCAATATTTATTTGGCGAAAACAGAGTAGGTCAATAAATAATACATACCATACTTTCAAGCATTAATTTGCACATCCTCTGCGTTGTCTGCACTGTATCGTTTCTCAGCCTGCTTCTCTTAGTTGTTCTCGATTGTCCTCTGTGTTTCAATCCTGTTTCACTTCTTGTCCTCTCACAACTCGTCTTGTCTGCTGTTTACTGATTCTTCCCAATTTACTTTGACGCTCTGCTACCTACTACTTATTGATGACTTATAAGTAGTATCCACCACAATATATGTTTATGATAATTGGGCTTCTACTCAGGACAAGTAAGTTACTCTAACAAGAATGGTTCAAGGCTAAAAAACATCACTTTGAACAAACAACAAGTGAGAGATAAGGACGGAGAGGGTTATAGTGAAAATTCGATCAAGTGATGAGGGAATCAACTATCATTTATGGCATTGAATAAGTGTCATACTACTTAATTAACTGTTTGGAAGTATAGATCACTCAATTATAACTTAGTTGTTTCAGAGTATCCCAGTCGATGCATGTCATGAATATCGTTGAATTCGATTTCTGTTTAGTTCATAATTGTTCACTGGTAAGAAGTTTTAACAGTTAGTTTTACTTTTATTGATACCTACATCTATCTTTTTTGTTGTTACTGTTACAAAAGATACTACTGATAATACTCCAATCACATCAGATCAAGCTACTTATCACTTTCAATTTGATGAAGCTTCACCAGATAGAGATGATACATATGGTGGATATTTAGCTGATGAAATTATACAAGAACAATTACCTGATAATGAAAGCGGTGTGAAGTTAACATTGAATGGTATAAAATATGGAAAATGGCATAGAGGACGATGTGTTGTTACATTACTTCAAACAGATTATGATAAAGAATTGAAAGAATCAGTGAAAAGATATACATCTAAATACTTTTGGTCAGATATTAGACATAAAGGTGAAGTTCAACTTGAAGGATTTCATCCTAAGAATCAAATAACAACTATAAATGGTATAACATATGGTAAGTAGTTGTACAAATATACAATATATAAGTAAATATACATACGCGTTGCATAAATATGATAGACCGAATTCCGAAGCCTAGTAATGAATGCGGTGTTTGGCCTGAAACAAACTGAGTTCGTGTCCCAGTGTAAATATTAACACTGAGATGCATCTGCATCCAGCTGATGAATCTCAAATAAGTCGAATCGCATGTCCTAGATTCCACTTGCCAGTTATAATCCAACTCAAACAACATAATTCATTTGATTTCATCTATTAATCGACATCTTCCTGTGTGTTGTGCATTAGATTAATTAGTCATCGTGGACTTTAAATCTTGGACAATTATGTGTCTTTCCAAATGATTACACCATAGAATATCGTTGGAATAGAAATGAACACCCACAAAAGTGTAAGCGGATTGATGTACGATCTAGTAGAAATATAAACATAAGTAATACGATTCCATTAAAAAGACTTGAATTGAAGTATCCGAATAATGGATTGATGGTTAACTAGGGATTTAAATGAAGACTATATTGAATACATTTGCTTAACATCAACCGACATGGTATTATGATATTCAGCATTTAAAATGACAGATAACCTTTATCTTGTAGCCCTTAACTAAAAAGTTTGAACTTACTGTCATGACTTAAACCAAAAGTTGACTGACAAATATCCTAACTTCAACTTCAGTTATTAATGTCTTCTTCCATGTTTTGGGTTATCAACCTACAGTACAGCAGGAGATTTCTGATAGTTGTCAAATTAATCGATTAGAGGCCACAGACAACTTTCAGTGTAAATCAACTTCTTGATGTTATAGGTTGATGCATCTTACGAACTGGTATCAGTGATGTTTTTGTAGCAATCAATGGAAAGTTTTGGAGGTAGATCTCTGTTTGATAAATGTTAACTAACATGATACAATTTCAATCTACATCGCTTGATATTACAACTACAGATAGAACCAGTGTGATATTCAGGTGGTGATAGATATATACCTATGAGATGATCACAAACTAACCAATCACTATATCTGTGATAAATATTATTTGGTATATTACTTGGTGTCCACCTATGATGATCGCAGATACGCTTAACAGGTAAGTATGGATTAGTAAAAGACTTGTATCGAATGCATTTTAGTCAACTGTCTCCAGTCATTTAACACTAAACTGAGTTCATCACAATTACAAATCACCAACTCTTGTGGCTACTGTACAACGTTGTGAATAATATTCGACTAAAGTCCAGTGAGCTTGACAACTAAACGAAGTAAGTTTCAAGTGTGAATGAATGCAGCTGGACATATTAATGTGTTCCTCTATTAAAGGTTAAGATCCTAATTCTAATTGATTATGTAGCTGTGATATGCATATGTTCCACTGCACTTCAGTTACAGCGTTCGATTACACTTTCTTATATATGTGCTGTACATTCAGTTACTCCTATATAACCCATTTATTATGTAATCCATCTTTGATTGTTAAACTCTTTACTTATAGATCCAAATGTCCTTATCAAAGTTTATGGTACCAATTCAAATGATACAATCACTCTGAAACCTGGTGAAGATGTTGAATTGAATTGTTATGCACTTGGTAAGTTTGAAGAAATTTACTGTATTTTTTTAAATACTTTTTAAAAAGTGAAAAGCGACATGCACATTTGAGTAGTATGTTTACCTAAATTAAACCTGTATCTACAACTTTCAATGTAAGTAAATCATCATTTAATAACTCTAATTCGTTTGAATTAGACAACGAATGGTCACTAGGAACTGATACAGAACAGCTGTTTGCGTCCTAGTTTAGGACTCCTCAGCAAAATGGTCCCATAGCCCTACTACTGATCGAACCTAGGATCTTCTGGATAGCTAAACATGTTTTACCTAATAGACTACTGAGTTAGCACTGCTCTTATTGATTTGATCTGCAGGCCTATAGAGTTCTTCAGAATTATTGGCAGATCGTTTTGTGTAGCTATCATATTCTTTGGCACTGAGTCATAATTTCTCGAATGTAGAATACATCACAATTGGCACAACCTACCATGTAGACAGTTTTCTATGAAGGTGAAGTCGATTTTTTCTTTTATTTTTTGAAAAAAAACCTCGAATCATGTTAGTTTTTCTTCCGTAGAGCGCTTCAATACAATTTTACCTTAGAATTCTTTGCAATTCTTCTGTCTTGTCATGATGATACGGTAGAACGACAGTACGAATTCATGACATTCAGTTCGGGTTTATTACTGTTAGTTAAATATAGGTCACTCAGTTTTTCTAGTGAAATCTTTGTACTGAATGGATCTACTTAATTGAAGTCAGCAAAACAAACGATAAGAATGTGTTAGCTTTCTATAGGCCTGTTAGATTATGAGTTCCATGTGAATGTCGTATTACAAGGCAGTCTGAAAACGGCAACTCATTGTTTCGAGAATGAATTTTATATTGAGGCGAAAACATATGAATTGATGTTTGATAAAGTCCACAGAAACGTCTTTTTAAAAGTGATGAGAGTGTCATCGATATAACTGAACCAACCTTTTGGTTTAATGATGTTCATAAAATTAAAATATTCTATATGCGACATAAATAAGAGCTACAATCGGAGATATTAGGGGGGGGAGGAATATTTCCCTGCTACTCCATTAGTTTGTTTGTATGGAATCCCTTTGAAGGCGAATAGAGTTGAGTTTATATGTTGGTGATTATGTAGGATTGTGGTGAATTAGTTCACTGAGAAGGAAACTCTTCACTAACAAACATAGTTCTGTTTCATGATTAGAATAGGGTAATTTTCATTTCAACAATTAAGGACATGAGGACTCCTTTAAGACATGTTTAATTTAATAATAAAGTCAGCAAATTTCCGGTGAATTCCTTACCGAGATCTTACAGAATTTTCAGCACGATTGTTCGAGGAAATCAGTCAACTACTTTTTAACGGAATAATGAGAAGAACTGACGATATCTAGAATTGAGCAGGGCGGTATTCGTTGTTTATGCGTTTTAGGTAGATCCACATCTACGAGGTATAGTAAACTCAAACGTTTTAAGTCTTATAAATGTTTCAGACTTAATTATGAACTTTGATCAATTACAGCCAACTGAAAACGAAA
Organism: Schistosoma japonicum; assembly: GCA_025215515.1. NCBI lineage: Eukaryota > Metazoa > Platyhelminthes > Trematoda > Strigeidida > Schistosomatidae > Schistosoma > Schistosoma japonicum. The sequence continues at coordinate 7,448,019 of CM046062.1, read as the reverse complement.
TCGTTTCGAAAAAAAACATTCTCTTCATTGAATCATATTCACTAATCACTTCATTATAGGCAGATGGAAGGGTGTATAAAATAAGTCAACCTATTAGAGTTGAGTTAATCAATCACTGTCTGTTGTCATCACGTGGAGCATAGGCCAAGTGACCAGAGTTCTCCATCCAACTCTATCTTGAGCTTTTCTTTCCAGTTCCTTCGCAAGTGATGTTCATTCATTTATGTCTGTCTTCAATTCCCGTCACAATATGTTCTTGCGTCTTCCTCTTTTCATTTAGCCTAAAAGATTCCAAGTTAATTGGAGTTCAGTAACTAGTACTTAATTTATAGGAGTAAATGATATATGATCTTATTTTGGTGATTGGCTATCAAGAGATTGAACTAACTAACTAACATTACATCATTGTCTTTTAGATTATATATTCATATGAAAAGTATGAGTGAAGAGTGTTTCTAAGGAAACTAATTGTTAAACTCGTAACCTCCAAGCTGTATCACAGCTCCCTAACAAATATTAAACGATACAATCAACAAATACTTGAATCATTGATATTTCATTGTACTCATAAATACTTCTTCTTTATATTTATTCACAGAATCATCAACAGGTGAACCAATTAAAGGTATGAAATATGCATGGGAATTACATACATATGATAATCAACCAATAAATACAAATCGTTTAGCTAATCAATTATTCACTGGTACTAATATCTCTGAAACTGGACAAAAACTTCAATTGAAAGGTTATCGATCAAGTGGTGAAGGTATACGATTAAAATGTTTAGCTAAAGGAACAGATCAAGTTGAAAATATAATACGACATAATCAAATGTATGCATCACCAATTTATACATTTGAAACTATTAAAGGAATTGATGATATGGAAAAGAAACCAGACAGTGGAAGTAAACGTTATGGTCAGTTAACTTGTTACATGTATTTTCATTATTGGGTCAATTGTTATTATCAGTAGTTAAAACAATTGACTGACATTCAAAGCCTACTTGTTCCAATGATTGATCGTTGAGTTGTAACTAAGTATTGTTTTACTAAACGTATTCTAATGTAGCCACTAGTTTAAGTAACTCAGTCTCATATTTACCATGTTTTGAAGGTAGATGATTGTAGGTGATAACTTGAATGTTACATGAAACAACCAAACATGACGACATTTTGAAATTCTAAAGATTATTTTAAAAGGAAGACTACTACTGAATTTGATCTTGAGTTTATTTATCAAGGGAACCATATGATTAGCCATTGTTGTTCCAGATTAATCTTTACCGAATGGTGCACGTACAACGTGTTGGTTTCCTTAACAAGAATGATCTAGATAACAACCAAAAGTCACACAATCTTTCATACCGAAAGTCATATGCATAATGAATAGTTTGGCCAGGATTATTGTTGAATATTCACTCTACGAAGTCGTGAACAAGAACTCCTGTACGTGCCCTTAGGATTCAACCTTATTCTACCAGACAGTCCACAGGTCGTCACTCATCAATATCAGCTTTTTCTGGCATCATAAATAGATTGCTTAGCTACCGAATCCTTACCTTGGCAGGCACTCACCAACCACCAGTCTCCCAATTCTTTCGGGCTTGTTTCAGCACAACTCGGCTTACAGAAGACAGACCATTCAAGTTCTGTAAAACCTGCATAAAGTCAAATGATTAACAAGTCCCACGGAAAGTATAACTAGGATGCACATGATACCATGTGGTCAACTTTACATTGTGCCTCACAGCGTTCAGCCTAAAGCAATAGTAAGGTAACTTCTGAGCTAAGTCTTCTCACTTTAAGAAAACCAAGCCCAGTAAAGATAGAGAAAAAGCAGTGAGTTTGTAAGTTTTACAACTTTGATGAGTACAACCATTCAACTGGAGACTCTTCCATGATCATAACGTCATTTAGTCTATATCCCGAAGAACATAGTGTTATTAGAAACCATTGGAGATGGATAGCATAACTCTTATTTATCTAAGACCCTTAACAATCCACCAGCAATAACTATACATTGATTGTCTCTACTTTCCTTTTATTTGAAATTGTGACGCTATCTAAAACCATCTCAGAATCACTTACTATCACAGTTAAATAAGTAAATATTCATTAAAGCTTACGAAATCCCAAATAATGTATTATTCATGTAGATCTTCGAAGTATAGATCGTTTAATTATTCATTTTTCTTCATTAAAAATTTAATTAATCTAAGTGATTTACCCTAATCAATATGATATGTTCTAGAACCAAGTCAGTTACAACCTGAAGTCATCGGACTTAATCCTGATGGTACAATTGACAGCTAAAGAAGATGAGAATGTAAAACTTCAATGTCAAGTTATTGGTAAGTAACTAATTATCAGTTAATGGTAGGCTTGACTTTGTTCTATAGTATGAGGCACAATGGTGGGGAGGGGGTATGGATAAATATAAGGTTTATTGACTTTTAATTTGATTGCATTCTGTGAGCTGGATGGTTTGATTGTAGAGCTTTCATCATCATTCTTGAAGAGGATCATAGCATACAAACTTTTCACTGAATTAAGCCATGTAACTTACTCTGCTTGTGAAGAACCATCTAGCTCAGAGTAGGTAATCAAACAAAAACCGTTCTACTAAAGTACAAATCTACTCTACTATCTCTAATAGGTTTGTACCAAATATTAAATACAGCCAATATATTTTAAATACTACTTACAAATCTATGACGACTAAACCGAAATAGATATTTCTGACACTTTTAGATTATGTACTGTATATACTGCTTTACTGAGTTCTCGTCCCTAGAGATGTTAGCAACGTTTCATGGATTCTAGACCTTCCTTTAACTTTTGATATCAGATCAGTTTCTGAAAGGCGAATAGATTTATTCAAGTAATATCTGAATGGAAATTACTACGAATTTATACCGAACGAGAAAAGAGTTGTGTTAAGCTACTTTTGAATGAGAAGTAGTGACTAGTGGGGATAGGACATGTTACGAGTGAGATATTTATCACCAATGACAATGAATGATCTTTGCATTATATCACAAGTTGATGGAAGTGAGAATTCCACTATTGGATACCAGTCGACCCACCGGTGCTAATGGTAAATCGTTCTAGTGATATCGGAAACTGCACATTGTCTAGAAGTCTCATACTGACATGAAATAGTTGTTCAGTGCTTCATGGTTTTCACTAGTATCCTATCAAGATCAATGTGTGACAAATACAAACAAGAATTTGTATTAATTATAGTTTATTTATATCACAATGATGACTAACATGTCAGGTTAAAGAGTCTCTATTCACCTCTATTTCAATTCATAGATTTATCCACTGGAAATCCAATAGAAGATGAACAATTCAATGTTGGTTGGACAATAGCCACTGGACCAGATGGACAACCAGTACCATTCAATAATGTAGCCAATACAGTCATAATTAATAATGGAGAGTTAAATTTAAATGAATTAAAATTGACTACACCAAAATCTGGTGGTTTACGTGGTTATTGTTCACTTTATCTAAATGAAGATAAATTAATTAATCCAGAGAAATATGAAAATAATACAGTTGTATTAAATTCTGATGTATTTGTAATACATGTCAGTTCAAAGCAACCCGATCTTCATTTAGTACAACCAGATACAGAAGATGACAAAACACCTTACACTCAATGGATACCAGGAAAAGGTTAGTTCATCAATTCAATGTTTCATAATAGATTTTAATGATCTATTATTGATATCACTTAAGGATTTCACTTAAATTAGTGATCTGTAGGTAACTTTTACGTTTATCATTCATTCGGCAGCCTGTTATCCCTCGTGTAATAGAGGCCACCGACCTCAATTCTACTGCCATCTCTGCCTTCAAATCATCTTTGAAATTCTTACCAAGCGCTGTTTATTCCTTTTATCTTTCCCTTCAATCACCAAAGCAACATGTCCTTTGGTTTTTCTCTTTTTTCTTTAACTTAATTCTACGCTAGTGTTTTTTTTGTGTGATGTAGTTTGGTAATTTCTTCAATATGTGTCCTATCCACCTCCAGCTTCTTTTGAAATTCTCTTCCTAAGCTGAAAATTCGTTGGTTTGTTTTCTACCACAGTAGTTTGTTGGTGATTGTGTTTGACCAACGAATCCGAAGTATCTTGCGTAGACAACTATTTTTGCAAATACATGTATTTTTTGAATGATGGTTTTTGCAGTATTCTAAGTTTAAGCACTGTAGAATAGAACTATCTTCTAAGTAAAATGATTAATTTCACTAGATTTGGTGATGAGAATGTATTGAATTGATTATACAGTATAACAAGTCAGTGATATATTAATATTTGACTGAGTTCTAAAAATCAACCATCAGGAGCTGTTCAGCTTATCAGTTTAATGGTTAGTTGTCCGTTGTGGAGCCAGTAGGTCCTGAATTCGGTCTCTGGTGGGGTTGTAGAAACCTACTCCTGAGGAGCTCCATATGAGGATAAAATAGATGTTCATTGTTTTCTAGTGGTCAATGGTTGTCTAATTCAGATCGGTTCGTAATATTAAATTAAGATTCAACGATCTCCTCAATACCCAATTACAATTACGCTGTTTATGACATCATCAAATTCCGAAAAATCTCAAATTGAGATGGCAGAGAAGTTTCGTAGCTAAGAATGATGGTTTTTGATTATACTACGTTATTTGAACTGACTGTTTAAACTGTGGGACATTTTTTAACATTCTGGATAAGTTCATCGTCTCAACCTTCTGATTGAACCATCCACCTCAGAGAAAGTAGTATGGAATACATAAAGATCTATCTTCTTACAGCTTCCAGAAGACTAATTAATCACTTTGCTATGTGGTGATATGATGTATGATATGATGTATCGAAGATTAGGCTAATGAACAATTCCAGTTTATCAAGTTTAGATAAACTTTACGATTGTACCATTGTAGATTCCAATAGTTTAATTCGTTTATAAAAATACCACTTTATTGATAAAAAATCAGTTACTCAACTTTCGTTATTTACATCAGTTTTGTTTTTCTTATTGTTTTCTCTGAAGTGTCTTATGTAAACTTCTTCTTTTTCTTCATTTACTTGACTTAAACTAATGCCTCTATTACAATGGATTGAGATTAGTCTTGAATAACTTCCATTCTATTCTGTGTTCTTTACTCAGTACATACTGAACTTGAGAACTAATGTCAAGAGACAGGATTAGATAACTGACTAGTATGAATTGAAATTATTGAAGTCCTTCAAGTGAACTGAGGAGAGATCATTTCATTCATTTAGTTCATTAAACTGAATACGTGTATACAGGTTATTCATTTTCTAGTTACTATAGTAATTGTATTACAGATAGTTGACATTATTGAATGACTATCTTCAGGAATATATTGAACCTCAGAGGTTATTTTGCCCTTTCTGTTTAATCCACTGAACGTTTTAGTGATGGCACTTGAAGGTTAAATCTTTGAATTCAATATGAATGATACTATGAAGAAGGAAGCATTTCAATATTACTCTCCATGATATTGTCTTAATTAGTTAATAGTAAATGTAGCATATAACTAATGCCTTCCCTCTCTTTCCCACTTCCTTTCTTTTCTTTAGATCCTAAAAATTCAGTGATTGTCAAAGTTTATGATATACGACCGGATGGAAGTGTAATTGTACCACCTGGTGGTAATCTAAAACTTAATTGTTTAGCTCTTGGTAAGTTATGCTTACAATCATCTATTGTTGAATATAATTTATATAAACTAATTATTCAGTGGATTGTGAAGGTATATTATATAAACATTAAAGGATCTGAGTTAACTGATCTTATGAAGCTTATATGTTTTATAATCATCATCTTGGTGTGATAATGAAGACGGACACCTGAAGAGCCCCAAACATAGATGAAATAACTGTTTAGTGTTTCCTGATTTTCAATAGTTGAAAAGCTTAGTTCGATTTGTGACAATGAATTCAAAATACTACTAGATTGCTTAACAAACAAGAAGGATTTGGCTTAGAATGTGAAAGTTTCTATACGTAGAATAAGTGACTGTTTAACATAAGTTCCTTATGACTTAATAACTTAATTGTAGCTCTTCATTTAATTTCTAAAAGTGTTGTTTAAGGATTATACCTAGTAGTCATAGTAGATTGTTAAATGGCTACCATTGAAAACCAGGAAGCCATGACAGCTGTTTTGTCCTTATATGTGACTTTTATGCAGCACTTACCTGAAACGAAATCGGACTCAAAACCGTTGGGTTGATGGACGCTTAACCATCTGCACCACTAGGACATTCGGAGTTTAGTGGTAGTGTTTTCACTTCCATCAATGTGTAATATAACGCGACGATCGCCCATTGTCACTATTAATAACGGTTTCAATCAGACATGTCTGACTTCCACCAGTTACTAGTTCTCCTTGAAGTCATAAGAATATTCTACAGTTAATTACTAGTAAGCTGATCATTGCAATAGAATTAAGGTGCTTTAATGGGAATGAATATTGTATTAAATTTAGAGTCAACTATCTTCACAACACCCTATTATGACTAATATCAGCTCACTAGTGACTAACTCCTTCAGCTAATTCCTGGAGTTCTGGTGTAAAGACTTGACTAGAATTCAGTCGTGTTGGATGTGAGGCAGTTACTCACCGATGGCAAGGATGAGGTCGCGCAAACTTATCACGAATTTACTGAATTATAAATATTAAGCATTAGGAAACTATTCAGTGGCCTGATAATATGGCATTCACAGCGTAGCCAGTAAGTCCTTGGTTCGATCCGTGATGGAATCGAGAGTGAGCACTGCTGAAGAGTCTAACTACTAGGACAAAACAGCTGTCCGGTGCTTCCAAGTGATCAATGGATTGTCTAATCCAGATCCATTAGTGATATCAAAACTGACAGTCAACCATCTCCACAATACCCAATTGTTATGTAAATTGTTTGTATTCGTCATTACTGAGGAATTCAGCAACAGTATGAATAAGCTGTTCAATTTTCATTGGTTTACAGTGGTACCTAATCGACATCAACCTGTGATAAACACAAGAACTAAACATACCGAATTATCTTTTTTAAAACAGTTTAGGGTTTTATGAATGGATGGAGATGGAATCGCTCTTGTAGTATATCTAATACCTTCTGTCAAGAATCATGTTCTTTCAATACTCTTAATGCATGATGTTCTTAATGAAATTTCTAACCAATGTTTATTATCAATAGCTGCTTCATAGGTACAAATTGCATTTATTAGTGATGGCATCAAGTATCTTTCTGTTCATGTGATCTTATCTTCAATATGATTGAATTTGGTCTTTTGGCTACTTGATATCAACTTCTCACACTTTATACTTACAATTCTGTTGATAGTTCTTATGAAGTCAGTCTGTATAAAAGTGAAAACTTCGAATATATGTGTATATAGTCTAGTTGCCATACAACATCAGTAAAACAAGATAAAACAACTAAGATTTGGGAACAGAATAGTGTAAGTAGTAACATCAGTGTTATTACAAAAAATACTGTTAAAAAAAGTTTCCAATAAGTTTCCAATTCTAGATCTAAGTAGGGGTGCAGTGACGGTTAGTGGGCTTACTTACACCAACGTGATGCAGTCAGATAAATTGATAAGTGAACCACATAATGAAACGCAGAGTAAGGGGGGATCAGTACTTGAAAATTTAAGAGAAATAACTTTAAATGATAATATCAGTTAATCGTCATGTACACTAAGGTTGTGTAGATCAATGAAATAGCAGGCAAACTGTCATGTACTTTCAGAGGACAGAAGATACATAAGTTGAAATGTACCTTAGTAACAAATGATAATAACTAATCTCAGTTATCATTCTAGTAAAAGACACATATTAAACATCAGTTTTAACATTTTACAATCTGTTCATTAATGATTTAATGTTACATGGTGGAATAAATTGGCCTTGTATATTTATATATATTTAAACAATTCTATGTAACTTGTAGATGTTCGACTAATACCAACTTATGGTCCAAATGTACTCAGTTTGATTAGGTTAATGTAGCTGCTTAATCTATCGTAGACTCAACTTGAAGCTATACCATCTAATAACTCAGTAACATGGCTCACCGTAACAGTGGTAACCAGGTTTTCCTGTTTCTTTAATGTATGCAATATAAGACGGTGTTACTGGAGAAGAATATATTTAGGAGGAATATCAAGCACGGTGTGTGTTGCCACTATCTACTCTGCTTTTACTCTCTGAGTTCACTATATGAAGCTTAATACATGAAGATTTTTGACCTTAATGACGTTCATTTATAACTTGATTAGGCATGTATATCACCTCATTAAACCCGATATTCATAATTATTTTATTATCTTTTAGATGCAGTTAGTTTAAGACGACTTACTTCTACTGATCAAATACCACCACTTTTTACATGGGAGCTACGTTCATCTATTGGTGGTCAACTTTTACCTTATACTGAACAAGCCAGTGGTTCTATAATAATAAAACAACCAACAAAAGATCCTAAATTAGCTGAAGAAGTTGGTGTTAGTACAATGGAATTAGAGACTTTACGATTACCTGTTGATGCTCCATCTGGTGCATGGAGTCGTTGTGTTGTACAAATTGGCCAACAAGTATTCACTTCACCATATTTCCATATTCAATTACAAAAAGAAACTACAATGGAAACTTATTCACCATTGCCGAAATCTCATTGGAGTAAGTTTATTACTCAATTTACACTTTATGTACGAACTTTGTTATAGAAACATTTGTATTGACTAATGTTCATTTGTCTTGTACAGCATTTGGTTGTTACAATCATAACATTTCAGAGTTTAACATAACTTTCTTGATCATACTGTTGGTACAAAGATTTGATCATAGTACTCAATTTGCTGACACCTTAATAGTATCGTCTAACAAGGGAACCGTATATGTATATATATTCTAGCTAATAGATCTACTAGCTGTATGGCCTCTGCTGATTTGCCACTCTTGATTTGTCGAATGGCTATGTTGATTTATTTGATTGTTGGTGATTCGACGTTTGATGGGAGATTCGAAGATGGTGCATCGATGACTGGTGGGTTCAGTAGGGCTAGTCTACTCAAGCGTTCTTTGATTCGATCTTTTCACCCGTGGTGTTGTTCCTGGATCTCAGTGACCGTTTCGTTATTGTCGCTATTTATTAATCAGCTAGCTTCTTTATTGTATCATATAAATGTCTCATATTTACCCTAGAAAAATGACAACCAACTGGTCAGTGGTCAGTGTGAAAGCCAACTTAAAATGCTACACCTAATTAATGTAACGAAGGTGATGAGTAGGCGGGCATCTACACATAGAGAAGGGGGGGATACATTGATTACAAAACATAGTAACACATCATGGATGAAAGTACTCATAGGTCATACGGTTGTTTAGGGACACATGATCTAACTGCTGGAGGTCACCACAAGAACTTTCATTTTATTACATAACGATGACATATAACGGCGTCATGATCTGATCTGCATAAGAAACTATTGAAAACCAAGAAGAACTGAATATCCTTTAAGTACAAATTCAACGAACGTCACAACAAATCTTCACAACATCTAATTTAATGAAGTCTGATGAATATTCCAATTTGTCTATTCACCGTTGCCTTTCTTTTTTGTTTTATTTGTTAATAGGTGATGATAAAAGTATTGAATTGATTGTCAAAGGTTTAGATTCAGAAGGGAATAAAATTGTTCAAGAAGGTGAAAATGTTGAGTTAACATGTGAAGCACGAAGTAAGTCTTTATAAGAAGCTTCTACTTATTAATAGATAGTTTCTTTTCAAATGAAGAAGTACAGTTGTAAATATAAAAGTTTAGTTATTTGTATTTGTAACAAATTGATGTTTAATGAGTACCGGTAAACAGCTGTTTCATTCTAGTATGGGACTTTTAAACAGTAAGCACTCTTAGTTCCATCATAGGATCGAACTTAAAGCCTTTCAGTCTCACAATGAATAGTTAACCATCTGCACCATTGAATCGGCTGGAATATCGTGGTAAATTTTTCACTTTCACTAATTTGTGATATAATGCAACAATTTAAAAATATATAAGTTGCCTGAAATTTCCAAGTTTTAAATTATTTAAGTCAAATCAATATCTCCAGTATTGTCTACACTAACCAATATTGTGCACTGAAGTGGACGGTGATCGGAAATGTATGGTATATGTCTCATTTCCAAGCTTACTCAATATACAATCATCATTCTATCAATTGATTAACCATCGTCATCTAGTACTCTGTTGTCCTTCTACGATACATGATTTTGAAGTATCTATCACCAAGGACATGCGGCTTAATCATATCTTATACGGGAGTCCCGGCGTAAGTCAGGTTGTCAATGTACTCGTTCACTGTAGTCTTTAGAAGGCTAATGTAGACCAATACTGAATTACTGCTTTTCATTGATAAGGACATTAATGTATTTTTATTATACTTGATGTCTTACTAACGGTGTTCTAGAAATTGCGCATATCCTGAACATCTTCACAGAATAAGCCTATATTGTCAATAAAAGAGACAACTGGTTAGAATCAAACTCTGTAAATTTAGACCAAAAAGTAACTTCTGAAAGCAAGTCATTAACATTTTTAAGGTCAAAGTGAATATGTCTCCACACCATTCATAAATATCAGCCATGTTTGTAGATGTACTTTGTATGGTACCATATCCTGTCTTGTTTAAGTTGAAGTATCACTGGCAGGAGGAATTCAGGCACGCGTTACGCTCTATTTGAGACTTGTCAGCTGGGTGTATCTTCATTCCAATGTTGATGTTTCCACTGAAATTCAAACTCAGTTCGGTTTCGTACCAAACGCCACCGCGTTCACGACAAGGTTACTTAGTTCAGACAATCACACTTATGCCACGGGGAGGCGTATATATAATTAGAATGTATTTGGTTCTTCTCGTTGATTTATCATGAATTGGTCAGTCTCTGTTGCCATATGAGCAACCTGAGTGATGCAGCATTAGTTCACAAGTATTTTTGTAAAGCAGTAGTATATTCAGGTTGTGAGCTAAGAATGCACATCTGGCAACAGAGACTGATCAATTTCAGGCCATGAAAAATCAACGAGAAGATCCAGATTCATTCTAACTAATTGTTTTACTTTAAACAAGACTGAAATGTTATTATCGTTTGTAGGTTGTGTCCCTAATTACTGAATGATTACATCGACTTTAAATTTTATGACGAATTTATGGGAAAATGATAAATTCATGTTGTCTCCCACCTCCAATTAAAGATTACTAATTGTTACATTGTATATTTCTCGTAGTTTGATACTTCAAGGTTATAATTGAATTACATTATTCCTTTCAAGCTACTTGTACTTCAGTTGCTTATTGCATTTATTCGATTCCATATATTTCCTTATCTTATTCATCATATCGATATTTTATTTTATATACATCCTATCAACCGTCTATAGTTTTTTCGGGTTAACAGCTTTTGCAAGGTATTTTTGAAAAATGGGAACTGGAAGTGGACGGTTGTTCATTCTTAGTGTAGATACTCCTCAGAAATACAAATCCACTTTCCCACCAGAAAATCAACCGAAGTACCTTCAGGCTTCTTTGTAAATGCTGAAATAGCTTCCTACGGTTTACAGTTCTAGCTCAGCCAAATAGCAATATACTTGTATAACCTCATCGATTGTTGTTGGTGGGTAACTGGTCTACACGTGAAATGGCTAGAAACTTCACTTCTGAAGATAATTTGTAGAGTTTTAATATGAAGACGTGACTAGTATAGCCCATCTATATCGAGTGAAGCAATTATTCACTAATAGTATTGGGTGAGGTGGTGCTAACATATCGTGAACTGATTTTGTTAGGAATATCAATTGTCGAAAACCGACTTAATGGTCTAATGGTTAAGCGTTAGTTGCAAAGTTTAAGTTACTGGGCTTGGTTTCGTGGTAGTGTTGTGGTTGAACGCTACTGAAGAGTCTCACGAGTGATGTTCAATGCCATTTTCTGTTTTTTAATTATTGTGTAACTCAAATGAATTAGTGACATCAAAGTTAACAATCTCTGTATTCTCTGTTTGAAGAAAATTCTATAAACCATATTCCTCCTTGTTGATACTCATGAATGAAATAGACACCTAAGTTGTTACTTTATTGTGAAGTCATTGTAACACAAAGTCAATTATCATTAAAAGATAGTTCAATACCTGTTTATCATCAGAAGTTAATTTCCTTATTTTGATTAATTGAATTACATTAGAATGTGTAATACTACAAGTATACACTTATTTTTACTTCAGTAGTATTTCCAGTCATACTTCAACTTTTCTTTAACTAATTTTCACATCAGTTGATTTGAACAAATGAATGACACTTTTAGCTTAGAGTTTACTACTTATGAATGCTTATATTTTACTGGGGAGGGGTGATGGAGGAGATACAGTACCGTTATTTTCTTATTTATCTTTTATACTAAGATGCTGAAACTCAAGAAGTTCTAAAAGATGATCGAATTTTACTTGGTTGGCAATTTTTGGATCCTGAAAAACATGCCTATCTAACTCCATGGGTTAGTAATGCTCAAATTAGTGGTGATAAATTACAATTACAAGAGATTGAAATACCAGGTGAACAAGATAATCGTTGGAATGTTTGGGGTTATTGTGTAGCTGATATTAAAGATGGTGATCGTATTAAACATTATCAATCAGAACCATTTAATTTAGGCGTTGTAGCTGAAGAAATCACTGGTATATCAACAGTATCACCTTTAGTAAAGAGAGATGGTAAGTAAACAAATTATGATATGATTACATAATTGTCTTATTCTGGTGATGTTGACAATTTTGTGCCATTTCTCTTCTTAACGCTGTACTGACATGTGTGTATGTATAAGCAGGTATGATCAACGTAGAATCTGACACATGTGTGCATCGCTCCAAGATGGTATGCCTCAATTGAACAGCAAGATTAATACCATATTGGTGGAAGTAGAAATTACTTCAATGACAATAATAACGAGAATAAAGAAGAGTGAATAAACTGTCTTGACTTAAACTAGTTATTATTAATGATTGGTTCTATGTAAATAATGACTTACTAGCTACTTGCCTTCATGATGACAGTCTGTCTCTACGATTACCAACAATCTTCCTATTAATTCTATTGGCATGCCTGATGCTTGTAAATCCAGGATTAATAGATTATTTTTATATCTACTGACTTTGTAGTTATGTAATTTTGTTCTTAATTTATTAAACCATTACTTTAACATTCTCATAAAACATAGTTTGAATCTGTCACAGATTGATTTCAGTTTAGTCCCATTAACAACTCTGAAGAGAGTTAAACAAAAGTTTCCTTTTAGTATAGAGCTCTACCGTATACTAACCCTATCCTACTAAGAAATGGAGTCCAGCATCTTCAGATCTTACTGATAAATCTTTACCATAAGTACTTCTGGGCAACTGATTTTTTAGCATTAGAATTCCTACTTTAATCAATTTAGGTTAAAGTGATAATTGTAGTCTCATACAGCATTAGTTTTTGGATCCAGTCATACATAATGCATAACAAGGATGGTTCATTATTGTCCAATTAGAAAAGTGGAGATTAATGATTTCAGAGAATGTCAACAATCAAAATTGAGAAAAGAATTAAAGTGTATGGACTTACGGTCATTATAAAATGTGGGCTTGAATGTATCATTTCTGTACACAGAGGTCCGGTTTAAATCTGTAGATAACTAACACCTCTATGGTTCATAAATTGACTGCCTTATTATCCCTTTGATCCTTTTCGGTCAATTCTGCAGACGATGTTGAAAGATACCTCAGGTGTTGCAAATTGACTAGCAACCACTAAATGTTTCACAATCGAGCTGTTAATGCTTTTCTGCTGTCCTTTAGAGATCTATACATAGAAATGTTCATAGATGCGTTTTGGAAAGTAAACGCCTCGTATAACCAAAACAGTATACTCCACAAGGTTAAGTAAATCTGTAGATACACATAGAAGTCCCCAAAGTGAATGTTTATCCTCTACTTAGCTGTGAATCATAGAACAGCTGGATAAGAAAATGCGTAATTTGGCAGAAAAGAACATTATCCCTATTAACCAATCTTGATAAAGGTTTGTCGAAGTTGGAACAGTTCGTTCGCCATTGCCTTATCCGAACATATTTGTCATACATGACGGAATAAAGAGTGAATTAAGTTTCTTTTTTCTGCTCAACAGAAGGGTATACAGGTCTATTCAAGACGGCTTTATACATATACGTTTTTGAAGCACAAATTCGCAACTTATTCGTCGCACACGCGTTAGTTTTCTATAAATTTAAACTGGATCTGCATGTTCAGAAGTGACATAAGCAAACCCTTAATTTACCGTTATCGTAAGTAGAAAAGTAGTAGTTTTGATGAATGTATAGACCTTTACAATCCGATCACCAGACGGCGTTAAATAGTGACAAGATTTTCATTAATATTGATATTATCCAACCGAGTCTATCTTCTTGGATAATCTGAAGTAAAATTCTTATGAAATGAGCTTCAGACTGCAATCACTGAAAAATATTATTCTGATGTTATTGTTTATAAAGATCATGGATGCCATATAATTAATTTATTTAGCTTAGCGAGAATCAGTTCACCAAATATATCCTCATGAGCTCCATATCTAGAGGATAATTACAGTGAATTTGCAAATACCGAAGAATAAACAAGTCAATAGAACTTGTGGTATAATGACGATCCTGATGAGTTTGGGAACGATAACTGGTTGTTACAATGTTTCAGTGGCCAAAGCTTTCCCTGAGAGGTATGGATAGAAAGAAAAAACGCCAGCGTGTATGATTTAAGGCCTTGTCATTTTATATATCATATGCTGGACGAAGTGGTATGAATTAAATAAAACAGAGACTGAATTGCAAGGAAAGTCATGTATCGAATTCGAGGTTAATTGGATCTAAATAAAGTTACAGTGATTAGAAAAGGATAACATATATGACAGTGGTTAAGCAGTACAAATGTTTAGTCAGAGGTGGCTTAACCTTAAGGGTCCTAATAGCCTAATGAATAGACTGGTTAAACTGAGATTTCCCACTCTACCCCATCTCCCAGTATAATAATCATAAAAGAACTTTTAGAAGAAAGCAGCTATACTTTCTCTATCAACAGTTTTGTTAGTATTATCTGTGAACAAGTGTTAGATTTAGACTAACAATGAAGGTTGTTTCAATAATATTGGAAGAGAAAATATCAAAGACGACTACTATGTATATTGGAGCTATAGTAGATCGGGTGATTAGTTTGTTTTGCATACACCGACATGATTATTGAAGCACCATTACTTTGATAAAATAGCAACAGTTTATGCAAATTTAAGCAATGATCATACAAAGAATGATCCTATTACATAACATCATAATGGCACTATTAAGCGCTCGTATCTTTTCTATAGTTACAATCAGAATCATGATTTTTCAGTTATTCAACAATTTCCTATACGAAAGTTTAAACTACTACGGCATATATCATTCGCATGGTAAACATTCCTTATTATTGTTTTAATATTTATCCAGTGAATAGTTCACTTAACGTCATAAAAATACGAGGAAACTACATAGTAACCATTTTTGTGTATATTGGTATTCAGTAACAAGACATACTATAAATTTCCAGAAAACTTATTCATCAGTATCATTTTAGACCAGTAATCTATGTGGTTTGATGTGGATTAGTTTGACTTTCACTAATAATCATCGTGTTTAGCAAGGACTTAAAAACATTAACAGGATGAGAATGCAAATCTAAATAGAACCTCTCCATGTATCTCAACAATAATTAGATGACATGGTTCTCATTCGAAATTCATTCCAAGTTCTTTGATTAATCCTTCCCGAATATATTAAGTTGTAAATAAAATGGATTTTAACTAGGTGTTGTGGAAGTTGTTGAATTTCATTTTAATTTCTCCAGGTATTCTGAGTTAGGCAACCACTAAAAGCCGTAAGGTATTGATTAGCTGATTTGTCGTAGTATGAGACTACTCAATAGTATCCATCAGTGATCCCACAAGAGAATCAATCCCAGGAACTCATAAATTCGTGGCGAACGCATAACTGTTAACCACTGAAATGACATTTATCTATTGGTATTTCTAACCCTTGTTAATTTATGATGTATTCGCACAATCACATTAATTCTCATCAATCAATAACTACCTTACACTCAGTTTGAGGCTCTATTGAGAAGACCTGACGAGGTAATGTATTCTGTTCAAAAAATACAAATGAACTTCCACTGATAGCAGCAATCAATGACAATACATCTGAACTCTTGATGTAGTTATTGACCTTCATCATTAGAGCTTTATACACATCCTTTATGGCATAATGTGTAAGTTTTATCAGTCAGCACTAGAGATAAACGTTGAAATCGACTTATTTCTTCACAAAAGATATTATCTATTAAAAAAGGCAGATTACTTACTAACTCGTTATTAAATCGTTTTATTCCTATTCTCACCTCTGATTTCATGCATTGACTTCTAAAGGTGTTTATGTCAAAGTTCAAGGAATCTCAGATGATGGATTATTTACAGCTACAGAAGGTAGTAATGCAGAGTTAACATGTCAAGCAATTGGTAAGTTTCTAGATCTATACTAATTAATTATAATGTCATATAATTTGAATGCATCTGTATTCTCATCTTGATTATCTATTCATAGCCAATTGTACAAACTTAGATGTCAGAATTCAGTAGATTAAGGATAAACTTAATGACACTTGATATTAACTGAATGTATTCGAACTACAATGGGATTATTAATACTGGAATGTATATACCTTTTAAGGACTAGTCTCAAACAAGACGAATTATCCATTTTAGATTCTAATTGTCAGTTATAATCCATCTGTAATCATTTATATATTCACACTGTTTGTCCCTTTACCCCCCCCCCTCCACTTAAAACAGAAGTTTCTTATTCGTGTAGTTTAAAATATACAGCATTGATGTACTTTAGTAAAATATTGCCTACTCAGATTTACGAAGTTATCTTAAAAGTGAAACTGCAGGATTCATTGTGAGAACTTGGCTTCATTCAGGATGGTGGACTAATCTGACTTCTTCTCGATATATTTTAATCGAAACATTATGTGATATAGAAATAAGATTTTAAGACAAGAGCCATTACAACTAGAAAATTTATCGTCATCATGTTGATTTGACTGAAACTGATTAGTCTCTGTTGCTATATGTACATTCTGGGCGGATTACCTCAACATAGCGATGAATTGAAAGTAATGTTAAAGTTCGGTTGCTTCTAGCAAGTAAAATGTAAGACGCACGTTTCGTCCTATTTAGGACTCGTTAGCTAAACGAACATGCATCCGATTGCTGATGTTCAAACCAGGATTCGAGCTTAGTTCCTCTCATACCAAAAGCCACCGCATTCACCACTAAACTGGTAAGTCATAGCATTCACGCTTGTGCAACGGGTATATATAAATAGTGATGTAATTAGTGGATCTTTCCGTTGATGAAACGTGCGTCCTGAATTCTGTTTGCCAATCACAATCCAACTTTTACAATAGCCATTATAAAATAACACGAAGTAACTTAGACTATGTGTATTATTTGAATATTTAGATAGGAATAAAGCTAACTTTATAGTGTTTATTAATTGTTACTAGGATAGTTTATGAGTGAATTGTCTTCTGTAGAACTAGAGGTCTATTGAAATTGATTAGTGCCATAGTTGTCATGTTCTTTTTTTATTGTTCAAAACAAACAATAATTTAGGTTTGTAGTTACTAATTTAAAGGACCGTAGCTGCTACCTTGACGTGGTGGTCGGGCTTGCCTATCGTGATGACCCAACCGAGCTATACTGGCTGGAACATATGTTCCTGTAGGTTCTACCATGTCAGGCATGTCGATTAGAGAACGATGAGACTAAAAGAGGCTACACAAGGTCTGAGGGCAAAGTCGCACTACTGACTGCAGAGGGGTGTGACAGCAGTAAGGTGTTTCCCTCGGACAACCAGCATCTGCAGCGATGCTGCCTTCTCACAAGAAAGGAGGGGTTAGAAAAGGTCGACCCTAAAAATGTCACACCTCACTTACCTCACGAATTTCCGTCTCCGGCGGTAGGGGTGCCCACTAAGGGCTTTTAAGTGCGGAGCTAATACTCAAAAAACTTTTCATAAAAAGGCCGTGCGTGACAGGCCTCAAGCAGTTGTCCTTTGGGCTCTGCGATCACTCTCTCAGGTCTCTAAGACCGACACTAATCTGCCTTCTTTTTCAGGTTTCCTCAAGAAACACCCTTCCACGGTGTGGGCAGCCGGGAAGTGACAACCGCCCTCATACCCGTAAAAGCACGAGAGTCCAAAATCAAATCCTTTCCACACCCCATAATTTAAAGGATGTGTTATGGTATACACGGAACACTAGATCTATACTATTTACTAGTTATATTGAGTTACAAATGAATGCTTGCAATTCCTAAGAACCTAATACTCATTGTACACACATTACAGTTTAGTTGATAAAATGTGAACAACACTAGACCACTAGATAATTACGTAATCAGTTACTACTCAGTAAATATTCAATATAAATCAGTAAAGTTTTGTCATTGATTGTCATAGTGTATATTGACTTATTCATTTAAAATATCTGATCACTTAGTTGGTGAGTATATTTAACAAGTGTTCGTAAGATTTGAATGTTTTCCTACTTGTTTTCTTGTTTGCAAAATTTATATCTGTAGTGAAATACTTCAGTAGATATATATATGTACCATTATAGACTAATGAACTACTGCCGTTTACATCATCGACAAACCTATCATGGACTATCTAGCTCAGTGGATAGTATTAAGTGAACTATTACCTGATTGGCTCTTTAGAATGAATATTAACTTTTAGGATTAAGATAAATTCATTTGACGAATCCGAAATGAGACGAAATACATATCTTGAATTTTATTGTTATTCACAATCATAATGTATTAATCTTTACAAATAGTTTTAAACATATAACTTAATTATCTTTTCTTTCAGATTTTAATACTGGTCACAGTTATGATGATAATAAAGTAACGTATGGATGGGATTGGCGTCAAATGGATGGTGAACCTGCAGATCTTAGTGAAATTGGTGATGTCATAACAACGAATGATAACAAAATAACAATATCAAACATTCATTATATTACACCTAAAAAAGGTCGTTGTCATGTAACAGTATGGCCTAAAGATGATAATTCATTAAGTCAACCACCAAAAACATATTCATCTGATTTCTTCTTTACTAATATTCAACCAACTAGTACAATTCATAAACTACAACCAGAAGATATTCTTCCAGTTGATGGTAAGCATGATGTTTTTTATTCACACTTAGAACTCCAAATTATAGTCACATCATAACATAGTGAGAACTCAGAAGCAGTAGTATTGTAACTTGGAATTGCAATATTCAGTAATAGGTATCCCATACAGTAGGCAGTCAGCACTTAGTAATCCAGGGACCAGCAATCATAGGAATTCTCTAATCACCCAATCCAATAATCCAGTTGTGCAGGAAATAAGGAATCTAACCAGTAATATATATATCTGCAAATAGAAATAGTAGCGTGCAACATATAAATAGTCACAAATGAGTAAGAATTAGGCAACTGACTGACAAGTAACGAATGAGAAGGTCCATCTAATATACTTTACCGAAATGATGTAACAAAGGGATGAGTAAGTAGACACAGACAGCGAGGGAATTCATGAATTACAAAACATAAGACAAGCCAGCTGCATTTACTTGCATCCAATTGTTAATGTTAACGCCGGGACTTGAGACAATTCTCTGAGGATGCATATATAACAATAGAGACTGTTGGTGGATTCTAGCCTAGGTCACCATATTCCACAATGTATGATCTTTATCATTGAGGTATTCGGGACGCTACTGAACCTCTGCAGTGCTAGCGTGTATATACTGATAGATCACAGAATAGTAATCAATATATTGTTACACTAAGTTACTTATAGTACTAGTGAAATTCTCTTTATCTAGTTCATATATCGTTTATAGTCTAAGCTATTAGACTATCGCTGGCAGCATTTTGTGACAGAACATTACTTTAATGGTAGTCATCAAGAAACCCTGGTATCTACCATCACAAGTGATCAAATTTTAGCCTCAACTAATCTGCTGTAACACTGAAGTGTATACATTGATTGATAACTGACTGATCGCTGGATAAACTGCAACACTAACTAGTGATCAGTTATCGTATACTCATTTATGTTCATAATGGAGTGCTACATCAACCTCAAGTTCGAATCTGTTGATTACTATTCAATAAGTTGTTTCAAATGTATGTTATAATTCAGACCAGATAACATAAATTAGCCTAAGTGAAACAATTACTGAAAATCAGGAAACACTGGACAGCCGCTTCATCCTGTTATAAGGACGCTGTAGTAATATAACTCAGAAATCAACTAAGAAATCAAACCTAGAGATTAGTTGTCAGATTGCTTAACCGATATTCAACAGGTGACATTTTTAGCTTCAGTCTCTTCATTGTCAAATGTCAGTTCCCGACTTACAGTGTTTGTATCACTCGGAATAATTTGTGAAATAGAATTCGAATTCAGCCTATGTAAGTTAAGCAACCAATGAAAACCAGTGGATGGCACCTCAGCATTGACCACCACAGAATCAAACCCAGGATCTTCAGGTTTTTCGCTGAATGTTTGAGTATTCGACCATTAAGCCGATATGCATCCAATTGTTGATATTTCTAATTCAATCAATCCACAGCAAAAGTTGCGCAATCTCATCCACTTCCTCAAACCTGACATTGTTTTACTCTACTAATAATATCTCCTCACTGGAACTTCACGAATTACCTTCAGAAGTTAGTCATCACTAAAATGGTATTATCTGTAACTTAATGTTGTAGAGATTGTCAAATATTGATTAGATAACACCAATTACTCTAAGTTAGTTAACTACTGAAGCAGTGAAAGAACTAATTCAACAATCTTCATAGCACTTAATTACTTATATTATTGCTAGTGATCTTATTGTTTTCTTTTTCATCTAATACAATTAGCCATATTAGGATGAATTTGTATATTCTCGTTGATTTGTTATAGAATGAGGCTGATCAGTCTATGTCGCTATATGCACATCCTGAGTGGATTGCCCAGATATAGTGATTATTCAGAAGTATTATGTAAGTTGGATAGTGACAGGCAAGGGGAATCCAGCACACGCGTTTCGTCCTATTTGGGACTAGTCAGCTGGATGTACCTGTATCCTAATGTTGATGTTCACAGTAGGATTTGAACTTAGTCCGTTTCGTGTTAAACGCCACCATGTACCAAATAGGACGACACACGCCTCCTAGATTTCACTTGACAATCACAATTCAACTGAAATAACAATTAACCACAGTTGCTGATTGAATAAATTGAATTATATTACGATAATCTGAATAAACTTGATGTTATCACTAAGTTGAATATGTATCAATTCGTCTTTGTATTAAGATGAAACAGGGTAGGGGGAAGGTTATTCAGTAAAGAGATTGACATTCAAAACGATACAGAAAAATATTAAAAAAACGAAAAAAAGAAATGATGAAGAAAACACTTGAGAGAACCCAAAAAAAACTAACAAAATAAGTGGTTTATCTCATCTAAAGTAATAAAGGTCAATTACTATTGAATGCTGATGACATCAGAAAGGGAACAGTAAACGTAACTTAGTCATTATGATTGTTTACTTATTGAATTGTTTGTTTGATACAGAAGAAAGAAAATGAAGAGAAAAAAAGAAAAACTGCTTAAACATTTTTATCTCTTTTGTTGTTGTTGTCTTCTTTCTTTATTTGTGTAAATGTGAATGTGTGTTTGTAGTTTACATTGGAAACCTATTACTCCCCCTTTCGCTGTCCCCTCCTCTACCACTATCACCCCCCCCATTTGATATTCATTGAAATCAGTATTTTTTCTATAACCCATGATACTTTTTTGTTATATCCTCCTCACCATCCTGCTTAACTAATTTTATTTGTTTATTATGATAGCAACAAAAGATGATAAAGTGATATTTGATATAATACCAATGGATACAAATAAACAACAGATAAGTTTAACTGTGAATGATGGAAATACTGATGAGATAAATGTTATGGCGAAATGTAAGTTTGATTATTGTGATTATTGTATTATGTTTATATTATCTTGTATGGAAGTGTATATTATCTTTTTATCAATTAGAATAGTTAAAATGATTTGAATAGGGAATAGGGAACATTGAAGAAAAGAGGATGGTTGCACACTATTAGGAATGAAATGAAAAAATATATATTTCCTTGAAAGAATGATACACTTATGCATAGATAAATAACATAGGGCCTGGCTTATATGTGCGTTGGTCCAAGTTACCACATTTCAATAACATAAGTAAATGTACATCAAACTGATCAAAGCAGTAGTTACTTCAGTGGTAGTAAGAGTAAAACTGTGAACATACAAAATATAATGTAGTGACTAGCTCCTTGAGGTAATTACTGGAGTTCTAGTTTGATGACGTGACCGGTGTAGTTCAATCATGTCGGGTGTGAGGCAGTTACCCACCGATGACAATGGATGAGGCCTCCCACGTATCACGAATTGACTGAATTGGTAATATCAACTATTAGGAACCGACTCAGTGGTTCAATGGTAAAGCGCTCATCGTGGAGCCAGAGTGTCCCAGGTTCTATCCCCGATAAGGTCGTGGATGCGCATGGCTGAAGAGTCCCGTGATAGGACGAAACAGTTGTCTAGTGCTTGCAGGTGATCAATGGTTGTCTGATTCAGATCATTTCGTAATATCAGGATTGACAAATTAACTATCTTCACAACAACCTCCTAATTGTAGAGAGAAAGAGTTGGTTCGTGGAAAGAAAATTTGAAATAATCTAAATCTGTGCCACTAAATGTCATTGCTGAATAGTAGAAAAAAGAATAACAGTGTGGTGGATACTACTTGCAAGTTTTTATGTAAATAGTATATAGAGAAGGTCGTATTAAGTGGTAACAGTGGACAGTTGATAAGTGTATTGATCATTCTTTACAACAGAACTATGAGTGTATATTCCTGTAGTACAACTTGTACAAACATTTATATTTTTTCCTAGGTGACACAATGATCTACTGTTATTATTCATTAAGATTTACTGCTATTGTTCTACTATCAGTGGATGTTGATGACACTGTTCAGGCGTATAATTGTCCAGAAACCTATACTTTAACAGCAGTTGAACCGCATTCACCAGTTGCAACAGGATAGACAAGATTTTGGGACACTGTTCAGAAAACGGGAAGCTAGTAGAGGATTTCTTAACTCATCGTCTAACGTTGGCAGTGAACACACTTGAAGGCTGGTACCTGTCTAATACCGTCGGATCCTGTCTGACCCAGGAAGCGTTCTTCCGTACTGTTGTGACGCCACTTGCCGAACTGTCAAATTCAGTCACCGGCAGCAATACTACAATATCCTACGACAGTTTGATGACCTTAGCATCTGTGCCGTCATAACCTGTTTTCTCTGACCAACCCAGTAAAGTACTAAGCACTCACCTTCGCCATCTGGCTCTTCACACCGGCCAACTCAGCAGTCACTCTGAACTGCTGCAGGAAGCTCCTGATGTCCCGATAGCCGAATGTCTGTTGCCACGACACTATTATGTTGTTTTCGAACAGTAATACCGGATATCCTGAACAACTAATGAATATAATTTATTGTGTGAATTTACAGTAAGGCATAAGTGATGAATGCATCACATTTATTGGTCCATTTATACAGTGTTTTGCCCTTCACCTCTACACACTTGGTTTTATACTGCATTCTATTCTATCTCTTATTACCACCTACCCATTTTGTATAAGCCTTAATTCTTCCTTTCCTAACTGTTCATTGTTGTCACTCTACACGAAGTATCGTTATATACTACCTATATAAAACCATTCAAGTAGTATCCACTACAACACTACTTGCTTACCTTAACTGACTTGAATGAATCATAGTTGATGTTTTGTTTCGTAATTATTGATAATCATGTTCATTTAATCACTAAGTTATAGTTTAAAACATACATATTATTTATTCTACTACTATCTTTCAATTTCAGTAGCATCAACGAATACACCATTAGATGAAACAACAAATCCTCAACTTCTTCGTTATTCATATGATTTAGCATACATTAATGGATTACCAGCACATACTGGTGAACTTGGTGAATCTATTGAATTCAATAGTAAAAATGGTAAACTTATCATCAATAATCCACATTATACAACTAAACCAATAAAGATACGCTTTAATGCTATTGTCAATGAAACTGATTCATCTAATGAAGGAGTTGCTGATGAAGAACAAACTGAAGCAAAAGTTAATCAAAAGTCAACTAGTCAGTTGAAACGATATCGATCTGATTATTATTCTATTAACATTATTCCAAAAGAGGATAGTGAGAAACCTACTTGGTCTATACAACCTGTACCTGTATATGACAGTGAGTTGCTTAACTTAATTAACAACTAGGTGTTGTAAAGATTGTTGAATATTAATTGAATATCATGAATTAGCTTGATTTAGACAATTATTAATCATCAGGATTTGGTACTGGATAGCTGTTTGATATTAGTATCGGACTCTTCAACAGTGCACATCTACTACCTTGTCAGTGACGGAACCTAAGACCATCTGATTCTATGGCGAATGCTTTGTCATCAGACTACTTAACTGGTCCGCTCCAGACAGTTAATATTTTTAATTAAGTTACATGGTGATACCCTTACACTATCTTAGCCATTGTCATCGGTGGTTAACTGCCTAACTTCCCGATACGATTGAACTCCATTAGTCACATAATAGAGTATATCGTATGATCTCAGTTAAGATAATATTTAAATTAACTAAGTTTTAAGGATTGTCTTTTGCAAAGTATTTTCATATAATTAACCCTAAATGATAAATAGGAAGATGATAAAACCGAGGAAAATATTTGTCGTTGTAGTTGAAATGCAAATGGATCTAGAAGAATAAACACTTTCCATGTAGTGATGACTTGTGATGTCGTGATAATGCATATTCGATAGCGATCGCAGACTTTAAAACTAAATGACCTGGAATCAAATCAGCAATGGACGGGAGCATGAGTTCTTTCAAAAGATTTCATATGCGTCTTTTTGATTAGTATCAGATAGCACGAAACATATGTCTAAGGTTTCCTACAGACTACCGCTCTAACCACCTTCCATTCCAAAGAATAGAATACTAAGATATTTTCTGTGGATTTAACTTTGGGCTAAGATATTCAGGTGATTTTGAAGGAAGGCGATATTGAATTTAGGTGGTTTTAATGGAGATAGATATTGAATTTAACTGATTGTATTCATCAAAGAGTAAGATGATTCGAGTACCATTATAAACCAAACAGTTCTGGTTAGTCATTTCATTATAATTTGGGGCTCCTCAGGAGTGTACACCCTCGATTCTGTCAGAAAATTAAATTGAAGGTTCATAGGTCTTACGGCTAACGCCTAATCATATTTACAACCGAACCGGTCACACTTTACCGGTATGAGTAAGCAAAGGACCGTATGGATAATTCACGTCTTTAATTATGTAGCATACTCTGGTTTCAAAGTATTTACTCTTAGATTCATCATTGGACAATCTACAAAATATACTGAGAGATGTCTGTATCTACTTTACATTGAAGATGCTTTAGCTATTCACATGCTGAAATATAAGTTGTATGTACTAGAAGCAATTAGTGAGATTGCTTTCTTTACCATGGTTTTAGTTCAGAGTTCACTATATCTGATTTGTTTACTTGTACTTCTCTATATCTATATTATCTCACTTCTACATGTGGTATTGCTAATTACTTTAACCCTTATAATGATGATACTTATTATCATTATTATCATCTAATTAAAGTTGGATTGTGACTGGCAAGCGGAATCCAGGAGACAAGATTCGTCCTATTTGTCACTCATTAGTTGAGCGTATGTACATCCCGATATTGATGTTTACACCGGGATTTCAACTCGGTTCATTTCGTGCCAAATGCCAATGAATCAACCACTAAACTGCTGAGTCTAGACAGTCACTCTTGTGTAACGGATGTAATTAGGATGAACTTGTATCTTCCTGTTTATCCAACTTAAACAACACTTGTGGTGTTTTTACTATATTGAGACAATCCACCAAGGATGCATATACAGAAACAAAGACTGACCACCCTCAGTCCATAACAAATCAACGGGAAGATAGAAGTACATCCTAATTATCATCTTATTATTATAGAATGACTGTTTCTATCTATATTTTCTCGATTTTCATTTACATATCTCTATCACAATCTAACAGTAGTCACAATTATTGTATCTCTAACCTATTGCTAATATAATTTTCATATTTTATCAATCAAACATACGCGCCTCCCCTCTTTGTTCAACTACTAATCGATTAGCTTAAAACATCAATCAGGCAAAGTGGTTGACATGACAACTAATCAAATTCTTTTAATGATTTTTGTGACGTTTTATTATTCACATACGATTGTTGAGTTTGATACCAAATTAATCAGTTGACTGAATTCGTTACAGATTGATGTAGGGTACCATTGAAAACCAAGGAGCATTATATATCTGCTTCATCCTAGTGTGGGACCCTTAAGTAGTGTGATCTCAAGAATTCGTGTCAGAGGATTTAGATTAGTAGGGTGTCTAACCCCCAGCATCATTGGGTCGATTAGGCATTTAACTGGTGGAACTCTTACTTCCATCAATTTGTGATACATAACATGACGATCATCCATTATCATCGGTTATAATTGTCTGACTCTTAACAATTCTCAAATGACTTCGTCGTTTATTGAGTTGAAATAAACTGCACAAATAGCATGAGTTAAGTTGTATTGTTTCTGGTAAGTGAAATTCATAACGCATCTTTCGAATAATTTAAACAAGTCAGTTAGATCTTCTTGAATTCCAATATTGATGTTTACACTGTAACTTTAATTTAGTTCGTTTCTTGTTAAACGCCATCGCATTCACCTCGAAGCTACTGAGTCCTCTGTATTATGATAAGTCTGCCCAGAAAGCACATGTAGCCACTGAAACTGGTCAATTCTGAGTCTGTAAAAAATACCGTCAAATAAATAAAAAGTAGTTTTATTTTTTATTGTATGCCATTCATTTTTTGCATATATTTATTTTATCTACTTATTTACTATTTCAGTAAGCGAAAATTCTAACAAGGTACAAATTGATGGACTTGATGAAAATGGTAATGCAGGCTGGAGTACCAGGCAAAGATTTGAAATTGACATGTTTAGCGTTAGGTATGTATTTTGTTGTATAAAAGTTTTGCATTATACTAAATTTCAACTATTTCTTAAGAGAAAACTAACATTCTATTACATTAATTCTTCATAGATTGGTTTCGAACCATAAGTACGTATTAACTGTAACTTATCCTAGAATCTATTTATGAAGCTTTATAAAATTGACTAACCGATAGCTGAAGCATAAACATAACTTTTTTAAAATCTTTCTGTTGCTTGTACTTAATACCTGATGATAGTGCAAAATGTAGCCGGTTTGCATGGAATCTTCCTAGGATTTCTGCTAGTCTTATGTTAGGTTACAGGAAGAAGGTTAAGTATAAGATTAGCAACACCATACGTATAAGGTCTTGATTCCGAAGAGTTATGACTCTTCATGGTGACAGCCGAGTTTCTTTGGAAGTCAAAAGGCTGGTATCTCTTCTGGCCAGAGCAACAATTAATAGTTTCTGTCAACTAAACATTACTTTAGCCTCAAATGAATATTAATTATGTTCCATAGAACGGTTTCGATATTACTAGAACATAAGTGCATGATCCAATGAACTAATCAAAACCAAAGCTCGTAAAAATCATCTAAATCAAGTTATTGTTTAGGAAAGAGAAATATCAAATTTAGTAAATACAAATGTGTAGGGTGGCTGACTGTTGGACGAAGAACAAGGTCAATGTTAAGCAGTCTAGTAATAAGAAACACGGATCAGAATAATTTCTAATTAGTCTTATAGGGATATCTTCAACTGTAAATAAACCACTAGGAGTCAGTGGGAACTGTGATGAGATTCCTCAGCAGTATTCATTCACATTCAGTTATGAGAATCAAACCCAAGGCTTTCAGATAGAGAAGCACCTGGTCTTCTACACCACTAGGCCTAGCTGACATCCGATGATAGAATTTCTACTTAAAGTGATTTAAAGTGATCAAGCGTTCATCGTGAGATCCTGAATACTTTGGGTTCGATTCCGATGGCTTGTTCGAGACTGCACACTGTCACAGAGATGTCTCATACCATACCATTATCAATCTGTGACAAATTCAGTAAACTAAAACATAATACTAATCTCCACAGACCACCTCAGTTGAAAATTATAATCATCGGTATATTAAAGTTACGTAATAAGAAGTGAGTGAATAAAAGTTCCAGTCATATAGGCAATGAAGGCAGTTTACAAAAAGGACAAGAAGATAATTAAAATGGAATAAACCTAAAACATTTGTCAAATTAACCATGGAAGACACAAAGGCATTTATTTCGAATACACACAATACAGCTGTTGAATCGAATTCTTAAAGCTTATGCTTGTGTGTAACAAACAAATACGGACCCCATTTGGAAACCTTGATAGTATACAAGAGATTACAGTTGTGTAATTCATCAACCTGATCACTATAAGTAATACATAAATAACTTTATATGCGTCAACTTACTTACTTACGCCCGTTACTCTTCACAGAGGACCATTGGCCACTCACCAGTATTCTCTATTAAACTCTGTTCTGAGCAATTCTTTCCAGCTGTTTTCAGTTGCTGTTCATTCTTTTGATATCTGCTTCCAATTCTTGATGCAGTGTGTTCTTTGGCCTTCCTCTTTGCCGTTTTCCAACAGGGTTCCAAGTTAATGCTTGTCTAGTGATGCAGTCTGATGATTTCCGCAATGTATGTCCTATCCATTTGCAACGTCGTTTCCTGATTTCCTCTTCAGCTGGAAGTTGATTTGTTCTCTCTCATAGTAGGCTGTTGCTGGTGGTTTCCGGCCAACGGACATTAAGTATTCTACGTAGACAATTGTTAATAAATACCTGTACCCTTCTGAGGTTGTTTGCAGTAGCTCTCTACATTTCAGCTCCATATAGAATAACTGTCTTGACGTTCGAATTGAAGAGTTTTACTTTGATGTTGGTTGACAGTTGTTCAGAGTCCCATATATTTTTTAGCTGTAGAAATGCTGCCCTTGCTTTGCCGATCCTTGTCCTTATATTTGCTTTGGATCCTCCTTGTTGATCGATGATGCTTCCCAGGTACGTGACGGTATCCACTTCTTCCAGAGTTTCTCCATCAAGTTCAATTGGGTTAGTGCTTTCTGTGTTATATTTGAGGAACTTGCTCTTTTCCTTATGTAAGTCCAGGCCTAGTGATGCTGAGATTGCTGCTATGTTGGTTTTCTTCACTTGCATTTGTTGGTGTGTATGGTCTAGAAAAACTAGATCATCCGCAAAGTCCAAATCATCGAGTTGCATCCTACTTGTCCATTAAATTCCATGCTTCCCCTCAGATGTGGAAGTTTTCTTGATCCAGTCAACCATTAGATGAAAGAGAAGAGGCGAGAGCAGACAGCCTTGTTTGACTCCGGTCCTCACTGGGAATGCATCTGTTAGCTGTCCTCCATGCACAATTTTGCACTGTAGTCCGTCGTAAAAATTCCGGATGATACAGACGAGTTTCTCTGGTATTCCGTAGTGTCGAAGAAGTTTCCATAGCGATCTCCTGTCTACGCTGTCAAACGCCCTTTTCATAGTCAATGAAGTTGATGTACAGTGATGAGATCCATTGAATTGATTGTTCAACGATGATTCGTAGTGTCGCGATTTGGTCTGTGCATGACCGATCCTTACGAAAACCAGCCTGTTGGTCTCGAAGATGAGCATCCACTGAATCTTTCATTCTGTTCACCAACACTCTGTTGAAGACTTTTTCTGGTACTGAAAACAGTGTGATCCCTCCGTAGTTCTCACATTTGCTCAAATCTTCTTTCTTTGGTATCCTGATAAGGTGTCCTTCTTTCCAGTCTGCTGTCACTTGTTCTTCCTCCCAGATCCTCTTGAATAAAATAAAATAAATAAATAATAAAAAATAAAAAATAAAATATGCAATAACACTTTTCATATTTACATCTAAATGCTTACTGGACATAGCAGAGTGAAGCCTGATAGAAATCTAATTGACGAAACAATATTATTCATTTATATTGTATTATTCTAACTTCTAAGTTTATCATTGATTGATTGTCATTAGTTCGAACCCCTTGATTTAATTACTGCAACTTCAGAAGTAGCGTATTTCATTAGATTCCTACATAACAGAGTACTAAGTAATGGTGAAAGTTACAAATGAGATCTAAGCAATTCTTTAAATAGGATGAACTTGTATCCAAGTGGAAATATCAACATTGGGATGCAGGTACATCCAGCCAACGAGTTCAAAATAGAACAAAATACGCTTCCTGAATTCCTCTTTCTAGTTACAATCCAACTTAAACAATCCTTTGAATATACTCAACAAATGACGAAATGTGTTAATCAATTCAAGCTAGAAAATTTCATTACTATTCAATTAAGAATCATTTATCCTAAGAGATCAGTTCACTTATAAACGTTAGACAAATGAAGCGAAACTAATTTTTTAATGAAATTTCTACTCAGTTGTGCGAAGGTTTTCACATCCTTCATAGCTTCTCCATCAGGTCATGTGTAATTTGGTTGGTGCTTCCTGTGTTGTGTCGTTTCTAAGAATCTTATTTTCCTCAATGTGTACGTTGAGGCCTACTGATGACTGAGGAAACTGCTACTACACTGTGTATCATCACTTGCATTTGTTATTGTGTGTGAAACAATAGAGGCAGGTCGATTTTATTCAAAGACCGAACCGTTTATCTGCATTAAGATCATTTACTTAATTCCATGTTTTCCGTGAAATGTTGGGCTTTTTATAACCTAGTGAACTAGCGAAATAAAGAAAAAGAGGTGAAAGTAAACAGTCCTTATCTGTCACTAGGTGTTTACTCGCTATGAGTCTAGGAGCATCCCTGTAAGCAGAATTTTTACAGTGTAGTCAGTCGTTAGTTTTTCGTAGGCTATTAACTAGTCTTAATAGACTCACCACAGTATCGAAGTAAATGTAATTAAGTTTCTCTGTCCTCATTGTCAAATCCTTTCTCATAGGCTAGAAAACTCATGTAAAGTGCTGAGCTTCATTGAACTGGCTTGTTGAACACAGATCTGTAGTGCCTCAATCCAGTTTATTATAATAATTCTCCATGTAATGCTATTTTAAGACAACTTTAATAATCCATCTAACTTAACAATATGAACGTATCTAAAGCATGAAATATTCAATAATCACCATGTAAACATCAACATAAAGATGTAGACACATAAAGCCGATTGAGTCCCACATAGAATAAAACGCGCTTCCTGCAGTCTCCTTGTCAGTCACAATCCAACTTAAACAATCTTATAATATTTCATTCATGTATTACAAGTTGTATTATTACCTTCTTGTACTCAGTTTATACACTATACATAGTATTAACATATTAGAAAGCACAATTGAACATGTTAACTGAACTTATTTTGATTACTTTCCATTGAATGTATAATTCTTTTGAATAGGTTCCATTGAATCTTTATTTCTATACTACTATCTTTTTATTAGATAATTTAGATTTAGAAGTAGGATTTAAAGAGTACCAGTTATACTTGGCAATTTATTGATGTTGAAGGTAATCCAGTTAATCCTAGTCGAATTGGTGAATATGTTGAAATTCAAGATGGACGACATCTAAATATTAAAGGTTTACGTAAATCTATTGTAAATGATCATATTCGTGGTCGTTGTATTATTGTGATTAGTGTACCAATACCAGTGGATGCAGAAGTAAGAGATGATTTACCACCTATTCAAGAATATGAATCATCATATTTTAAATTTACTGAAAAAGTTATTGATAGTCAAGAAGGTGGAGGAGAAGTAGTGGAAGGTGTTACTGAAGTTACTGAATCTGGTGAATTATTTAAAGAAACAACTACACCTGCAATAGAAGAACAAGAAAGAACAGACGTAGTACAAGGTATCCTTATAAACACTAATTTTAATTGTATAAATTATTGTAATATTGTGTACAGTTATTAGATAGTTGGCTACGTCTTTTCCAATTGAAGTAGCCCATTACATATGCACATATATATATTAAATACCAAGTAGTAATCTTACTTTGTTATGTAACAGTTTACCATGTAAGCAGTTTGTAAAAAGAAGTACAAGTAAATTTGGTTATTCAATGGAGAGTAGAAATATATACACCACGAAACTTTTGAGGGTGTGTGTGTGTGGGGGGGAGGTAGAATTAGTCCTCTGTTACTGACAAGTGATAACTATTAATGAGCTTGGGTTCTGGAATTCCCACAGACTCCATTTAGCCACTCAACATCTAGAAGAATAGTAATTACATCAATATTATAACACTTGAAACAGTCAAAATCTTTAGGAAAACTCAGTTGCAATGTATCTCTTGTCACCCGCTATTATTGACAATTATTACTTAGATTCGTATAACATTCTCTATATATACATTTAGATACAATAATATGTTAGTTTATAGTTAATAGTTGCTTTCGTATTAATACACCTCTCATCTGAATTTCAGCATTGACTACTTCAGTTATTCTCTACCGACTGATATTGTAAGCTTATACCTAGACGCCATGACAGATATCCCAGTATAATGACATTTGCTTGGAGTTTTGAACATCGAAAAAAAAATCTGTGATCTCCTAATAAAGTCTTAAGTTATAGCCTATTTCACCCTAGTAGCTTAATTAATTAAGACTGAATGTCTAAAGTCAATTATGTATCAATTCATCCTTTATCTAAATGTCAATACAGTGAAATACGTGAATTCATGTCTTTAATATGAAATAGGATGTAACACACCGGATCCCTGGGATACTTTCGTAACTACATATCAGATATACTGAAAGTGTACATAAATAACAAATTAATCACTTATTAATATACAGATTAAATTGGATTTACATATCTTATTCTAATTTACAGAATAAGAATTTTTAATATCTATAGTCGTCTCAATTAGTTTAACTTTGATATGAAACTACTTATTTAAATAATTAAGTAGTTTAAAACTATAAGAAATATCTTCTTATAATTTAGTTGACTATGATTCTATACATGAAATATAAGTGACATACTGAATTACGTAAGTTTGGATACGGTTTCATGAATAATTTATTACTGTTATGTTTCCATCTGAAAGCATTCATTATTCATGAATACTGTTGTATAGTTTAGTAAATATTGACTGAATACGAGCAAATAGATTAATCAAAAGTAATAGTGAAGCAATGATAGTTCACTTAAAAGTTACGATAAATGCAGTTACAATTGTTGATTGTATGTTTTTTCAGACTGATCTTGCTTAGGCGCCACTGAAAGTAAAGAATCGTTAGACAGGTGTTTCGTCCTAATATGAGATTCCTTAGTCACAGTGTTTATTAACGAACCTTCAAATCTCTTGATAGGTCTTAGGATCATTCTGTACTTAATGAGGAAAACAAACTAAAACTAGTTCTCGCAAAATAACATTAATTCAAGTTTGAAAATTAGCTGATATATAATTTACTTGAAGAGTCTTTTGAAGTTCCAGTGCGAAGTTATGATTGATTTAGCTATCACCGACAGCATTGAATGATGTCATCTGAATAACAAGTTGATTGAAGTAGGGGCATCATCTTTAATTTATTACAATTTGTTACAATAAAAGGTCCTAGGTTCTATCTAATTCGTTATGAATATAATATTTTAGTGTAACATTTGTTTAGTACTTTTGAATTTGCAGTGTTACTGAACCTTGATGAATCTAAGATAAACAGCAACAACATTCATTAATTCATTGTTTGATTTGTCATTTGAAAAGATGATATTCAGATCAATCTGCAAACAATAGTCATATCAATAGACTAGTAACATGGCTAAAAGTCAAATGCATCAAATATTTAACAAGATTACAAAGATAAAATGTATGACCAATGGGGTTCTAATGTGTCCAGTGTGAAGTGGTTACTTACCAATCGGATTGAATGAACTCGCTCAGTGATATCGTAAAGTAATTGACCCAGAAATAGTAACCATGGAAAGCTAGCTCAGTGGTCTGATGGTTCGCTAGGAAAACTAAAAGTCCTGAGCTCGAATTACGTGATGAATTCGTAGAATCTCACTGCTGAAGAGTTTTATACTAGAATGATACAGCTGTTCATTACCAGGTCCTGGTTTTCAATGATTATCTAACTTAGGCCAATTCAAAGTATTCGATGCATAAATAAATGAAGTTGATGAAACCTCTATATAGAGTTATACATAGACTGAATATTACTACACATGGAGTGTACTTAAGTATTAGTAATAATAATAGTTGTATCCAATAGTATGCTTAGTAGATTGTTAATTTTCAACATTCAGAGTCCCAATAAGTTACTCTTTTTCTATGTACACGAAGTAGTAACGTTAAGATCACACTTTTCTCCATTATAGAAAGATTCCGGTGAAAAATCTGGAAACCGCGTAGTGATACTAAATTGTCGTCATACATGTCATGTAGCCGAAATTCTTTAAAAGTGAAGTAACTACAGTTACAGTGTATGTTTAGACTAAGAAGAAATTGTAGGTAGGCCTGTAGTTAAGACTAGAAATTTCAAGTATAGACGTCTGATTAATATTGATTTTTTTGAATGCTCGTTCCCTAGCCACGATTATGTCTTTGCTTATATCTTATTGTATTACTAACGGCAAGTTGTACATATTTTATAAAGGCACGTGAGTACACATTGCGATTTCGGGGACATGCTGAGTAATATCAGCTCACTAGTGACTAACTCCTTGAGGTAATTCCTGGAGTTCTAGTGTGAAGACTGTGACGGGTGGAGTTCAATCGTGTCGGATGTTAGGCAGTTACCCACCGATAGCAAGGATGAGGTCTAGCGAACCTATCACGAATTGATAGAATTAGAAATATCAACCAGTTAAAACATGACTCAGTGGTCTGATGGTAAAACGCTTACCGCTGAACCAAAGGGTCCTAGGTTCGATCCCCGATGGAATTGTGGATGAGCACTGCTGAAGAGTCCCGCAATATGACAAAACAGCTTTCGGGTGATCTATGGCTATCCTAACTCAGATCAATTCGTGATATCAAAATTGACAATCAACTATCTCCACAACACTCATTTAAAACAAAATAAACAACGAAAAAGTAACTCGTTGAGGTATTTGGAAAAAATGACATGTTATTCAGTAATCTATAATAAGTAAACAGATGTTACGTGTGAATAAATCCTGTGAAGTGTTTCAAATCAAACTGAACTCAAAGACATGATATATACTTTTATATAAGTGACTAGTAACTGACTTTCAAGATGTTTCTGAAGCTCTTATGACAACTCGTAACTGGTGAAGTTCAGATTTGTCGGAAGTGAGACAGTTATCACAAATGGGTTATCGTTTCGCTTATACCACAAATTAATGAAAGTGAGAATTCTACCATTGGATGTCAGCTCGTCAAGTAGTGCCAACCGGAACACTGTGGAGCGAAATCAATAGTTTTCACTGCTGAGTAGCTCCCTACTATTACAAAACACCTGTCCAGTGTTCTATGTTTATCAATGGTACCTTACCAACATCAATTTGTGACTGAAATCAATCAACTAAATATACCACTCTTTACAGAAACCATCTGAATTCAACTTTATATTACTTAGTATTGTATTCAGTATTATATAAGTTACATGGATCTTCTGTTTATTTTACTATTTAATTTATAGAACGTAATTTCTATTTGAAGATTGATTCATCAACTGGTAATATTTATCCTGTGGATAAATCAAAGCATACAATTTTGGCACGTGTTCAAAG
The DNA here is from genome assembly GCA_025215515.1 of Schistosoma japonicum. Taxonomy (NCBI): domain Eukaryota; kingdom Metazoa; phylum Platyhelminthes; class Trematoda; order Strigeidida; family Schistosomatidae; genus Schistosoma; species Schistosoma japonicum. The sequence continues at coordinate 7,411,886 of CM046062.1, read as the reverse complement.
GCCATTAGAAGTACATTTCATTATATTACTACCTTTATATTTCAATGTATAAACAGGTTATTAGTTTGTTCGAGTTGGATTGTAACTGATAAGCGGAATCCAGGACACATATTTCATTCTATTTGGGACTCGTCAGCTAGGTGTACCTACATTCTAAGATGATACATTCAGTATATTATTGATCAGTTACTAATGGATTATTAAAACAACTTTGAATGTAACTAACATCATACTACATTTCAGCTAAGAATAGATCATATCTTTACCAATAACTACAATAATTATATGACTCAGAATATAAAACTTATAAGAAAGAGTTTGAAAGAATTATACTTAAGCCATCACATTTGAGGCTTGTCAGCTGGATGTATTTTCATACTAGTGTCGATGTTTACACCGGGACTCAAACCCAGTTCGTTACAAGCCAAGTACGTATCCATTGTACAAGTGTGGCTGTCTAAACTCAGTAGGATAGTGATAAACACGGAAACGTCTGACATGAAAAAAACCATGTTCGAATTTTGATGTGATCATCAACACTGAGATGCAGGTACATCTAGCTGATAAGTTCCAAATAAAATGAATCGAGTGATCCTATATTCTGTTTGTCAGTCACAATCCAACTTATTTGTGATTACCATATTTTGGGAATCCGCTCAGGATGCACATATAGCAGCAGAGATTGATCAATTTCAGTCTATGACAAATTAACTGGAAGAATAAAATACGTTCTACTTAATGAAAGAACATTTCCTTGGTGTCATAACGTAGATAAAGCATCCATCCAAAATGTATGTTACGTATACCTAACTACCATTAACCTCGACGAGCTATGTTGACTGTTAGGGATGAAAACTTGAAAAAGGCTATGAATGTCTGAATCAGAACATGACACCAGTTTATGAAATCACTGACTACTGATTTGAGCCGAGTTGGTAGATGCAAGCTGTTAGGTTTGGTTCCGTGTCAATACCTTTAACTGATGATGTGGTGGCACAGTTCAGAAGCGGTTACAGAACTCTAAAATCAGTTTATCGATGAAGAAATTTGATTGGTGGTATTTTCTTTAAAAAAATGTTAAAACTGGAATGGTTTCATGAAGTTTCGCTTTTTATTTGTCAGTGATTAATTTCACTTGGTTAACATAAGAAACAATCTTTCACTTGTAATGACTATCATTGTTGCACTATATCCTTCAACTGAAAGATAACTTAGTAGCACTGAATGCTAAGCGTCTGTCAAGAGACCTAAAGATCTTAGGCTCATTAATCCTTAGTGGAATCGAGGATACCTACTAAGACAGAACATTATTTTATTGCAATCAGTTTTTTCAAGAGTACCCAGCTAAAATCAATTTATGATGAGCATGAATAACCAGTTTATGGAAGAGAGCAAGTTCACATTTTGCAGAAAATTCCAAGATAGTTTTTTTAGTTTTCTGTCGACGACAAATTTTCCTCTTCTGTAATCATATCGAAAAAAGCCCTAATTGTGGGGGGGGGGAGGGCAGGGTGAGAGGGAGGGAACGAATTTACTGGGTTTAAAAACAGAAGTCACTCAAAGTCAGATAGTTTAATTACTTTGTTGTTTTATTTTACTAGAAACTAAATGTTGACACTTTATGTATTCTTGGGGAATAAACTATTTTGTTACCTGAAATCCGATTTAGGTAGTTGATAGGATAAAGGAGGGGGGGGGGAAATGAGAAAGATTTATCTCATGATTTCTTCATAGAAATATGCTGAAGTACTGAAGTACTAAAATGGACTGCTGAAGTGTGAATACTTTCCAGTTTATGTCAATGTCATTGATTCCAGGAACTGGACAACATATCTTGTTCTCAAGTATCTTTTATTTATCACATACCTAACATCCATACTTTGATATTAGTTAACAGAATTCATTTGTTGATTAATATTTTCTTTTTTCAATTTAGTTAATTTGTCCAAGCTGTTTTCATTGATAATCCACCAGAAGTTAACGGTCAACTACCTAAACTTGTTTGGTATTATCGTCAACCGGAAATACCAGGTGATGTACCTATTCCATCACAACTATTACCAATAAGTCCACCACGTATGGAAACATTGTCTATTCTACCACAAACTGATTATAAAATAGCAATCACTTCTGATGGATACACATTTAGAGATGATAATGCTGAATTTCAATGTCAAGCATTCATGAATGATGAGACATTAGTCGCTACGGAAACTATTTTCATTCAAAGTACGTTTTCTTTTAACTCTGAATCTATGTGAAGTAATAATGATTATACTAAAGTAATCAGTTAAAATGAACAGTTTACCTGACGAGTTTAGATCTTCTTCTCCTCATCACATTATTAGCATCAAATTCAACTACAAGTTACCTTCTTAGTTATTGCGTATGCATTGAGTCGTTCACAATTTTTGTAACTTGTTACCTTTACTCATCCTTGAATTTCTACTGATTATCTGGTTCAGTTGATCTCTTACCATGTTTGTATGATACAACTGACCAGGTCTTTGTTAGCGTTGCTATTGTTTACAGAATGTTTGGAATACCATATTTATGGAGATTATCTAGTACATTTCAGACTCAGAGTTTTAGAGGTTTTCTCAATAAATTCGTGTACGTGGTTGACCATATGCATTCATATTAAAGGAAATCCACTATGTTTACACGAGACAAAAGTTAAAGAATATGATATGTTGCTGTAAGGACAAAAGTATAATCAATGTAACAAGATACTAATGTGTAATCCAATGCAGTTTGTAATTAAATGTTGTAGAGATTGTCAAAAGTTAATTTGATATCACAAACTGGTCTGAGCTAGACAACCATTGACAACCAAGAATCACTGGACAGCTACATTGTCCTAGTATAGGACCCTTTTTCAGTGCACATCAAGGATTGAACCCAATACTTCCAGGTTTCGAGTAGAACATTTCAAGAGTTAATATTTCTAACTTCATCTAATTCTGATACCTATTGTGCGCGATCATACTCAATGCTGTCGGTGCCTAACTACCTCACACACTCGATATGATTGAACTCCACTGGTCACATGTGACTATATTCATACGAAAGAAGAATTTTGTGGAGAGTAGCAAGGCACTAACTATATACAACTGTTGTGAGAGTTTTAATAAAATCTACACATCGAACTGTTAGAATCACATTTAACTTGAATACATTACATTAATGTAGTAGTATTCGTTCGTGATGTTCAAATGTCTATCACTGTAACAACTAGTAATGAAATATTGTCAGGTTAGGCACACATAAGAACCAAAGTTGGAAATCTGAATCTTTGGATTTAATATCAATGTATTAACGTTAGCATGAATGTGCTGCGTACAATCTATACCGTATCATGGATGTTTATGGTGAAGGGGATTATTAAGCTAGTACCTTGAAAATCACTAAAAGTATTAAGCTTATACCGTAATTAATAGGCGTATCAACATAGAATTAGTGCATCATTTTAATACAGATTAAGTCAATCAATTACGTCATTAGAGGTAAATGTTGCTCATGTTGTTCAAATGAAATACAAGGACAAATTAACACAATGAAACTCGGGATAATATTCAGTCACTAACTAGGTTGTTAAGATGATTCAAATCATTATTCTTCATGAAGTATGAAGAAGTCTGATCATTTTTGATGTATTAGTACCTGTGGAAATCTCGATACAGATTCAGAAAGCTAATTTGACTTTGCTAGCTTACATCACCTATAATACAGGTGCCATATGCATCAACCAATTAATGGATGAATATATTACACGGCAGTCTATTCTATTTTACTGCAAAAAGTGGTAACGTAACCATTAGGAACAGATAAGTTATTGATATTTAATCATATACATCTTCGAAACATAACCAGCATTAATTAAATCCACCGGGTAAGTAACAGTCAGGTTAGTTGCAGAGTATTAAAGAAAAACGGTAAACCAGTGGGTGCAGTTGTGAATTCTCATAGACTGATGAAGTTGAGGCGTGTGTTATATATGCCCGAACAATGACTTCCTTGACATACAATACTGACTGATATTGGAGTAGGATGGAATAAATGTAGAGGCGACCAGTACCAAAATATGGCGTCAGCTTATAAAGTCATTAACTGTTAGTTTGAACCATACTGGTAAATGTACATCTACTTGGATGAGGTTTATGAGATTGTCGTAACCACTGGTTAAAGACAGAATAATACAAGTGAAAATCGGTCACAGTGCTGAAGGTGTATTCATTCATTGTCTTCTATCAAATCGTGAGCTTTAAAACAGTTTCAATCTTTCTTTCTACAAGCTCATTATTTCACATTGTATTATATCCTAAATGTATACATATTCATTACTGCTATTTTAATAATTTCTACATCGTGAACAGCTAATGTTGTATGGCAACATAGACCGTTGTACATATGTGCCAGGTTCTACGTCGTTCTAGAATGACAATGAAAGCTTCATTATTTAATCATCTTAATCTAATTACATAACCCTAGGATTACCCATGGTTATTTAATTGAATGTAATATGTGATAAGGAAAACACTTTCTATAAACAGTAAGTCACTAAGATGAATAAATTAATTTGAATCAAGTTCTCAGTTTAATTCATAGTTCTAGCTATCAGCTACTATAATTAAGATGTGTTCGGATCAGTCACTGTTGCCATATGCTCATCCTGAAAGGATTACCTCAATATAGTGATCGTTCACAAGTATTATTTGATTTAGAATGTGATTATATTGAGACAATTTGCTCAGTATGCACGCTTGGTAACAGAGGTTAATAAATTTGATCAGTCTACGACAAATCAACAAGAAGATCCGAATACGCTCTAAATATATATACATACCCGTCGCACAAGTGCAGCTGTCTGAACGTCAGTATTCCAGTAATGAACACGGTGGCGTTTGGCACGAACCAAACTGAGTTCAACATTCAGACGCACGTACATCCAACTGACAAGTCCCGAATAGAACAAGACATGCAGTCCTTTATTCTGCTTGTCAGTTACGATTTAACTCAAACAATACTAGATACTATGATATTTGTATCTTTTGAATGTAATATACAATTGGTGATCTACTGTTATACTTTTTTTTATATAAGTAGGTTTTAAGTACCAAATTGATAATTTAAAACTTGTTCCTAATGTGTCAATGAGAATACGAGAGTGTGAGACAGGAAAACAGAGATCAAAATGTTATGTTTTTCAAGTTATTTCAGTCTAAGCACACAATTCATTACGTCATCATAATGGTTACAACTACTATTTAATGCCTTTTATTTTTTATCTTGATTAAAATACTTTTAGAGATTCGTGAAATATTCGATGTTAGAATATTCGATGAAGAATCACGTAGTAGATTGTATACATTTACTGGAACATCAAAAACATTAACATGTTATGTTGATGGTAAGTAGTATGTTTATATTTATATTAAACAATTTCCTGAAACTACTTTCATAGACTACAGTGATATAGTTGTAGTGAATTAACCCCTACTAATGTCTTTTACTAGCAACATAACAGTTTAATATAGACTCTTTTCGGCATGAATTCAAGATAACTATCAGCGACAAGTTCAAGTTTTTTCGCTATCTACTAGGAGAACAAGAAACTACTATGAAGGATAACTGGGAAGGGACAAAGGAGGCAATAACTTTAATATGTCAGGAGGTTTTGGGTCAAGAGGGACACCACCATTAAGAATAGATGTCACTCTTGATTAGATTTAAGTAAATAGGGACAAATTGAAAGCAATTAATAACAGCCAAACATATACAGAGAAAGCCAAGGTAAATGTCAAATACGCAGGAGCCTACAAGCAACCAAAAATAGGCATTAGTTATAGGAGAAGTTTTCAACCGAAGGTTAATAAACCAAATAAAGGATCCAGTCGATGCCCAAAATTTGAGATCAACAGACCGGATTCCGAAAGGATTAGGCGTGTACTGACCTAATCACTATTATATGGATCATTTTTGAACAGCCAACTGAATGTAACTCATCACTTTACACCGATTTCCTTGACTATGAAAAATCATTTCATAGTATAGACAGGTAAACATTATAGAGCATTATTTGGCAGTGAACCTAAGAAGATAGTCAATATTAAACGAAATTTATACGATGCATTAAACTGCAAAATCGTAAATGGAGGCACCTCATAGATTTTTTCTAAGTAAATATCAGCGTTAGATAGGGCTTCTTATTTTCTCTTTCTTCTGGTGGTTGATTAGATTATAAACACTCGGAAATCTTAGAGGATGCACAGAATATAGTGAACAATTTAGTTGCAGCCAGACGACTTGAGCTTTGCGGATGACCAACCTAGTTCTTCTATACCACATACAATAAGGAATGCAGGTAAACAGACAGTGCAGCACCAGCCTCCTTAGTCAGTAATAGGCCTTAACACACAAAAGGCGAAAAGTAAGTTTCTTAGAAACAACACAGTGATCACCGAACCAATTAAACTTAACAGAGAAACTCTGTAGCTTGTGGAAACCTTTACATACATGGATAACACCATTGATAAACAAAGAGGATCTAATAAAGATGTAAAAACATGAATTGGTAAGGTAAGATCAAAACAGCATTTCTACAATTAAAAGACATTGGTAAATCAAACCAGCTGTCAGTCAGCATTAAAGTCATAATCTTAAATGCAACGTTCCATTGTATGAAGCTGAAACCTGTATTGAGAACTATGAAATACATCAAGTATTTACAAACAGTTGTTTGTGCTAGATACATCGAATCCGTTGGCCAGATACAATTAACAACAACCTACTGTGGTCGATAACAAACCAACTGATATTCAGCTGAATTCGAAATTATGAAATAATGCCGGGGGTGAATAGGACATACAAAGGAAATTTTCACCCTGCATCACAACATTAGCACTAATTTGGTATCGTCAACGTGAAAGTATTAAAGAAAGACCAAATAACACATTCCTTTGAGAATTGGAGGGAGACATGAAAATAACGTATATCACTTGAAAAGAACTGGAAATTAGATTTGAGGACAGATTTGATTTGAGCTTACTGGCCAGCGTCCTACAGTCTACATGTGGTAACAGTCATTGACTGATTGAATATCTCTTACTATCGTTTGCTAGATATATGTGTCCTAATGTTAATGTACACACGGCGACTTGGCTTTACACGAATACTTCGGATTTAAGCCTCTTAGCAAACATTTACACTGGAATGAAAATATGTTTACTGAAGTAACATTAATCATGAATTCAATTGCTCAGCTACAAGAAAAACCTTATTCATACTTGTATAGTTTATATTACAACAAAGACTGATCAAAACGTATTCAAAACTTCCCATTGATTTGTCATAGACTGAAATTGATCAGTCTCTGTTGACATACGTACATCCTGAGTGCATTGCCAGCTATAATCCAACACAAATAATACTTGTGATCTGTCGCCATATCGGGGCAATCCGCTCAGGATAAACATATGGCAACACTGGCTGATCGATTTCTGGAGTCTATGACAAATCAACAGGAAGATCCAAATTCATTATATTTATATATACATACCTGTTGCACAAGTGCGGCTGTTTGGGCTCAGTTGCTTAATAGTGAACACAATGGCTTTGGACACGTAATGAAATGAATTCGAGTCCTGATATGAACATCAACACTGGGATGCAGATGCATCGATCTGACGAGTCTCAAGTAGAGCAAAACCCGCGTGCTAGATTTCACTTGCCAGTCACAATCCAACTTAAAAAAGAATGATCAGATGTAGCTCTTTACAGTAACAACTGAATAAGGAAATAGTATTCCAGTTATGCCTTTGAATTACATTTATTCATATGAATATTATACTGCTCCACTGAAACATTTAATAATCAAACAGTAGAGTAAACAGAAGATAAGTTATAACTATCAACTTCATATACGTACTATTATTAAGGAACTACCAACGTTGTTTCATCCAGTAAAACTGTGAAGAATAGTTGAACTGATATGAAGTTTAAGATTTTAAGAACTTGGTGTTTGTGTGTTATAACCGCTATTTTGCCTTTAACGAAATAAATACTTCCCTATGAAATATAATTACCAGTATTTTACTAACGATAAGCACTGTATCAAAAATTGGTGAAAGTAAGAATTCTACCTTTGGATCCCGGTTGGCCAGTAGTGAAGAGGGTTCGGAATTCGCCAACTTTGAAGTCCTAGGTTTGATTCTCTTGTTGAAAGCGATGGTGCACACTGCTTATGAGTCTCATAGTAGGGCAAAATAGCTATCAAGTTTTCTTAGGATTTCAATTGTACCCTACGAAAATCAATCTATAACAAATCCAATCAACTCTTTACAAAAACACCTCAATTGATAAAAGCATAAGTGTTAGTTCTAATGATGTGAGTCTTTAAGTTTACTTACTCAGGGAAAAAAAGCTATCACTTTAAATGAAGATAGGGAGCATCATTTGTTGATACGTCAATATAAATCAAGTTGGTAGTCAACTATCATTAACTTGATTCAAAGCTTATAGACTTATTTAATCTGCCTTAATAACATTTTAACGTTCTTTTCTTCAAATTTACCTGGCTTCTTGTGTACAATTAGGTTTTAATTGAATATCTAGATATTCTGAACAGTAGAATCTATGAAATGAAGGTTTGTGTACAAAGTTTCCAGCTGTACTGTTCACAGTATGTTATATGATTGAAAACTTATCATATCACTTGATAACTTCTCAGTTGAAATACATGAAACCTCCTAAATTTCATTTAAATTGGATTGTAACTGGCAAGCCAAATCCAGGACGTGAGTTTCGTCCTATTTGGGACTCATCAATTGAATGTACCTGCATCCTAATGTTGATGTTTACACTGGGATTCAAACCCAGTCTGCTTCGTGTCAAGCACCACCGCGTCCATCACTATACTACTTTGCCAGATGGTCACACCTGTACTTAGCTTAACTCCCAAATTTCATATCAGTAAGGAAGACTGCTTGCAACAAATAGCGTACATTAATTAATTATGGATTAAACAGAAAACATCAATATAGTTGAAAAAAATTAAAAGTCAAAATGTTAGACTACTGACTTATTAGCAGATATCATATCAGCACATCCAAAAATTCCATTAAACATAGATAGGATAGAATATCCGTAGCTTTTTATACGTTTTATAGTGTTTCTTCGAGATTTTTGAAGGCTATGTCAACATTTTCTTTGGCAGTGAATGAAATGTTTCCTAAGCTCCTGGGGGGGGGATAGCCAAGGAAACTTCTGTCATAACTACGACTTGATAGATTAAAACGATGATTGGGTGACATGAAGCCTAATTGACCTAGTCTCCTACTCCCGGAGCAATGGATAGAGGGGTTAAACACCAGCAAAAACGATTATTTTTATATGTGATAGACCCGACGAACTAGTAACACAAAATACAATGAAGGGTAAAGTGAAGGAGAAGGGGAGTTGCATACAACTTTCGGGATATTAGGATCATAATGAAGTTACACTAATTCCAGAAGGGAAACTCATATGATAATGCTTAATGTGTCTGTGGGAAGCTCACAACTTGACCAATGCAAATATATTACTGACTGTTTAACCAGATGTACCTTAATCGTAAGGCTGTCAATATCACGAAAAATAGACAGGATTTCTGATTTTATGCCTCAATATAATAGTTAGTGACAGTGTTTATCACTTGGTACTAATGTGAGTTAAATATCTTTTACATACGTAATCCACTGAATGAGTTATGACTATTTTACTTATTCAACACCTAATGTAATAAACTATTACCAGGCATTTCGTTAATACACTTCATTTAATATCATTGATTATGTAACAATTTATTTTAAAAACTAGAAATTGAAATCATTTATATTATTGGTTACATTTTATTCTATAGATCTTACTACTGGTGAACGTGTAGAACCATCAAGTTATCAATGGGAAATGAATTTAGGCGATGGTACTGGTGTATGGATAAGAGAAACAGATCCAAGGCAAGGTGCTGAAGATATTACTGGTTGGAGATCTAATCAACTACGTTTAAATAATCTACGTTTACCAAGTGCATCTATATCAGATGAATCGATTTATGAAGTACGATGTGTTGCATCATACAATAACACTTTTAATACATCATCACATCCATTCATTATTAATGTGAGAAGTAAGTCATTTGAAATCATATATGTTGCATTTATCAGTAATATACATAATTGTTAGTAGTAGGATCATATTATACCATTGAATCATTTATGAATCAAACAACAGCTTATAATGAAAATGTATAGTATCCTAAAAGATTATGTCAACTGGTAGGCTAAGAGCATCTTTAATAGTATCAGTGTTCAATGAAGTGCAACTTTCGACAAAGAATTCATTTCAGGTGAATGGAGTTATCTGTAGGTAACTTCTATAAATATGTCACTTCATCACAATCTCATACGTTAAATAGCGAAAAAAGTACACAATATGTAGTAAAATGTAGACACTGAAGTACGAATTGTAATGAACATTACAGTACAATCAACATTACTAAACTATTAAATGCATAGAAAACTAATTACACTTCAATGTATACCACTCAAAACCAAAGAGCATTGGACATATGTTTCATCTTAGTATGGAACTCTTCAGCAATATGCACTCTTAATTCCGTCCCGGCGTCATACCCAGGGCCTTCAGGTTAGCAAATGCATAACGTTATAGATCATTAGGCCAGAAGAAAACTAATTAAAGCAAATCATGAGCTCTGGGAATAAACAGTGACTTATGGATTATTGAAGAGTTGTTTGATACGAAGAAATATCTGTAATGATTCTTTCCCTAAGTTGGAATTCTCAAGGCCAAAGTTAAATTAGGAAATTAGTGAGCACACTTGAGCCAGGAACTGGAGGCAGACATGAAAACAAATGAATACTACTTTGAAGAGCTGGAAAGGAGAACCCAGGACAGAGTTGGTTAGAAAACACTAATCAAAAGCCTATACTCCACAAAGGATAACAGAAAACTAAATGAATAAACAACTTCTTATTTTCAAATGACTATTTAATTCGGATCATATACAATGAACATCTCCACAACATCCAAGAAATAGTTACTACTTTTCATGCCTATTTCACTTAATTCCTAAATTGATTATTTCTACTTTAATTTTTTATTTTTTTGTCAAATACTTCTAATTAAAAGCCAGGAAGTATTAAATATCTTTTTCGGCCTAACATAGGTCTCATCAATATTACGCATCTGCAACTTTGTAAGAAATTGGAGTCAAAAACAACCAGGTCTAGTAGTCACAACATAACATACAAACTATGAAGTTGAAATTCAGTAATTTGTATTACTAAATTCAATCAGCGTGCACTATTAAATTACCATAATTCAGTAGAGTTGATGAGGTGCTGTATCACTTGTAGCTAAGTTGAATTTAACAGGGCTTTCAACCAAGAGTTTACTGAGCAGTTGTCTTATTATTTCTATGTAGGCTTGAATTATGAATGTAAGTAATCCCTATAGTCTGTAGATTTTCAATCATTTCTGTCTAAAAGGCATTTCTCGACAGACTAATAACGTAGTTCAACAAAATTGGTTAATCCGTTGATGGGACAATAAGTCTCCAGAAAAGGGACTAAAATATATGTTGTTCATGCCCAACCTCCGGCTACCTTCATATATGATGTTAACTAGTGTAAGATTAGGTTGAAATAAAAGGAGTAGGAGAGGAAGATGGGGACAGGGAGTATATCAAGTTATGTTATCAGTCTGTAAAGCTATTGTTTGTTGGCTATGTTGCCTAAAAAACTATGTAATTGACGTTAATCATGATCATGGATTAGAAACGTCGGATGATACAGTTCAAATCCTAATGGTTTATATTTCCTTAGTTCTTATAAATAGTTCCTGACTTCTGTTTACACTAATTAGTGTATAAAGATATGAATGGAATATTCAATATGAATGCATGTATCTTACAGATTCTTTATTTAAGAAACTAAGTCAATTTCTTGATTGCAATGAGAAGCTATGAACACTAGACATTAGTAAATGTGAGTAATATACAGAATTATCCTTTGAAGTCATTGGTTGGTTGTAGTAGAACATCACACATTGACTGATTCAAACTACAAGTCCTGTAGATTTATAATTACGAGAAGTTCTATACTAAGGTAAAACAGTTGCGTAGTTCATCTTGGATATTAGTCGGAGACGGAGGAAGGGTTGTATATTATGTGCTTACAGTAAATTTATATTGTTAATCTTATTTATTTGCAGTATATTCACTATAGTTCATTTCTTTATTAATAGATAAACCAACAATCAAAACAATACGTATAGATCGTGTAAAACCAGATGAATCTATTCTAGAACCAGCTGATCTACCAAAAGATTCGTATGATTCTACACAAGATTATGAACTTGGTTGTAAACCGGAAGTGAGTTCAGGTGAAGCTATAGCAACATGGTTTAAGGTAAGTGTAAAAATAAAAATAATCATATATACATATTCATGAATAGAATAAAGTGTGAGTAAGATCAAACTACAGAAAAATATTCTCTATTCATGATATTCAGGACTTTGAAAGTGCTATTTACTTCAGCCTGGATACTTTAATCGTGAAGCTTCAATTGTTTATTCTAAATCATACTATCAATGGTCACTAAGGAAAAAGATCTATGTTTATAGAATATCTCCACAATTAATAGAGAATATGCAAAAGAAACTAAAGAAATTATAGAAGCTTAGAACTCAGTTAACTCATTGTATATATACAACCAATAGAAAAGTGGTAAACCATTCAGCGATCAAATAACAAGCCAGAAAAGAAGACAATCTAATTGAATGTATAGATAATGTCATGATAAACTTTGATTACAACCGAATAAATCCTTTGTTAACAGAATAAGCCGTAGGTCACTTGTGAATAAATTTTGAAATCTGACATTATTCTAACTCATCCTGAAAGATGATATCAGTTAAATGATCAGAGAAAACTGCGAATCTATAATTGTCCTACGTTCTATCTTCTTGAAACATTTAGGATCTAATTCTTGACCAACGTCTGTTAACTGATAATCTTCTTGATTAATATTTTGATGCTCCTTGGATTTCGTTCTATGTTTTAGTTGACAGTGTTATCTAGGACCTATGATTCATGCTTTTTGCATTTTATAATTGGATGTGTTTCAACCTAGTGTTAATATTTACGCTGGGATTAAAGAATAGAACTTATCGCTTCAAACACTAAAGCTTATCAAAGGAACTACTGAGTCAAGATGATAAGATTGCCTATTCAATGAGTACGAAATTTATTTAATGACTACCCCCGTCCTCCACGTTTTGTGAATTAAGGACTATAGAAGTATAATTATGTATAATTGATAAAATTCGCCAGAGATTGATGTTGTTAGGGTACCGTTAGGAACCAGGGAGCACTGGAAAACTGTTTTGTCCTAGTATGACACTCCTCTATGACAGTTCACAACCTAGATTCCTCCCCAGGGCCTTTCGGTTGACTGTGAATGCTTAACCACTCTACCACTGGGGCAACTGGTATCAAATAGTAAAATTCTTACTTTCAATAATAATTTGTTACTGGAGCTCGAGTGAGAAGTTGTAACTGAGAGAGTTCAAACTTGTCATGAGTGAAATAGTTATCACCAATGACAGTCGATGGTAGTCTCGCTATATCACAAATTGAAAGAAGTGAAAATTCTATCGCTGAAATCCGCCCCGATCCTGAAAAGATTAAGCGGTTGCCGAACTGGAGCTTCTGGGACAGAATCTAGAATGCGCATTAATACAGAGGAGTTCCATACTAGGACTAAATGCCTGTCCAATGTTCCCACTGATTTCAATGGTACCCTACTAACATCAGTCTGTAACGAATTCAATCAATTAAACTTAATATAAATCTACATAAACCATCAAATTCAAGTATACTTATGCTCAAAACCACTCAGTGATCGATTAACGCAAAATTTTCATTCATACAAATGATAAGTTGTCGTATATATATGGTCGACCGTAAAGTTTTAGTCTACAACATTCTGTAACTCACAGTGAAACTGTACAAAGTATTCCATTTCTATTAAGATTATAAAGACATTTAGTTGGTAACAGTTGCTAATGATCACTTAGAGTTTGTTTAATCTGGCAAGCTTGTGTTTTACGGAATAGGTATGGTAGCCCACTTCCCAACCCTCTTCCATTACCCAGGCTTCGGACCAGCAGTAACCCTAGGAGAGCTGAAGGCGAATTTCTCACTTAGAGATACATAGTTCTATCTTTTATTTAAATAAATAATGATTACTTACATATTTTCTATTTACAGTGTCAAAATGATGATTGTAGTTCAATGAAAGAAATTGTATTGACTGGTGATAGTTTATTCTTTTTTGCTAATTCAACAAGATACATAGATGAAGGAAGATTTAGATGTCAAGTTAGTCTACAATTAAAAGAATACAACTTTAAACTTACTGAATATCAAGATGTAATAATTAAACGTCAAGGTATGTTTACATTGAAGATATATTCACATAATGCACTAATAAATCAAGATGGTTTTATGAAGGTATTAAGTTTAGTTGTTTACATTTATTAAAGGAAGGTTAAGTGTCCACTCAGCTGAAGACTCTTGATTTAACTCCTGTAACATTATGAATGCAAACTATCACAAAGAGGTCTCATACTTGGATATAATATATTGTCTAATGTTCCGTGGTTTTTGATGTTGCCCAACCAATATCAACCTGTGATGAATATAAATAAATTACTGGTGAATAGAGTAGCCATACAACGTAATCGTTTTAGTAATGTGGCCCTAGATATTGTTTTTAACAAAATCTTAATGTCAAACACTGAATCGTAAGTTGGAATACTACAACAGGAAGTTTTAGGTTTACTGTTGGGCAAATGTGAATTGATGACATGTTGAAAATGGTAGAGGATTGAGCCGATTTTCAGGAAAGAATTCTGTTTATGACTAAACACAGTCTTAAGTAAGTACTTCTTATTACATTCGCTTTAACTCTACAACACATTCTATCTTGACTATATTTCTGAATGTGAAGTGATCTTAGCACAATTGTAGACATCAGATGTTAACACGGACTGATGAAAATTATTCTATGATAACTCAGTTGTCTAAATGCTCAGCAAATGATAAAAGTGCCAAAAAGCTGTGATCTTCAATGTATACCACTGGGACTTTTAATACTAAGAAAAAATATCTTTAGCTAAAGTCATTAAATTACATACTGATTTCAATAAATCATTGATTTTAATTTGATACCATGAATGGGTCTGAATTACACAACCACTGATTACCAAGAATCACTGAACAATTATTTCGTCCTTGAATGAGACTCTTCAGTGGTACTCATCTATGACCCCACCAAGGATCAAGCCCAAGATACTCTGTCTCCACGGTGAACGCATTGCCATTAAGTCGGTTTCCAAAGACTGATATTCGTAATTCAACCAGTTTGTGATACCTTTGTGAGACCTCAGTGATAATCATTGGTGGGTAAGTGCTTCACAGCCAACATAGTTGAACTCCACTAATCACGAATTAACTAAATTAGAAATATCATCTGTTAGAAGCCAACTAGGTAATCTTACGGTAAAGCTTTAGCCGTGGAGCCAGACTGTCTTGGATTTGATCCATAGCGCATAGCTGAAGAGTCCCATACTAGGACAAGACAGTTGTTTAGTGCTTCCTCATGATCAATGGTTATCTAATTCAGACTAATACGTGATATTAAATTAACAATAAAAAATTTCCACAACACCCAATTAAAGTTACTTATTGCCAAGCATACATTTCACTTCCAAAACATTTTAATCAATTCTTTTCTATTTTCTATACAGCTGCTCCAGCAATTTACAGCAGTGGATCTATCACATATACAACTAATGATGAAATGTCACTACAATGTACTGATGAATCATCTTCACCTGAATCAAGAGTAGAATGGATATTTGAACCATCTGGTAAACCACCTCCAGAACGTAGACTTCCAAAAGTAATCGGTAATACTTATGCATATGGACGAATTTATATATTTGCGTAAGTTACATTTCAAATACATTAAAACTTTTCACTTGTTTGAAATGTATACAAGGTATCTTTATGACAAAAGATAATGATATTACTGATTATTATATAACCGGTTGACAGTGTAATCCAGAATTTACCCTCTCTTCTATTGGATACTTAGATGTTAACCGTACCTAATTTTGATGCTTGTAATAAACTCTAATTTAATTGTCATTACTTCGAATACCAGAAAAATAACCAATATGCTGTCAAATACAGGTGACCAACCATTATAGAGCTTTCTTTGACATTATAGTGTTATCAAGAAGATAGTCAATATTATACAGGATTCTCACAACAGACTACACTACTAGATTGTGTATGAAGATCAGTTCATAGATCTATTCAAAGTTAAAACCAGTGCAGGCAGAGCCACGTACTCGCGCCCTTTTAAATCTCTTCTGGTGGTTGACTGTGTTATGAAAACTACGATATCTCAAGGCAGGTATTAAATAAAGTGGACAACTTGGACTTCTCAGATGACGTAGCTCTTTTATCGCCCATGCAATACCAAGTGCAGCTGAAGACGGACAGTGTAGCAGCAGCCTCCTTAGTCAACATTTGGCCGCAACATACATAAATGGAAAAACAAGATTCATAGATGCTACACAACACAACAAGCACCAATTAAATTGCACTCAATCTGGGCAATATCATCGATAGACAAGGAAGTTTTGATGCAGTTGTAAAGACATAGATTCGTAAGGTAAGGTAAGTGCAGCTTTTTTTACAATTGAAAAACATATAAAATTCAAATCAGCTGTCAATAAACATCAAAGTCAAAGCCTTCACTATAAACGTGAAGAGAGTTCTATTGTATAGAGCTAAAACTTGTATTGAGAACTGCGAAAACCATCCTTCGAAACATACAATTATTGATAAACATTTGTTTGTGCAAGATACTTCATATCCGTTGGCCAGATACTGTCACTAACAACTTTCTGTGGCCGAGAACAAACCGACCAACTTCTAACCGAAGAAGAAATTATAAAAAGATCCCAGAAGTAGATACGACACATATTAAGGAAAACACCAAACTGCAGTCACAAAACAAGCACTAACATGGAATCATCAAGGTGAAAGAAAAAGAGAAAGACCAGATAACACATTGTTTTGGGAATTGAAGTGAAACATAAAAATGAATAAACATTACTTGGAAAGAACTGGTAATGAAAAGCTCAGGACAGAGTTATTTGAAGAATGCTAGTTGGCGACCTGCGTTTCACGTGGGGTGACAGGCAGTTGATTTGATTGACTGGTCAACTATTTATTCAACAAGAATTACTGGTGTTAATGATAGTAGTTAAGTTGTAATTAACCAGTTTCTAAGGAGACGAGATTAGTGACCAAATGCTGTGCAGTGGTAATACATTTAAGATGTATACCTCGGGAGCATTACTAACAACACCTATCTGTTATGATTCGAGTAGGAATGTGGCTGGCGAATCCAGGACACCTGTTTCGCATTGTTCGACACTCGTCAGAAGGATGTACCTGCATCTCAGGGTTGATGTTCACTCCATGACAAATCAACGGGAGGATTCAGATAAATTCAACTTATATATTTGTCATATGTAACTAGTGGAATATCATATTTCTTAGTTTGATCCATATTGACTAATAGGAGTAAGCAATTTAGCGGGTAATAACATTTAATTTACTAATAGATATAAGTAGTCTCTTGTTTTATACTGCGTATGTGTTTATAAACTAAACAGATTCTTATATTTAAGTTGGATATAACTTGTGTACTACTGCTATATAGATGGACATATGGCAATAGAGGCTGACCAGTTTCAGTCCATTACAAATCAACGGGATGATACAAGCTTCTTCTAAATCGAACAGATTCTTGTTTTCATAAGTATCTTCAATGTAATGAAGATCATAATACTAGGCCTTGTATGATAACATTAGGTATCCACTAAAATATTCATGCAATTTCAACTATTTAGTGATAAAAGATTATTTTGAAGTAGTTGGTATAAAACCCTGAACCTAGGTTTTATGATGTTTTGCACCCGTTAGCAATCTTTGAGGAAACTCATGCAAACCAATGGATTCGATTCCTGACCACCAAGTTTCACAGTAAACTACCCACCAAATACAACCTTTCACCACTACAATAGTGCCGGTAATGTTATAACTGGATCGCTAGGATTCTATCAACACTATAAACGACTTAATAAATATCAAATTTGGTGGATACAAAGTGATAAACCAATCCAAATATTTAGTTTTTATCATCAAAAGTTAATAAAACCAACAAGATAGTAATTTTTCATTCAGTAGAAAAGCGTTTTTATCGACAAGGTTACCATGTAAAAACTAATCTGTGAACACTCACTATGTTTTGATTGTAATTGACTGAGGAACATTGTCAGGAAGATCTGGTACTTTTTCAAAGATTTGACAGACAGTTTTACTTTTCGGCTTAAAACGATTTGATTCTTGTTGAAAAAAATTAACAAATTAGACAAACTGAAATGATTTTATGGAGATAAGGATTAAGATTTTTTGACTATATTTATCATTTACCGGTTGGTTACCACTGAAAATAAGGTGGGATTTAGCCTCGAACATGATGATCTCGTGTGCTGTTAGAAGTATGAGGGCGATTTTCACTTTCTGGCTGTCCATACCATGGAAGGATATTGCTTCTTGAAGTATCTGAAAACGAAACTGGGTTAATATTGGTCATAGTGACCAGGAGCGCGATCGCAGAGCCCAAGGAACAGCTGCTTGAGGCCGATCACGCACAGCCTTGTTATGGGGAGTTTTCGAAGTGTTAGCGCCGTTTTTTAGAAGGCCTAACTGCCGGAGACGGAAATCCGTGGAGTAAGGTGAGGTGTGACAATTTTAGGGTCGACCTTTTCTAATCCCTTCCTTTCTTTGTAAGAAGGCAGCATCACTGCAGATGCTGGTTATCCGAGGGAAACACCTTACTGCTGTCACACTTTGCTGCAGTCAGCAGTACGACTTCGCCCTCAGATCTTAGGTTGCTGCCTTTAGTCTTATCGCTCTCCAACAGACCTGCTTGGGCATGGTAGAACCTTGAGGAACATGAGTTCCAGCTAATATAGCACAGTCGGGTCATCACAGTAGGCAGGCCCGACCACCACGTCAAGGTAGCACCAGTCCATGAAGTCATTGACAATCGAACTGAGCCATGGTAATAGATGCAGACTACGTGGTTGGGGCCCACGCGATGATCACAACAAATGGTTAGAGACTTGAGGTGATATGGTTCAAAATCGTTTGCAATGGCGCAGGTGCATCCACTCCTTGTCTTTCTCCAAATTTTAGTTTTTGAGCTTTTCATAATTTTCTCTTTACTGAATCACATTTTATCTTTGATCTCTATGTCTTCCATTAGTACTTACTCTGTTACTACATCTCTTACTCTGGAATTTGGTCCAACAATTTAATCTTTATCAGCTTATTGAGGCATGAATTGATGTACGCATGTACCAAGTTCTACGTTGTAACTGACTGACTGACTGACTGACTGAAAATAAGGAACTTAATGGACATCTGTTTCATCCTAGTTTGGGATTCCTTTATGGAATGCTATCCAAAGTATTCACATACTACTGATAACTCCTAACAGTCTGCAGTCCAAAGACAAAAATGGCACTTCCATCTATTCTTGATAGAGAACGACGACTAGTCAATGTCATTCGTGATAACTACTTCATTTCTACATGTTTGAACTTTGCCAGTCATAATTTCTGACTATAACTTCAGGAACATCCTGAAATTAGTTACTAGTGATCTGATTGTTGTAACTGAATTAGGATGTTTTTTTTGGTGACAGGTATTAAGTTTAGTCGATTATGCTCATCATAGACTGATTGTTGGTCGATTCTCGCGATGTGTAATAAATTGATATGTGGGAATTCTACCATTGTACAACTGCCGAGTGGTGCAAATGTTTCGATGTTCTAATTCCTAGGGATATCTACAGTATGAACTTTCAAGAAGGAGTCTCAATTTAAAACAAAACAGCTGTCTAATACTTACTAATTTTCAGTAGTACCTAACTAACATCAATCTGTAACGAATATAATCAACTAAGATAAGATAAAAGTTTGATAGCACTTAGTAATATTGAACTGAAACTCATAAATGATGTTTTATTCAAGGCATTGAATTTCTACTAGTCATTTAAAGTTAATAAGACAACTTTTCGGTTTTTTAAAGTTGACTAGTTAATGAATGAAGTGAATAGTTCGGCTGATTGTATCTATGGATTATTAATTATTTATTTGCTTAACGATAAATAAAAAAAAAATCTTTATTGTATGCGTTAGTAACTATGACAGTACAACAAACAGTAAGGAAGAAAGAGGTAAAGAATGTTCTAGAGCATGACAGAAATCGATTACAGAAGATTTATGATGTAGTTGCATTACAAAACATCAACAGATAATGACATGGATAGTATTCATATGTTTTTAACTATTTATTACCTAACATACTACTTAAATAGATAGAATAACATTCTGCTTATGCCAACTAACCAGCTATTTTGGATTTAGTAACGATATGTTAGTAAATTTTAGAATTGTTGTTTTGTATTATGACTGTAGGCATTACATATAGAGTATGAACTCAGAGTCTTAAAGCTATACAACGAGTAAATTCAACGTTTATCCTCAGGCAAATAAGTTTGTTTTCAGTGGCTTAAACCTGTAACTTGAAACGATTCACAATATTAGTTGACCACTTATATCTCGCCATTAATGTCACTAGTCTCACTCATGACTTAGTTGGACGCACCTTCTCAGGTTCTTATTTATGTCAGATGTAAGGCAGTTAGCCATTAACGTCATTAGATAATTGTCGTCTAACTTAGTTCCCTAGAGGTGTTGTGTTCGGTTCATTGCCGTGTTGTAAAAATACACTTCTGATGAGTTCTCGAGTAAAAACCGGTTAACCGTTGCTTATTGGCTTTGAATGGTTTTATAGCTACAGGTAGTAACAATTTAAATTATAGAAATGGATACTTACATTGTAGTTCTGTTGAATACGCCAATTTTAATCGTTAAATCAAGGCTCAGTAGGTTTTGTATTTGGTAAACCAGTAAATCAACCGGTTGATCAATCATGTAAAACGAATTCATCGCTTACTATAGATTGCCACTGACCATTGTATGCAAAATGTAGTAAGTACTATGTCTAGAAGATTAAACTGGTGACTTCGCTTAATGATCCAACCACAATTACGGATAAAACAAACATAATATTGGCCCCAATTCATTGATCAATATTTCTAGAAAGTTCTATTTGCAAATATTTTGCATAGAATAACACGTTTCTGAAGTATACATCAAGAATCGACCTGAGTTAAGCAATCATTGAAACCAGGAAGGAGTGGATAATTACTTAGTCTTAGTATATGACTCCTCAGTAACGTTTATCTATGACCTAACTAGGAATCTTGTTCAAGCTATAGACATATCTCGATGAACGCTTAAATGTTGAACCTAGCTAAACTTCACAACAACCATTGGTTGATATTTTTAACACCGGCCATTTTGCCGGAGACTGCATGCTGTTATACAGTACTATCAATGGTTAACTATGTCATACTCTACATGACTCAACTATACTGGTCAATTCACTTTCATCAATAACCGTAGTAATTAATAATAATTGAAATATGAATATTTTTCAAATAGGCATCTTTCTAAATGTAGTTTGAAGGCTATAATACATACATTATTGTAATGTGAACTTCTTCATAATCTGTGATTGGAATGTAATTGAATATTTCTGTTGATTTGTCAGTGACTGAAATTGATTAGTCTCGGTTACAATATGTGCATCCTGGGAGGATTGCTTCAATATAACAATAGTTCACATGTATTGTTTGAGTTGAATTGTGATTGACAAGTGGAATCCAGGACGGCATGATTCGTCCTTTTTGGGACTTGTACAGATGGAATGTACCTGCATCTCAGTTTCGAGGTTCACTACTGGAACTTGAACTTCGTTTGTATTTTGCCAAATACCCCCGCGTTCACTATTAGGCTACTAAGTCTAGACAGCTACACAGGATGCACATATTGCAACAGATACCGAATCAATTTCAGTCTATGACAAATCATCAAGAAGATCCAAATATATTCTATTCATATATACATACCCGTTGAGCAAGTGCAGCTGTTTGAACTCAATAGTCTATCGATGAATGCGATGGCGTCTGGCACGAAACGAACTCAGTTCCAGTCCTTATGTGGACATTAGCACTAGTATTCAGGTGCATCCATCTAGCAAGTCTCAAATAGGACAAAACTGCCACTCATGTATCCCGCTTGCCATTAACAATCCAACTTAAACAATTCTTAATAATCGAATAATTGATAATGATCAGCATTGTTTATTGGAGCTGTACAAATGTAGGTTCTAAAGCCTCCGATTATTGCTGTCATTAGTTATTATTCATTTGAATGATTGTTTCTCTTAGGAATTTAAGGAAACTATGCTTATTAGTATTCTACATTACTATAATAGTCATTTTATATTCATATTCTTCTTTATAGTATTGCACGAGGTCAACTTATTCCAGAACATTCTGGTAAATATACGTGTATAGCAACAAATCCATATGGATCAGCCAATAGTTCAATTACAGTAACAGTAAATGAAGATCTACGTGGAAAACTTCGTGTAAGTCAATTTATTTATTAGTTATATGATAAATAATTAAATAATTTATAATCCATGTGTTATATTTTGTTACGTTCGACTCAATCAGTACGTATGGAAAATGTAGTGTGACCTCGATAATTACAGATCAGTGCCCAAAGACGTTTACCCCCCCCCCACAGCCCCGATTACCAGTCCCCAAGCCTGAATGAAGAACACAAAATGGATAAATCAACTAGACAGAGTCGTATCATATTTTAAACAATCCTTTATATGTATGGAGCTGAAACTTGAATGGAGAACAACGAAAAGCATCATCCAAAAGATACAAGTATTTATAAACAACTGTCTGTGGAAAATAATTCGGATCCGTTGGCCGGATACCGTCAACAACAACTTTCTATGGCAGAGAATAAGTCAACCAGTACTCAGCCAAAGAAGAAATTAGAAAAAGATGCTGGAGGTGGATAGGATATACACTGAAGAAATCATCACACTGTATCACATGACAAGCATTAACATGGAATCCTGAAGTTCAAAGAAAAAGGGGAAGATCCAATTACATATTGCTTCGGGAATCGGAGACAGATATGAAGAGAATAAAGAGCACTTGGGAAGAGCTGGAAAGTAAAGCTCAGAACAGATTTGGTTGGAGAATACTGGTCGGAGGCCTATGCTCCACATGGGGTAATAGGCATTGATTGATTGATTAATTTATATATACGCAAAACCTGACCACACAACATACTTGTTTATAGAATAACACTTTTACAAAACAGAAACAACAATGACTAATGACAGCGGAGTGCCCAAGTACATAACTAATTGACTATAGTTCCTGAATGACGAATGATGTGACAACACTTCATGAGTGAAATAGAATGTGAGGGTGTTGGAAACATGACAGTAATAGAAATAGAATAATCAATTTATATATACTCAAAATAAATGAAATAGTCTTCTGAAAAACAATTCAGAAGTTAGTTATTCTTCTTCAACCTCTTGATATAACACCATGTATTCCTTACTTATCTACATACTTTATTAGATACATAATCATTTGAGGCATTCAATTAAACAGGGATATCAAATATTGACTTCACTTAAACAACCATTCATAATCAGAAAGTATTGAACAGCTGTTTTATTTCAGTATAGTAAGGGACTAACAAAATCCAAATATGTTAGCTGTAAGACAGTTGATAATGGATGAGATTGTGAAATATGCTACGAATGGACTTAAGTTTAAAATATTAACAGTTGGTCTAAGAATTAAGTGTTTGCTAAAAAAAAGCTGAAAGTCCTGAAATCTATCTCTTAATAGAGTCATAGATATGCATTGTTCTACTATGTTACTAATAGATAGATTCTCTGTCGTTTCGTAGTTCCCATTAGTTGTCTAAGCTAGATCAATTCCTGATATCAAATTCAATTGTTTTTTCCTTGTAAAATTTCTACTAGGTTTGTAATATTAGAGATGGGCACTGACATATCAACAGTAAAAATGATTAAATGATACCAAGGTAACAAAAATGTTAGGCGATTTGTTTTATTAACAGCCGATATACTTTATCTAAAAGAAGGTTGAAATTGTCTGTTGAACATGTAAATTAGTTATGTGATGATTGCCATTTTATTACTCAGAGGACTGAACTCCTAAGCCAATTATGTTCTCAAATACTTACTGTTGTGAACATTAGCTAGCAACAAATGTGCATACTCATGTACAGTAAGTGCAATGATAATGAATTAGACAAGGAAGTTATATTTCATTTTGTTAATCATCAGGATTGTTTATATGCAGTCTAAATTGGATTGGTACATATAGTCGGACGTGCATTTTGTCACCATTTTTATTCAATAGAATTATTTCATCTGCATATTCTAAATCAACAAGTGTATCTCCAGGATGACAGTTCAATCCCTGAGAAGTTAGACGCGAAAACGTTAGCTGTAAAATTTATCAACCATACAAGGGTCAATCACAACGTGAATAGCTTGACAGTAATGATTACAGACTCCCTCTGTCGACGACCCACCCACCCAAATCATCAGTCTATCATAAAAGACTGTAAGATATCGATATGATATCCACTTATCATTAATTGCTTGTATTTATCACAGATTGATGTAGACTAGATACTACTGAAGATTTAGGAACATACGACAGTTATTTCGTCCTCATACCAGGACTCCTCAGCAGTGTACACCAAAACTTAATATCTATCATCAAAAAAAATCATTTCATTCCTTATATTTATTATTTTCACAATAACTTTCATCAATAATTCATTTTATTTTATGATTATTTTTTGCTATTGTTTTCTTGTCTTCATCATCTATTTAAGACTGTTCGAAGAATTGTTCGTCGTGCATTCACTGGATAAATCAATGAAAAATGATGTAATCGAATTTGATCATTCTAGTTATTTATTCAATATTCAAGTAAAACAAATAAATAAATGAAATTGATAAGCATTGAACACTTTCAATTACATCAAGATAAACAATAACAAGTTAACTAATTATGCATCTTCTGCATCTTCGTCGTCTTCATCTCCAACATCATCACTATCAACACTGTCAATTAAACAAAATATTGATGACGTGTCTTTTTTTCTCATCATGTTAAAATTGTCCTTTGGTGCTTCTTGTTTTGTTTTAATTATTCAATAGACATGATTTATAGTATGTTATATTCTGGTTATTAATAAAGTATACTACTTAATTCTTCATATATACTACTTATGTATACTAATCTACCTACTCATAATTAATTTATTATTACTATTATTATTATTATTATTACAATATCAGTAGTATGTATTGTTTAATGCTTCCCCTTTCTAGGAATAAATAAATTTTATTGATATACATCTATATATATATATATATATATATATATATATATATACATTTATATACATAAATTTCTATATCCATTTATTGATTTTATCATAGTTGATTGAAATGGTTCAACAGTAAATGAAAGTCGATTTATTGTTTGTATTCATCATAGTTACAATCATGATTAGGATGTCAATAAACATTCGAGGATTATAGTTTGATATTTTGTTCTAGTACTGTTACTCACCTTGGTTGCATGATCATATACCCAATCTGATCAGGAAAGTTGAATTGAACATCTTCGCCACAACCCCTAATTGTAAGCTAAATATCAGCTCACTAGTGACTAGCTCCTTGAGGTAATTCCTGGAGTTCTAGTGTGAAGACGTGACTGGTGGAGTTCAACCGTGTCGGGTGTTAGGCAGTTACCCACCGATGACAATGGATGAGGTTCGCGCAAACGTATCACGAGTTGACTGAATTAGAAATATCAACCTTTGGGAGCCAGCTCAGTGGTCTAATGGTAAAGCGCTCGTCGTGGAGCCAGAGGGTCCTGAGTTCCGATCCTCAACGGGGTGATGGATGCGCACTGCTGAGGAGTTCCATACTAGGACGAAACAGCTGTCCATGGCTCCCAGGTGATCAGTGGTTGTCTGATTCAGAACAATTCGTGATATGAGGATTGATGAATGTTGACTGGTCTAGTAGTATTGTTATTTAAGCATTCAGTGTGAGAGTTTCAGAAACAATTTCGTAGTTGTATTCGGCGTTTGGGTGGGGCGTGATTTATCGCTGTAAACGGACTCTTACACTAAGGTAAAACAGTTGTCCAGTATTTTAATGGTGTCTATGTCGATCTGCGAAGAACTAGTCTAATCTATTCTAAGATATACGTTGCTAAAAGTAAGCGGTTACTCAGACTGCTGAGCGGAATTACGTATAGTGAAGTTCAAATGCGAATCAGTCTTACAATATAAAAATTAATGCTACTTGTTATTTTAAACAGTTTAGAGTAAAGTTGGAATAATTTAGTCAATGAAGGGATCCTTGAGATTTATCAGGCGATGGATAACTTTTTATGGTGCAAAAAATCTGTTCATATATCGAGAGCCAATCGAGTGCCTAGTCGATCACTGCGCATCTGCCCTATGTCCACTCGGTCACAAGCTGGAGATTGAAGAATACAAGCTGATAGGTCAACCAGACAGAATCATACTGTATTTCATACAATCCATTATATATACATGGAATTAGACTACACAACACACCAGTTGGGAGAATAACATATATGCAAAACGGGAACAATAATGACCAGGGATAGAGGGAGGAGGCACAGGAACATGGTTAGTTGATCATAGTTCTTGAATGACAAATGATATGACAACACTTTCATGAGTCAAATGGAATGTGAGGGTGTTGGGAACATGACAATGATCGAAATAGAATAATCACATCATATATACTCAAAATAAATGAAGTAGTCTTCTGAAAAACATTGCGGAAAGTTAGTTACTTTTCTTAAATCTTCCGATATAACATAAGGCTATTAATCATCTTGTCAATGTCAACAGTCAAATTCATAAGAAATTAAATCCATAGTATGTATACCCTAAGTTGAGTATACACCAATTCGTTTGAAGTAAATGAACGAAGATAATGAATGTCCTGAGATCGAAACCATAAGCAAAATTTAATGTCTTCTTAGAGTTTTCAGTTAAAGCGCATTCGTTTTGAGTTCATTTGTCAAAGATCTGTCATCCATAAAACTGTCCAAAATAATTTCTATGCTGCCCAACTACGTAATGTTTTTCAGTAGGACTTTGGTTCACAATTATGTTTAAGACAAGCTACCATATTTAGCTGCATCAATGTACATATACAAGTTCACTTGCTCCTGTGGATTAAGTTACTTTGACCGCGCAAAATGTACACTGCCTAGACGAATCTCTTAACACTAACCTGACTGGTTATCTTATAGAAAACGTAATTTGATTCAACAGCTTTATTCTGGTCATATCGTCTCGACTGGAATCATCCAGACTATTCACAATGTTAAACAAATTGCCTCCGTAAAGAGTACATGTCAGAAAATTATGTACTGCTTGAGGCCTTAGACATTCAAACTAAAACTTTACATCTAGAAGAAACACATTCGAACGTTTACTTGACCATATCTCTAAACTTCTCTTGTTCTCTACAATTGGTTTTCCATTTTATCTTAAATATTAATTCATCCATTTTTTTCATTATTCATTCATTTTCGTCTTTATATCCCTCATGTGGGCAATTACTAAAATTCCTTCTTTCAAAGAAGTTTTCAACAGTCATTTAGACTATTAGCGTAACCTATTTCAGTCTTCTTATCTTTATAACTCTTACATAACTTTAAATTGATTCAGTTGGATTGTGACTGGCAAGAGGAATCCAATGCAATAAAGAAAATACAATAAATGATGAATTGGGCATGACGAAAGGGAAATGTGTATAGTCTTCAGGATAATGGGATCATAATGTGGTTGCAATACTTTAAGAAGGAAATCAGCATATGACAGTGGTTAATCAACAAGTAAAAGGTCTACAAATTGATCAGTTTCAATATCATCGTTATTGAATGTTTAACCACAGGCAGCTTACTCGAAGAATAGACTAGATTGTGATTGTGATTTTTGATTACATGCCTCCTATGTTACAGTTATATACGATGTAGTTCTAAAAATGAATATATTTGTAAAATAAGAAGAGCCCAGGACAGAGTTGTTTGGAGAATGCGGGTCATTGGCCTATGCGCCATGTGTAGTAATAGGTATTGATTGATCTGAAAAACTAGCGGGTAACCATATGTAAGTTTTATTACAGTAATGAAATTTCAAAGTAATGAATCAGATATGTAACTGAGGAAGAAAATTTTGGTTAGATTAAGTTCCATAAGCTGAATGATGTGATTGGGGATCTTAAGTTATTAATTATCGATGTATATGAATGTGCAAACATTTGATACGAGATATTGTGTGAGTTGGATTATGGTTGACAAGCGGTATTCATGATGCACGTTTCATCCCGTCTGAGACTCATCAGCTGAATGTACCTGCATACCAGTGTTGATGTTCATACTGAAACTTCCAACCCGAATCATTTCGTGTCAAACATCATTGCTTTTGCCTGCTAGGCCATTGAATCCAACTTAAACAATATTTGTGATCTATCAGTAATATCAGGGCAACCCACTCAGGGTGTACATATAACAACAGAGACTGGTCGATTTCAGTCTATGGTACATTAACAGAAAGATCTAAATACATTCTAATCATAACACTTAATGGATACTTGAAACAATACTTGATTCCATTTCAATTAATTCTGAAAAGTTATTTCATTGATGTACTACTTCTCATCTTAGTATAAACTAGTTAAGTATGTAATTTCTCTCTATCATTACAATTATACAAGTAATGTAAATGACTGTCATCGTAGAGGAGGTCTTCTTTGTTAATTAATTTGCATATTTATGCAGTAACACAATCGGTTTCATTAATTCATCTTAGTAAGCCGTTAAATTGATGCTTGTTATTCAGGTAATAAAGAAAACTTCCAGGACTGTCAAATTTCGTAGTTTTGTGTTATAATCTGACATAAACTAAGCAACATTCGAAGACCACAAGGTACTGGACAACTGTATTGTTCTAATATTCAACTATCCATGAAGGTATTTTATTGATTCCACCTGAGATAAGACACATGAACTCCAAGAATAGTGAGTGAACGATTTGAGACTATATCAATAAAACTTAGCAACTATCATATCAGTGTTAACAATATTACTGAGATCCAGGTATATTCACATGATAGAACTAAACAATCTCTCTACATTCTATAAACAAGAAACGAGATATGCTGCCAAGATAGATATATATCCCAACAGAGACTGATTAAATGCGCTCTTCAATGTTAACAACCTGGAATATTACACTGGTGAAAATATGTAGACTGTGGATTGCTGTGAATGTTGCAAATAATGTTTGGTTCTATTACGAAGTAATTGACATGTAAATCGTAGTGTTAATATTTACACTTGGAAGTCGAACTTCTTGCTTATCATTCTAACAATTATTCATGCATTATTCACTTAAATTAAGTATTTGTTCACAACTAATATTACCATTTGCAAATACACAGTCTCTATTGTCATGTATGCATTTCAATTGATTTATGTCAATATCACTATTCAGTTATTGATATTATTAACTTTTACATACCTAGGCGGCGTCGTCATTGATGAACAAGGAAGAATCTGATGCAGATATGAATGCGTAGATTGGCAAGGTAAGGTATGAATAACATTCTACAATTAAAGAGCATCTGAAACTGAAACCACCCTTCAACCAATAACAAACTCAGAATTCTCAATACAAACTTTAAGACATTAGGATGAATTTGTATATTCCTATTGATTTGTTATTGACTGAAGCTGATCAGTCTTTGTTGCTATATGTGCTTCCTGAGCAGATTTCTTCGATATGGCGATTATTCACAGGTATTATTTAAGTTGGATTGTGACTGGCAAGTGGAATCTAGGAAGCGCATTTCGTCTTATTCGGGACTAGCCTGCTAGATGTACCTGCATTCCAATGTTGATGTTCACAGTGGGATTCGAACTCAATCCGCTTCGTGTCAAACGCCACCTCGTTTACCACCAGACTATTGTGTCCAGACAGTCACACTTATGCATTGGGTACATTAATATTAGGATGAATTTGTATATTCTGATTGGTTTGTTATACAGTGATTTGTATGACTGTCTGGACTAAGTAGTCTAGTAGTGAACGAGGTGGTGTTTGACACGAAACTAACTGAGTTCGAATCCCACTGTACACATCAACACTGGAATGTAGGTACATCCAGCTGACTAGTCCCAAATAAGACGAAACGCGCTTCTTGGATTCCACTTGCCAGTCACAATCCAACCTAAATTGAAGATTAAGACAGTTTCGTTTTATGGAGCTGAAACTTGTGTGGAGAATTACGAAAATCATGCTCAAAATGTTACACGTATTTATAAATATATCCAGCTGACAAACGGTTTAAGAAGTATTTCTGAAGGTGGATAGGACATGTATCGAGGAAAAGACAGGCACTAACATGGGATCGTCAACGTGACAGGAAAAGAGGAATACCAAATAATACATTGTTTTGGGAATTGGGGTGAGACGTAAAATAGAATAAACAGCACTTGAGAAAAATTGTTTAGGATAGCCCAGAACAGAGTTAGTTGGACAATACTGGTTTGTTGCCTATGCTTCACTTAAGGTAGTAGACATTGATCAATTGGTTTATTGATTGATTGAATATTAAAGTAATTCATTAAAGATCAACTATAATCTTGATTAACAACAATAAGGAAATAGAAACGTTCTCATATAGTTTACAATACTGTTTCATAATGATAATCATGTAAACATGTCTCATATCTTAGTTTACTATCTAGTTATTTTAATACTTTTTCTTTACAAATTATTACTGAATCCATTACATAATCTAAGCAAATCATTCATGCATTACGTGATAACAATAAAATGAGAGAAATAAGTATTCATGTGTGAAATTCTTCTTTGTTTAATTCTACTTTAAATAATGATTATACATACAAGAAAGTACAATAGGCTACAATAGGATATTTAGAAGAAGATAACTTGGGAGTGGAGACTATAAACGAGGAGTAGGAGGAGATAACTATACAGAACAACAAAAGAATACGGAATAGTAAAGAAAGAAGTTGAAAAGTAGGCCAATAGACAACTATGCAGAAAGAAGCAAGAGGTTAAGATAGATTACAATGATAGTAGGGGAACAGAATGTAAAGTCGATATGTAGGAGGAAGATGAAGATGAGAAATGAAATAATGATTCAAATGTTTGTAACTTATTTCAATGGTTACGACGAAATTTATAGCAATAACACTAGTAATTACTGTGTTCATTACCATAAATGGAAAGAGAATTCAGTGTGGAATAATAATAATGAATATATGCGATAACATAACGAGTTGATTGTGACACTAAACCATACAGTCTAATGATAATACGACTAGGATGAAATTGGCAATAAGTATGCATTCGATTCCCGATGGGGTCGTGGATGCGCACTGTTGAAGAGTCCCATACTAGAACAAAACATTTGTCTAGTGCTTCCAGGTGATCAGTAATTGTCTGATTCAGATTAATTCGTGATATCAGGATGGAAAAATTAATTATCCCCACAACCCCCTTAATTCCAATTAATATGAATTATTGTTAAGCCACCTGATTACTCCCTTAATCTGACCTACTGTAATCATGGAGGCTAAACTTGTCAAAATTAATGATATATTACAAGATAACAAGATATATTTAAGGACAATAGAAAGAAATGTACAGAGAGATTACAGTCTAAAAAAAGAACGATTCTATCTTTTCATCTTGTATTCAAACAACTTGACGTTTATAAATAATCTTCATTCCGGAGATCATGAGAAGAAGGACAATGGTTACGTTAAGAATTGGTGCTATTCCTTTATCACTATGCGATTGCTCCCTGCTG
The DNA here is from genome assembly GCA_025215515.1 of Schistosoma japonicum. Lineage (NCBI taxonomy): Eukaryota > Metazoa > Platyhelminthes > Trematoda > Strigeidida > Schistosomatidae > Schistosoma > Schistosoma japonicum. The sequence goes on along the minus strand of CM046062.1, from coordinate 7,379,712 downwards.
GAAAGTGAGCATCTCATGGAGGCAATTGAGACAATAGATTTATACTATTGTGATATCGATGGTAGATTTATTATCATCAATCAGAATGTCAATAAGGCAAATTCTAAATTGGTTCACTGATGCACATCTAATAATCTCTTTTATTTATGAGATCAAGCGTGACAAGACAAAGCGTGGATAATCAGGAATGTGCTTACAAAGAACTCCGTTGCTTATCACTACACATAATTTTTCACATTCATGTTCATACGTTACAAGTGAAGTGTAGCTAGATTCCTTCTAAGCTGGGTTAGAAAGATATTCACCGATGATACATTAAAGAAAGAGCTTGACACAGTACAAAAGTTATTTTTTAATGAAACGTATGCCTACAATGGTTTTTAAGTCAGATAGATTATCAGGAAGAGACTTCATTTCCACAAGCTACAATTCATCGGGAATATAATCAGTGATTTATTACACCGTAGAATTAACTAAGGCTGTTAAAATGTACACATAATGTAGATATTCTGTATTCGAAATTTTTGATTCCGCTAGTAGTGGTTTGCTTAACTCAAGAATAAGTTATCCAGTGTTTCTTTTATATTTGTCTACATTTATAACTTTAGACACTCCTTCAGAGTATTGTGCCATACTACTCAACGAGCATCTTGAATCATCTTTTAGGACTCTACAAACTAAATCAATACACACTTCTATTCTAATACAGCTAATTGATGGCAGATCTGTTAAAGGTTAAACTAAGATATTCCGATTAATTTATTTTATATCATCAAGATTTTCCTACTGGGCTCGATCTTAAGTTACAAAAACCTTTAGAAACAAAGAACATCGAACTGACCAGGCGACTCAACCTATTTACTACGTTTACATATGAGAAAATAGTAAATATCAGTAAAAAATATATCGAAAAGAAAGAATAAAATTACAGGTTAAATATCATTTCTGAAGTAAGTTATTAACAACGTCGAATTTGGAACATGTAGGTATTGGTTCAAGTTGTACGACAGCGCGACAAGATCAAATTTACAAAAATAAAACGAGAATAGAAAACAACAAGGAGGGATTAAGTAAATTTACTTATGAAAGAATGATGGAACCTAAGATCTAGATGAACACAAATACATTATACAATAGCGCAACTGTGACCGATTCTGAGCAATGTCGCTCAGCGTCTCCAGCGATTCATTGTGATTATCTCACTGACCTCAACCAACTAATCTACCTCTAACAACACTGCTCAAAATAAGAGTCAAAAGCTTCATGAACTGATGCTATGCTTTGGTTACGCTGGTCCTTGACCTTTTTCCATCTTGATTCTATGCCAGCCAACATCGTGTGAAGAGGTGAATGGTGGTTGGGCATAAGTAACACATTTCTCAACCACCTCGGCAGATGAATATTGACAACTTTATCAACTGGTTCGCCATTTTTCCCTTATAACAAATGTCTTACGTGAGTATTGATTACTTTGTCACTCTATGATATATAGGCCATACTTCTAGAAGTTCTGTGGTCAAAAACGGTAGGCCTACATATAACTTATGTTTTCTTGACTCATATTTTGTATGTAAACGTTACAAACGACAACACTTCTGTACAGTACACTAGACCTTTCGCTGAGAGACGAATATCGCGCCAACGCCTCAAATAACATTAGTTGGTAAGGAATCAAACGAGCCATCTGAATCCGTGATGAGATTTGATGAATTAAGGCCAGTCGACTGTGTATAACTAGTTGACTGAATATGCCACAGATTGATGTTGGCAGGGTACCATTCAAAACCATGGAGAACTGGACAGCTGCTTCGTTCTAGTGTGAAACTGTTAAGTAGTGCTCACATGAGATTCCGCACCACTGGGCTTCAGGTTGACTAGAAAACACCTAACCTTCTGCACCACTGGGTCAGAATATAGTGGTAGGATTCCCACTTCCACCAATTTGTGATATATAGTGCGACGATCACTCATTTTCATCGGTGATAACTGTCTCATTTCTAACAAGTCTGAACTCCATCAGTCACAATTTTCACTAGAGCCTCAGGAACATCTTGGAATTAGTCACTATTGAGCTGATTATTATAGTTCAATTGAGATAATTATTTTTGTGGAGATTAGTTATTCATTCGACGAAATAGCTGTTCCTTGCTCCATGGTTATCAGTGGTACCCTGCCAACATCAATCTGTGACATATTCAATCAACTAAATAACCATTTTCCACAAAAATAACCATCCCAATTGTATATATGTTATTCCAGTTAACAGTCACTGTTACTCTAATTTGTATTAATAGTAATACTCTAATCGGTTGACTGAGTGGTCAAGTTATTTCTACATGTTAAAGATTATTCGAAATATAGTTTGACTTCATTTTAGCTTATTCATAAATCTTGTGTTCTTCCTAGTTCCTTCTTGGGACTAAGTAAACATTAGGTAGAAGTACAGATACTAACTAGGCACTTGCATTGGTGTTTGTTATTATGACTTCCTGTGCATAAAGTCATATCAACTAATTAATGATATGCACCAGTCATAACAGCTTACTGACATCATAATAGTTATTTGTAACCTTTATCCAAATTCTCTACGTGATTAATCATATAATATCAATGACCTCATAAAATTATCCAAGTAACTCATTTCATTTCTTCATTCTCTTATAGATACAAATATTTTCAATATTTTAATGAATCTAACTCATACAGTGAATTCTACTAACCATTTAGGTCAATAATGAATAATGGATAAGAATGAAATCTCTAGGGGGGATCATATGAAGTAGTTTATAGTGGTTATTTATTTAAGATGTCATTGTTACCTTCGATGTTAATTTAATATGATTTCATTAAAATTGTTTTGGTTTTTGTTTTTAAGAAACCATTATCAATTAACAGAAGATATAAAGATACTAACTAAGTCAAACTAACTTGTATAATTAGAATAAACTGACCAATTTCATTTCGAAATAAATCAACGGGAAGATACAATCTTAGCCTAATTACATAGATACCCGTTATACAAGCGTGACTGTCTGGACACAGTGGTCTAGTGGTGAACAAGGTAGAGTTTGACACGAAGTGGATTAAGTTCGAATCACAGTGTGAACATCAACATTGAGATCCAGGTACATCTAGCCGATGAGTCTTAAATAGAACGAAACGAGTGTCATGGATTCCATTTGCCAGTTACAATTCAACTTATACATTACTCGTATAATAGTTACCAAATATTCAAGAAAACTTTGCAATCAGTTACAGTAAGTGTGTTGTGCTGCTGATTTATTTCAATGAGTCTGTTACTGTTTTCCAACGTCGTTTCATGATTTCCTCTTCAGCTGCAAGCTGATTTGTTCTTTTCCAAAGAAGGCTGTTGCTGATGGTTTCCGGCCAACAGACATTCAATATTCTACGTAGACAGTTGTTGATAAATACCTGTACTCTCCTGAGGATGTTTGCAGTAGTTCTCCACGTTTCAGCTCCATACAGAAGAACTGACTTGACGTTCGAGTTGAAGAGTCTAACTTTGAGATTGGTAGACAGTTGTTTGGAGTCCCATATATTTTTCAACTGTAGAAATGCTGCCCTTGCTTTGCCGATCCTTGCCCTTACATCTGCATCGGATCCTCCTTGTTCATCGATGATGCTGCCCAGGTATGTAAAGGTATCCACTTCTTCCAGAGTTTCACCATCAAGTTCAATTGGGTCGGTGCTCTCGGTGTTGAATGTGAGCATCTTGCTCTTTCCCTTATGTATGTTCAGGCCTATTGATGCTGAGGTTGCTGCTACTTTGGTTGTCTTCACTTGCATTTGCTGGTGTGTATGGGATAGAAGTGCTAGATCATCCGCGAAGTCCAAATCATCAAGTTGCATCCTACTTGTCCATTGAATCCCGTGCTTCTCCTCAGATGTAGAGGTTTTCATGATCCAATCAACCACTAGGAGGAAGAGGAAGGGCGAGAGCAGACAGCCTTGTCTGACACCGGTTCTTACTGAGAATGCATTTGTCAGCTGTCCTCCATGCACGATTTTGCACTGTAGTCCGTCGTAAGAATTCTGGATGATGTTGACGAGTTTCTCTGGTATACCGTAGTGTCGAAGAAGTTTCTATAGTGATCTTCTATCTACGCTGTCAAACGCCATCTCATAGTCGATGAAGTTGATGTACAATAACGAGTTCCATTCAATTGATTGTTCAACGATGATGCATAGTGTTGCGATTTGGTCTGTGCATGACCGATCCTTACGAGAACCAGCCTGTTGATCTCGAAGTTGAGCATCCACTGAATCTTTCATTCTATTCAACAACACTCTGTTGAAGACTTTCCCTGGTACTGACAATAGTGTGATCCCTCTGTAGTTCTCGCATTTGCTCAAATCCCCTTTCTTTGGTATCTTGATAAGATATCCTTCTTTCCAGTCTGCCGGCACCTGTTCTTCCTCCCAGATCCTCTTGAATAAAACGTGGAGCATCCTCGCCGTTATGTCTATGTCTGACTTGAGTGTTCCGGCTGGTATATTGTCAGGTCCTGCTGCTTTCCCACTTTTGATCTGTCTGATGGCTATCTTGATTTCTTCTATCGTTGGTGGATTGACATCTATCGGGAGGTCTGTAGGTGCTGCTTCGATGTGTGGTGGGTTTGGTGGAGCTGGTCTATTCAAGAGTTCCTTGAAATGTTCTACCCATCTGTCTCTTTGTTCTTGAATCTCGGTGATTAGCTTGCCTTCTTTGTTCCTGACCGGTCGCTCTGGTTTACTATATTTACCTGCCAGTTTATTCGTTGAGTCGTATAGCTGTTTCATATTTCCTTCTCTTGCAGCTTTCTCCGCTGTCGTTGCAAGGCCTTCGATATACTTACGTTTGTCGGCTCGAATACTCTTCTTTACTTGTTTATTTGCTTCTGTGTATTCATTTTGTGCCTTGATTTTTTCTGCTCTAGTTTGGCTGTTGTTGATTTCTGCCTTCTTGTTCCTCCTTTGTTGAATTTTGCTCAGGGTCTCTGTGGAAATCCATTCCTTATGATGGTAGTTCTTGCAGCCCAGAGCCTCTTGACAAGTTGAAGTTAGTGCCTCTTTGATTCCTTTCCAGTTGTCCTAACGCTAACCAGAACAAACAAACTTAACCATTAGAAACATGCATAGATGAATATTCAATTGTATGTTTTATAACTAACAAGTTTTACATTTAAAAGATAAAATACATCTAATGTGAGTACTTAAATGGAATTAAAATGCACTTGCCTTTTTTTCATCAGTAGTTCATGATGTCAACATTGTAACATATAAAAATATGAAGTGGTTGTTGAATGAAATTCTTCAGGACTGAATACATCAGTTGTTTGGATTACACTTATAATCCGGTTATTAAGTCGATTATTCCACCAGCAGTTCTTCTAGGGTTGCTGTCGGTCCCGACCCCGGGTAAAGTAGGAGGGTTGGGCATAGGGCTAGCATCCCTATCCCGTAAAACACAAGCTTGCTAAAAAAACGCTAAACAGATTAAACAAACTTAACAATTTAAACTCTGCCCTGGGAGTGGAAGGAATCTTTATGACGCTTCATGATGAAAGCCGAGATTTTTCGGAAGTCATGAGGCCGATGCCCCCCCCCCTTATAATGACCAGAGCAAAAATTTTTATAGGTACATGGAATGTTCGGACAATGTGAGAGACCGGAAAGATCACCCAGCAAGCAGTAGTAACGCATTGGACTCAAACTGGACAGAAAACATTAGCTACGGAAGAGGTGCTACTATACTCCGACCACGAAGAGGAAAATGCCCCACACATCCAAGGAGTCACTCTAATGCTATCTAAGCAGGCGCGCACTGCACTTGTAATATGGGAACCATATGGACCTAGGATCGTCAAAACATCTTTCAAGGCAATGAAGAAGGGGATTACGATGAACATCATCCAATGTTATGCACCCACCAACGACGGCAACGACGAGGACAAAGATCAGTTTTATGATAGGCTGCAGTCAATTATAGCGAAGTGTCCAGGAAAGAATCTGACAATCTTAATGGGGGACCTAAACGCCAAAGTCGGAATGGACAACACCGGTTACGAAGACATCATGGGACGACAAGGACTGGGAGAAAGAAATGAAAATGGTGAAAGATTTACAAATCTATGCGCTTTCAACAAAATGGTCATAGGTGGAATAATATTCCCCCACAAACGCATACACAAGGTTACATGGGTCTAACCGGATCATACTACGGAGAATCAAATCAATCATATATGCATCAATACAAAATTCAGAAGATCAATGGTAATTTAGTTGGTAGGATATATCCCAGATTGATGTTGGCAGGGTATCATTAAAAAACAGGAAGCACTGGACAGCTGCTTCGTTCTATTGTGGAACTCCATAGCAGTGCGCATCGTAGATTCCGCACCACGGATTTCAGGTTGACAGTGAGCGCCTAATCCTCTACACCACTTGGTTGACATCCAACCTTCTTCTAACAGATCCTTCGTTCATTCCGGTATTAGAGCAAATGATTTTCTCTATAAATCTACATATGATATAGTTCATATATCATGTTCATAATCATATGCCAATCTTTGAATTTCATATATTTTTGATAGCGCATTAACTGCTGTCACCTTCCTTTTCCACTAAACATAATAATTTACTTATTGTACATTTCTATGTTGATATATTTTATCAGAGTATAACCGAATTTCGGTACCACTAATTAGGAACTTTTAATTTTGAGCTCACTGATATGATCATCTGTTTGGTTTACATCAGTTCAAATAAATTCCAATTGGAATTATCATAAGTGACTTTCCATTATACACATATACTATTATCTTCGAATGTGTTTTTAATCAAATGATACCACATAATTTGAAACATTTGATCTCTTTGATAAACTTTCATAATGTGATGAGTAGATTGAGTTGAACTGGAACATGTCAATGTATATTTACTGCTATGCAATTCCAACAATCTAATCATACATATCTACTACTTACTTGTCATGGCATTCATACATGAATATGAATAATTAATAAAGGTCAAATTAAATAAAAGGTCGAATACTACACTGGGATAACTTAAGAACAAAAGATGGAAAGGCTAAAAAATTGTATCAAACTATCAAAAAAATCAATAATGATGACATGATTATAATTACTAGGACAGATTCAGTGATATAACAAACTATTTCTGTACAAACAAAGGAGTAAGGTGGCTGAGGCTGTACATTATATAATTGGTATGGCTTCTATACATGTATGAATATGTCTGTGATGACTCTTATATATAGCCATTTTCTTGATGTCACAATTAAACGGAGAAAAGTAAGAACGATCCAGCTCTAAAGTCATCACGAAGAAACATGAAATGGAACTTTTATGAATTTTAACATCTTTTTTTCTATCATTAAGACGTATTTGGATTTTTTAGTTCATTTATCATTGACTGAAATTGATCAGTCTCTATTCACAAGTGTGTATCCTGAGCGGATTACCTCTGTATGGCAATAGTTCACATGCATTGTTTACATTAGATTGTGGCTGATAAGCGGAATCCAGGACATGCGTTTACTCCTATTTAGGATACATCACCTTGATGTACCTACATCCCAGTATTAATGTTCATACCGGTACTAAAACATTACATGTGAACTGTAGCTACATCGAGGCAATCAAGTCACGGATACGTATAGGCCAACAGAGATTGATTAATTTCAGTCCATGTAAAATTAACGGGAAGATCTAAATACATCCCGATTATGTATACATACCCTTTGCACAAATGTGGCTGTTTGGACCCAGTAGCCTAATGATGAACGAGGTGGCATTTGGTACGAAACCAACAGGGTTCGAATCCTAGTGTAAATATCAACACGGGTTCAAATACACCCAGCTAATCAGTCCAAAATAGAGCGAAAGATGCGTTCTGGATCCTGTTTTCCTCTCACCTTCCAGATGAAACAATGCTTCCGTCCTATCAGTTATAAAGATGTGTTAATCATGACATTGTTTCATAGAATTGAAAAAATCGTACTCACGATAAATATGAAGAACTAATCGATGTTAGAACGTACCTGTGAAGTAACGGATGTCCATAGAAACTTATCAACAAATACGGCAAAAATGAAGATAAAAAGTCAAATGAAACTACCTTAGACAAAAAGACCTGTCTTCATTTAACTACAATTCAAAGGTGATGACGCTATAAGAACAACCAATAGAAAACTGTAATATTCATCAAACGTAACATATTCTACTATTAGACTCATTGTCATACACAAAGCAACACTATCTTTAATTCGATTATTTATCGACAGGTACCACTATATCGTCCGATTTCGCATATAAGTTTACACGTATTCGCGACAGTAGTTACATTAGTAAAATAGAAACAATTGCCTACGTTCGTTTTATGGACCATACCTCCCAGAAATCTGCAATTCAACAGACCAACAAACCTGAGCTATTACGAGATATTTGGCTGATACAATAAATTCAACTGATATCTTGAATTCTTTCAAGATGATTAGCCTATAGTCAAATTGTATTCTTCTTAAAATTGCTGAAGTAATAGCAACCAAATGTTTCAAACCATGGCAATGTTTCAGTTATTGCATCATTGTTTCCAATCTTCCTTTTGTTTTTTGACAACATCTTGTTATCTAGGGCGATTTAAGAAGGGCAACTAGCTTTCTGAACTGTTTTTCAGAAGACTATTTTAGTTATATTAAGTACATGTAAATCGATCATTTTATTTATATTATTGTCATGTTCCCGTTGCTCATACTAATTACTAGACCCGTAAACAGTCATTACATCATTTGTCATTCAGGAACTAAAATCAATAAATTATATATTTGTACCCTCTTCAATCCCCAGTCATTATTGTCTCCTCTTTGTATACATGTCATTCTTCCTATTGATACGCTGTGACCAGGTACTGTATATTTTTTAATGGATGAGTGGAATGTAATCTGACTGTATGGTGGCTAGTTCAGTTGCCTTGTGTCTTATTTTTCAGGTCCCTGGACTAAATGTAATGGAGCAGGTGTGTGCGAATCCCATGATTGATCTTATGATAGTCACTGTTTTCCATACATTTCCATTGGCGCAGATTTTTTATGAGATGTCAAACATTGTAAGCATTGCGAGAATTTACCGTCAACATTAATGACTCATTGCATTTAGATAGCTCAATAACATGTCATAAAATCGAAACCTCTACATTTTATATCAAGCAAATTCAAATGACGTTTCAATCACTTTGTGATATGCGGGGTAATCAAACAACTTGTGTTGAGGAGGCGAAGCGACCCAATCAGATTTGGGTTATGATGATAACTGGATAGACTTTAAAACAATGATTGGTTGGTACGATGTTTTATTGATCGAAGTGTTCCCCTCCACACAGATATGGATAGAAAGAACAAACATCTAATTACTTATTGAGTAAAAATAGTGTCATTTATATATCATGTACTAGATGAACTAGTAATTTGGGGATACAAAATACATTAGATGCTGTATTAGTAGGGGGCGGGGGAGAGATTATATATACTGTTCAGGATAAGAGGATCATGATCATGAGGTCATAATAATTCAGGAAGGAAATCATATGACAATTGTTAATGAGTCAGTGAAAAGCTTTACAAAGAGCATCACAAATAGCATAGTTAATAAATGTTTAACCAGAGGTAGTTTAGCCTTTAGTGTCCTATTCACACGTAGAATAGACTGAATAAACTGCGATTTCCGATTATTTGTCCTGATAAAAGAATAATATTAATTGATGCATTAGATGCTAAAAGAAGGTTGTAGATGATATAGAATTTTCAACATAAAATATTTTAACAATCCATTTATGGACATGACTAGAGACACGCATAAATACACTAAAGTTGAACTACGCAACTGTCCGATAACTACAACATTCTGTAATTCGAAGTGAAAGTGGTGGTGGCAGTTCATTTTTCAGGTGACTGTAATCAGTAACTGTAGCCATTTAAACAACAACAAAAGAAACTACAAAACTCAAAATGTTGTATGCCTTAAGATAAATTCTTAGTTTACTGATACAACTTTCTAGGCATTGAATGTACTTTCATTCGTATCGGTTATCTACAATTCACATTAAATACTAACTTTTCAGTGAAAACAAATTAGATGACATTGTACAGTAAATATCATTACATTTTTATTTATTACTTCAATAGTATTAAATGGAGACCATTGGGTTGATTATGTATTCAGCCACAGATGTACACTAGTAAGGAATTTGAAACAATAAAATGGTATAATACCAATCAATGATTATTAAAACTGTGGATCAGTAGTAAGTCTAGATAAACATGGCATAGGCCACTAGTTGGGGAGAAATTTATTTATATTTCTCTGTCTTATAGGAGATCAAAAACGACTGAATCGATCAAAAGTAATATATCAGATAATGAATGTAGTTGATAGAGGTTTAAATCTTACAGGTAGAATCAGTTATACAGACGTTAGATTTCTATCTTAATATATAAACCGTCTAGTGTTTCACTTACTCGATCAGCGCCTGTTACTCCTTAGAGAGGTTAGGCTGCTGATTAGCATTCTCCAACTAAGTGTCATCAAATCTCCTTCCCAAGTGTTATTTATTCCTAATATGTTTCTCTCAAATTCCCAAAACAATGTGTTATGTGGTCTACCTATTTCATTTTCTCTTTGAAAATGTTAAGTTACTGCTTGTCTTGTGACACAGTTTGGTGATTTCCTCAGTATGTGTCCTATCCACCTCAAGCGTTTCTTCGTAATTTATCTCCCCCCATCAAAAAAATTGCAGGTTGAATTCTTTTCTGTTACAGTAGGCTGTTAGTGATAATGTCTAAACAACAGATCTGAAGTATCATGCGTTATCAACTGCTTCTAAATACCTGCATCATTTGAATGATACTTTCGTGGTTTCCCATACAAGTTTTATCTCCATCCAATAGAACTGTCTTCACGTTTGTATTGAAGATTATGACTTTCATGTTAACTGACAGCTTGCTTGAGTTACAGATGTTTATCAAATGTAGAAATATTGCACTGACTTTGCGTCGCCAATCAATGCCTTCACATCTAAGTGGGACCCCCCTTATTTGCTGATGATGCTGCCCAGGTATGTGAAGTATCTACACCTTCCAGAGATACTTCATCAGGTATAATCAGGTTGGTGCCCGTTGTTTCTATACAAGATTTTTAGATACAAAGCTTCACCTGGAATCAGACATATGTTTCATTCTAGCGTGAGACACATTAATTATACCGTTCATTTCCTCCGGGGAATCTCAACAGCTAACCAAAACTCTCTAGTTTTCACTAATTTTTACCGACCCAGTAATCTAAATGTAAGCGTCCACCATAGAGTCCTGGTTTCCATTCCCGATTGGATTGTGGATGCCCACTGCAAAAGAGTCCCATACTAAGACAAAACAGTTGTCGAGTGCTTCTTGATGATTAATGTTTGTTTAATTCAGATTAAATTGATGATCACACAACTGACAGTCAACAATCTCTACAACATTCAATTACATTGATTATTCTTCATGAGCAGTTTAAATATCGATGAAGTTAATTACTAGATCATTATAAAAAGATGACAATCAATATACAATTTTTTTTTCAAAAATAAACATATCCATATCGAAACCATAGCAACAATTAATCAGAAAACTTCCATGTCAACAAAACAAGATATTTCGAAAAACCAAAAAAATAAAACAAACACCAAACTACGTGATACAAACGAATTCTGTTATGCTATATTTCCCCATCAACACTAACACAAATTGAATATGAATTAGTTTTATTAAATTTTCTATTATTGCGTGACGTATATTTCATCAATGTTATTCCATTTGTAGTCATTAGATTTTGTTTTACTTCCCTTTTTTTTTTTTGTTTTAATTAACACATACAAATACACCCTTCAACACTTGACAGTGTTTTTTTTTTATTTATTGTAGAAACACTTAGAAGAAAGATAATAATCAAAAACCAAAATGACGTAGTTTAGAGAGGAAAGGTATGAAGTTTTAGTTTGTTTGTATTCATGATAGAGAGATACTGGTTGGATATTACGGAAAAGTAGGAAGTATTAGATAAATGTTTCATTCTAGTATTGGACTCCATAGCAGTGAAGATTTTCGATGCCATCAGGGAATAGGATTCAGGGAATTCATATTTTTTGGATAGGTTAGTGTCTAGTGGTAGAATTTTCATTTCCATCAACAGTCCATTAGCTGTACAGTGTACCTTTTGATGAATGTTACAACTAATCTTAATATCTATCTGTATATACCACGTAAGTTCTATAATCAGTTAGTAAATGACTAAATTCATGAAGTTCGTCAAGTTTCGATTCGAAGTCTTGACTGCTGGGGTTCAGACTTGTTGTGAGTGAGACAGAAATCACCACTAGATAATAGTCATATTATATCACAAATTGATGGAAGTGAGAATTCTACCATTGGATGCTGAATGACCTAGTAGTGTAGATGATTAAGTGTTCTCTGTGAAGCCTAAAAGCCATGAGTTTGACTTTGTGGCGTAACCAAGTATCCTCGATTGTCAAGAGTTCCATACTAGGATGAAACATCTTTCAAATTCTCCTTGGTTTCAGTTTATGATAATTGCAAACAATTAAAATAATCCAAGTTTCTGTAGTTTCATGAACCAACTATATTTTCTTAAGTAATAAATCTGTCAAGGTTTATTAAACCAGTTGACCAATGTTTACTTCTGGAATATATTTACCACTGAAAATCTTTGAAAGTGTTTCACTAATAGAACAGCAGGACTTTGAATGGTAGTACTGGTGGAGGGAAGGGGTTGGCTTTTATCTCATGTTCGTTTAGCAAGTTTCATTTAGTTGATTGAATTCCTCATAGATTGATGTTGATAGTGTAGCATTAGGAACCAGGAAATGCTGAATAGATGTTTAGTTCTAATATGGGACTCTTTTGTTGCAGCACATACTTTAGATTTTGTCCAAGGGGTTTTAGGTTAGCAATTGTCTAACATTCTGCACCTCCGGACCATTCAGAATGTAATGTTAGAATTCCTACTTACATCATCTTGTGATATAGCGCAAAAATCATCAATTGTTATCAGTGGTAACATGCTAACATCAATCTGTGACGAATTCAATCAATTAAACATAATAACAATCTTAATAAACCACCTCAATTCAAGTTTCACTTATTGAATACTTGTTGGGATTAATGAAATCACACTAAGAATCTATTCAATCTTATTCTAATCTAAAAAAGGAGTATAAAGGTAAGACAAGTCACCATCTCTACATACTTGTTGAAATTATATAATTCTGCTATAAAGTTATTTTATATGACTTTCAACTGTTTATAATTGAAATTCTAGTCTTCAATCTCATTAAAATGGTATTATTTAGTAGTAGTATGAAAGGTGAGTATTATGTCTACTTTACATTCTCATATTGTTCTCATAGTATAAGTCATCTACACTGTCAATGTTGTACATCAATCATGTTGTAAATAATCACTACTGATAGGTACAATCTTTCTATATCTGATTTACTTCCGTTATTATTTCAATGTATACTTTTTTCATATAATTTTGAAATACATTCATAATAGGAATGATACATTGCAACTGGATGTTATGGTGATTGTTGACTTTTAATTTAATACCATCAAAATTGGTCTGACTTAGATAATCAATAAAAAAAATTAAACAATGACACTTGAAAGTTATTCAATCCTAGTAAAGGAATTCTTCAACAGTTCGTATCTACAATCATAATAGGGGGATCGAGTCTAGGACTTGCAAACTTCTGAACCGGCTCCCAATGGTCAGAGAATGCTATTTTTACTTAGCGCTGAAGAAGTTATTACTGTCTGATATTATTACTGTAATTAAACTTAATACTTATCTCGACGAAATCACCTCTATCGGTCAATAAATCTGTAAGAGTATTACAACTGAGTTTTTCCGGAGATTTCTGTATATTAGTTTGATATTATGAATAGGTCGGAACTGAACATTCATGGACCACTAGGAACTGGCATTGTATATATGTTTCTTTTCAGTATGTGATTTTCCAACAGTAAGCATCTGTGATCCCACCAGGGATCGGATCCAGGACCTCCTAACTCTGAGGTGAACTCTTGTAAATAGATCACTGAGCCATTCTCCAACGGTTGATACTTGTAACTCAATCAACTCTCGATGTACTTGCGCGACTTTAACCAACGTCATCGGTGGGTAACTACCTAGAAGGCAGGCTGCTGTTCCACATCAAGGTAAAATAATTGTTAAGTGTTTCCAGGTTGCTATTGATTACCTAATTCAAACCAATTCGATGTCAAATTAACATTCCACAATCTTCACAACACTTAATTAAAATTAATACGAGCTTACTAGTAACTAACTTCTCCAGGTAATTCCTAAAGTTCTAGTGAAGATGTAACAAGTGGTGTTCAACCATGTCGGCTGTGAAGCAGTTACTCATTGATGATATCGGATAAAGGTTGTGGAAGTATATCGCATTCAGCTATATTTGTAGTTGGAAAATGAATATAGTAGAAACTAGACAGAAAATATGCATTGAACTAATTGATAAGATTGTTGTCGCTAGATGATTTATGACCAGTATAATGAAAAAAATAGGAAAATTTAGAAGGACATGGTAACATGATCTAATCCATTTTGGTAAATAACTTACAAGAGGTGAAGGAGAGAATGAATTATGTAAACTTGTAAAATTAAATGGTAAGTGTAAAGAATGTGAGAACATAATACAGAAACTTTACATCTGAGTTCATGATAAAATATGTGAATGAACAATTTCCTTTTGTACACATAGTTCCGATTTCTCTATGTGTATGATGATAGCTAGTGCTGAAAGGTTTTGTTCTACTATTTCGATTACTGTGAAGGATTCATGTTAACTAATCTGATGGTTAATAGTGATCTGATGTTTTAATGTAGCTACTATTACCTTTCCGTCCCCCCCCCAACCGGACTGAAATGTGCTCTTGAACTATTATGAATAGATTACTTATTGAAAGACTAATGTACCATGCCCCACAGGAACAGACGAATTTATAGATACACATTAATGAGATCTAATGGGATAGTTTGTCATTGCAATTGTTTATAAATTACTGTTGACTAGTTTCTATCATAGAAATATTCATAAAACAATGAAGTTGACATCTAAAGGAATCATTGCTTGGTTGATTACAAAACTTTGCTATAGATTTCTGTAGTAAACTTGAATGCTTCCTTTAAACTGTATCCGTTTACTTTCTGTTATAATGGCTTAAACATTTCTGCAAATCAATTAACTACTTTGTGATATACATGCAATTGAACAAATCATAAGTTATAAACTCTCTAGAATAGAACGTATATCATTTGACTGTCCACAACTGATAGACATATGCCTATCAACCATACACACAGACTACTGAAAATTCATTAAACTAACTTAGTAGTATGATCAAGTCTTAGACATATTGAACATGTTTATAGTTAAATAGTAAACACTCTATTCTAGAGAGCTTATAACTTATGTTTTGTTGAATTGCATATATCATTGTTATGTTGGATGATTAAAGAAGAATAACAAACTTTTTAAACTATGTTTTAGAATACTAATGTAATGTGATGCGAACATTTGATTTCTGTCATTGTCACGTTCCCTCTTGCCCTATCCTCCCTTTCAGTATAATTACTTGTTAGTATATTGTCTTTTATTTATGAACTACAGTGAATTGTATGTGTATAAGTTATCCCTATTCACTTGTCATTATCTCTTTTGTTTCGTATTACTGTTAAATTCCTAATTGGTTCACTGTGTGGATCTGACTTTACGTATCTTTAAACGAATGCCTCTAATATAACACGATTATATCTGATTGATTCATTCACTGGTATACTTTCTATTCTGACCTGGGATTGAGTGGAGATCGGGTAGATATAGAAAAACCAAGTAGGCAATCTTTGGCGTTGTTATTGCAACCACAGGTTTTTTTCACACCATAAAAATGATCAAAATTAGCGATTATATTGGTTCCTTTAAACGATCTATTTTAAATACCTAACTTTTAGTGTTTTTCAGAACAGTAATTACCAGTACCTATTTCAAGTACAACTTTACTTACTACTACCACAACTACTTAATTAAACCATATAGATGAATGGATATCTAGACAATAAGAGAATCTCTATAGAGTTAGGTTTTCATTATATGTTAATAATAAGGCAACTTAGATGGTAGTGGGGGGGGGATGGAAGAAAGGGTAAGGAAGAATAGAAACAGTATCCAGGAAATAAATGGTTCATGTGACAATTCCATTGGAACCGTTACCTTGTGAGTTGCATAATAATAGTATTGTTATTGCTATTATCAATAATAACAATGGTAATACTAAGTACTATTGTTTTAATTAAACTCTTCCTTCAATTGTAAATAGATTATTGAAAACCATTTTGGATACGCCTAACTTTGCTTTATTCTTATCTGCATGTATTACTCATCTATTTATGCATGATGTTCAATATAAGTAGTCTGTTTTATTAATTCCATTTTATTTATCAATGGAAATTTAGATATTCTGAATTTTAAGTAGAATATTTACCAGTTAAACCATGGAAACAAATGTTAATTAAATTAATTCTTAGTACAGTTATCATGGTAGTTAAAAGTAGATCTGGATGTGTAGGTTACAGTTTTATGTAGGACATATTCGATAGGTTTTCAATGCGTCCGAGTGTTTATATTCAATGGAACTTAGCAGCTATCATATTAGTGTTTACAATATTACTGAGATCCAGGTATATTCACATGATAGAACTAAACAATCTCTCTACATTCTATAAACAAGAAACGAGATATGCTGCCAACATCCAAACAGAGACTGATTAAATGCACTCTTCAGTGTTGACAACTAGAATATTACACTGGTGAAATATGTAGACTGTGGATTGCTGTGAATGTTGCAAATAATGTTTGGTCCTATTAAGAAGTAATTCACGAATATCTTAGTATTATTATTTACATTTGGACTGGAACTCTGTGTTTGCCATTTTAATCAATAATATATCGTTTTCACAACCAGAGAAACAATTATATATGTACATAGAATCTTCGCAAAATGTGGGAAATAGGGAGAAGAATACAAATAACTGAAAGAATAAAGGGATATCACATGGAGATACTTAAAACAAGTATGACCTACTGGTTACAAGCTGAAATGTAAAGATTACCCCAAGGAGAGGTACTGTTTAGCTCCAATCACGAAAAAACTGCTTACACACAAGGAATGTCACTGGTGTTATCCCAAGAAGCACGGGAAGCACTTTTAAGATAAGAACCTCGCGAAACTAGGATAATCAAATCATCTTTCAATTCAAAGTAGAGGATTGCAACGAATATCATCCACTTCTATGCGCCCACTAAAGATGACTACAAAGACGATAAAGACTAGCTCTATGCAAGGCTACAGTCAATTATCGAGAAATGCTCAGCCAGCGACCTGATCATTGTCATGGGAGGCTTGAACTCCAATGTCATAGCTGACAACACCGGATATGAAGACATCGTGGGACGGCATGGACTGGGCAAAAAGAATAAAAACAGTGATTGTCTTGTTAACTTATGTGCTATCAACAAAATTGCGATGTGTGGCACCATATCCTCCTACCAACGCACACACAAAACTACATGCATTTTACCAGACCACAATCCTGATAACCAAATTTATCACATCTGCATCAACGAGAAGTTAAGAAGGACCGTGAAAGACGTAAGATCAATGAGAGGATCTGATATAATTTCAGATTAACACCTGGTAATTACCAAAATAAAACTAGGGAGAAAAAACACTATACAACTGAAAAAATAGTATTACAAAAGTTTTATGGAATCCTGCTTCAGGATACTAACATACTCAACGAATTCAAGATAACTTTTAACAATGCGTTCTATTTCACAATCTATTAGAAGAGGAGGAAACTGGAACATGATTAAGGAAGCTATAATTTCACTATATTAGCTGGTTTTTGGTCTCATAGAGCTCTACTATAATAGATGGATCACTGTTGGTACTTTGGATATGACCTAAGAAAGGAGGATAAAGAAGATGGCAATCAATAACAGCCAAACAAACAAAGAGAAAGCCAAGAAACAGGTTGAATAAACAGAAGACAATAAGCTAGTTAAAAGGAATATTTGATCAGATAAACGGAAATACGTTGAAGATCCATCACATAGCAGAAAAAGCTGCAAGGTGAAGAAACACGAAGCATCTATATGACCGACCGAAGAAGCTGGTTGAAAAATTCATTAAATCGGAACTACTAATACAGAACAAAAATGGCAAACCAATGACTAAGACCCAAGAGTAGCTAAACAAGTAGATAGAACACTTAGAAGAACTTCTGAATAGACCAGCCCCACTGAACCCAAAGTCATCAGCGCAGCATACTCCGATTTCCTACAAATATTAACTAATCAACAGTCAAAGAAATCAAAAAATCAACCAACAAATTTTCTACACTATAGTGTACCTGAGATGATAGTCAATACCAAACGTAATTCATATGACCCACTATGCTGTAAAATAGTGCATAAAGGGTGACCCTAAATGCGGATAGGACACATTAAGGAAATCCCGAAACTACGTTACAAAATACAAGTACAAGTGTGGAATTGTCAAAGTGAAAAGAAAATGAGGATGAACAAATAACACATTGATTTAGGAATTGGAGGGAGACATATATTGAATGAATAATATTTAGGAAGAAATGGAAACGAGATTTGAGGAGGAAGTTGGTTTGAGAATGTTGGTCTGTAACCTGTGGTTCACGAGGAGCAACAGACATTGATTAATTGTTTACGTCCTGCCAGAGTAAACGAAACCTTCCCCATATGTACTGAAGGAAAGAACGACACCAGTAAATAAGAGACTATACCAAGCCACTTTTCAGTAAAACTAAGACTTTGATTTATCACATACTGAATCAATGAGTATTCGAAAATGCAAGACTTAAGTAAGTAAGTTGTCTACAGAAATCGAGATAATAGGTCCATAGTAAAATCAAAATAACTTGACAAGGGAAATAGGTATAACAGCAGCTAATGAATGACTGGAAAACTTGCAAACTAAGCAATTAGTCTTCCATATTTACTGAATGATAAATAAGTTTAATTAGGTAGTACATATTCCTACATCACTAAAAATAGGCTCCAGACATTCCTTACTCGCTTCATTTGTCCCCTTTATAAAATCTACTGTTGCGACTTTTATATACGTTTATAGTAAGCCAGCATATATTCAGACGATCTCAAAGTGATTATTCCACTCATTTATAAATAATTTATTATATGTTATTTTCAATTAAGATGATGGTAAATCATAACTAGAGTTAATCAACTAAAATCAGAACAAATGATGGTTGATTTAAGGTAGTTTATGTGGAGATCAGTACGAAATTTATTGTTTATATTGGTCATAGAGTAATGTTGGTCAGATACCACTGAAGATCAGGAAGCGCCGGATGGTAGTTTCGTCTTAATATAGGACTCCTCAGCAGTGTTGATACTTTATTCCATTACATCACAAAACAAACTCTTGACCAACAACGCCATTAATCGATTCAGAGTCCAGTGATAGAATTGCTACTTCATCGATTTGCGATATAGTGCAACGAACATTTATTGTCATTAGTGAAAAATGTCTCACTCCCGACAAGTGCGAACTCTACCGATCACAAATTTCAAAAGCCTTCTGAAGTTAATCACTAGTAAGCTGATTATTATATTCGTTTTTAAGTGGTTTTTATTGACTAGATATGATTTAAGCTAGGTCGCTTTGTTTATCACCCTATACTATATGCAAGAAGTCACATGGATGATATTGATATACTGAGCTGAAAGTTTCCATGCCACCGAAGGCTTGCAATAAACACTATGTATGACTGAGATTTGTTTTAGTAAATTTAGCTAACCATTTTCATGTTTAGAAATGGTTTGCCGAGTAGACAATTTCATTGATATTGGTGGTTGTCTGTTGACGTTCTCAAGGGCCTATCACCATTAGATCGTTCAGTAAATGTGCATGTCTCTGTTGCTAATAGTGATAGCTAGTTTGACAGTCATGTAAGCTGATGAATCAGAATTTGTCTCTTCATGCTTGCATAATTGGTTGACTCGATCATGGTTGATCGGAAGTAAAGTAAAATGGTATCGAACCACTATTATTGTTATTGTTCATATGGTTCACCAGGGTTCTTAACATCTCTGCGATAGTGCCACAGAAAGAGGCTGTATTACATTACCAGTGTTTACGTTGTAAAGAGCCTGAGTACTGAGGTGTTAATCAGTCAACCTTCTGAAAAACCAAGTTGATTGAAATTACTCTCATACTGTAGGGTCTATTGATAATTGTCTGTGAATGAACTGCTAGTAATCCTGCTAGTAATCAAATGCTTGTCTTAGAGATTAATTCATGCATGTTTAAGTACATACTGTTAAACGATAAAACTGCGAAAGGCTCATTAAATCAGCTATGATTCCTTAAATCGTTAACACTACATGAGTAACTGTAGTAATTTTAGAGCTACTGCATGCCTTAGCTCCTTTGAAGGAGTCAATTACATGTTCCGTCGTCTTTAAATTATTTATTTTATTTATGTTCTTCACTTTTTTTTAAATATTCAATGTTCATTTCTTATTCAAGTCAATTAATTAAAAGATATATCTTCATCATATTTATTATCAATAAATATTATAAACATATGGTTTAATTACTAGAAACCATATGTGCATGATATGAATGATATAGATTCCATCACTGTTTTGGTCTATGTACAATTGAATGAATCATTTCAATATTGTCTTCCGTTTAGGAACAAATTAGAATGAAATCAATCTTATGAATTTCATAAGATAATTGTTATCCATAACGTTTTCGCATTTCAAGTCAAGTACTAAATACAATAGACAGTCTGAATGCAACTAGATGATTTGGACTTTGCAGATGATCTAGCTATTCTACCTCACACAACAATAACAAATGCAGGTGAATACATACAGTGTAGCAATAGCCTCATTAGTCAAAAATAAATGTTAACACATATAAATGGAAAGGCGAATCTTTGGAATGTGTGCAAACCTTCACATACCTGGGCAGCATAATCAACAAACAAGCAGGATCCGATGCAGATGTAAATGCATGGATTGTCAAGGCGAGTTAAGGAAAGTATTTTTACAAATGAAAAACATCTGTAACCCAAACCAGCTGTCAACCAACATCAATGTCACAATCTTCAATGCAAATGTGAGAACACTTCTATTGTACGTAGATGAAATTTGTATGGGGAACTATGGAAATAATCCTTTAAAATAAACACGTATTTATAATCAATTGTTTTGCAAGATGTTTCAGATCAGTTGGTCGGATACCATTATTAACAGCCTACTGTGACAGAGAGAACAAACCAACCAATACTCAGTTCAGGGATAAATTATGGAAAGGCGTTGGAGGTGGATAGGACACGCATTGAGGTAATAACCAAACTGCGTCACAAAATGCAAGCACTAACATAGAATCGTTAAGGTGAAAGGACTGAATAGAAAGCGAATTACGCATTATTTTGGAAATTGGAGTGAGACATGAAAGGAATAAGTAGGAGTCGAGAGGATCTGGAAATGAGATTTGAGGACAGAGTTGATCGAAAATGCTGGTCGGTAGCCTATGCCCTACATGAATAACAGGCAATGATTAACTGTAACGTTTTCGACGTTTATTAAGGATGTTTTATTCAGCATTGCCCCGAAATTGTTATATATTAGAATGTAATTTTTGATTGAAGGACTTTGTTTTAAGCTTTAATTTATGTTGCATTTGATTCATTCATTTGGAATATTCTTACTCAGGGATAGTGATATATTCAACTAAGAGAGTTTCATTTGATTGAATTCGCCATAGATTGATGTTGGCAGAGTACCATTTAAAACTAACAAAATTGGACAGCTGTTTCGTCCTAGCATAGGACGGCAGGACTAAAGATCGGGGACGAACCAATTCGATGCCACTTCTTTTATTTCAAGGACATAGTACATGGTTCAATTAACAATGTTGACAATTTATTTCATGTTAGCTAATTTTAACTAAAAAACAGTCATTGTCAGTTAATTGAAAGAGAAATGTTTACTTCTAAAGACATGCTTAAGCAGCTTTGGTGAACCTTTGTAGTTTGATGAATATTTGGAGAAGCGTGATAAATTTGTATTTCAGTGTCACAAATATTGACTAGAGAAATCACTTTGATTTAGTTTATTCTTTATGCGCTCTGAAATTACCCTTTAATAGACAATGGTCCCAGTAATGAAGGGGATATTGAAGACACCTGTAACTACAGCTGCAGCCATGGAAGATGTTACTGAAGTTACATCTGGGCAGTACTATCAGTACTGCAGAGATATTTGCTAGTAGATACTCATAAAAACACTAATGTCTATGGGCCGTGTTGGTAGAATTGTTGATATTAATGAAATGGTTTTTAGAAAGTGTGAATATAATCAATGACGAACCATTCATACAGTATAGGTAAGTAGTTTTCAATTTTAAAACTTACAGTAGATATATGGTATTAGGGACAGATATCTCTGAAAAGGAACTTTGAAAGGATTCCTGACTGCAAGAAGTCTACGTTATTCCACTAATTTAGAAATATGTCAAACCAGTAACAGCAATTTACACTGATGATTTAAAGTCGCTGAAGTGCCTATTAAGACTTAGATATAATCGTCATATCGTCGTTCACAACTGACACTTTAAAAATCCCACAACATGAATTCACACAAATAACACAGAAGCTATGTGGTCTAGATTAAAAAAACTGTCTTCACAAACATAAAGGAACTCATGGGATAATACTTTACGGCCACATAGATGTGCATTTATATAGATGTTACTTTTATCGAATATGCTTACAACCCTTAAATAACTTTGAAACGTATATTAATCATGAAAAATAACAGCATACATTTGAATAAGACTTCGTGTTAGAAGTTTTTTCCAAGATTAGTATCATTCTATCCCAGACCGCTTTCTTATTGGTCGATTTTCGCTTATATAACATCGAGGACAAACCAGCAGTCGCTTAAGGTCGTACCTGTTCTTTAGTCCTACCTATAGGATTTTTCATTAGTGTGTATCCTGGATTCCACCCCAGTGGCTATAGGTTGAAGAACGCCCAACCGTCTTCATCACTGGACTGGGACTCAATAGGAGAATTCCCACTTTCAATAATTTGTGATTCAGTGTGACGATCATCCAGTGTCACCGAGTACGCACTGTTGAAGGGTCCCATACTTGGACGGAACAGCTGTCCGATGCTCCATGATTTTTAGTGGTACCTTACCAACATCAATCTGTGACTAACTTAATCAACTAAACCTAATACTATACAAACTACTTCAATTAAATGAAGACAGTTGTAAATCTCTTTCTTATTCACGAAATGTACAGGCAAATCATTCAAATTGCCAGTCATAATACTTTTTATTAACGCTGGAAACGTTTCATATATGTTTTTGATATTTGCGATGAATTGATCTTAGTCGATCGCTACTAAAACTATGAAGCAGTGGAGTGCTGTTTCGTCGTACCATATGACTTTAAAACAGGTTGCACCTTCAACTGATGGTTGTTATAATTAATAGGTTAAGTTCCTAGAATAATCATAAAATTCAACTTAGTTGAAATTTCACACTTCAAACAATTTATTGTTATCTGATGGAAGCAATTCACTTTTAATATAGAATTAGTGTATGAATCTATTAGATTATGTGAAATCAATGGCCTTTAGTACGTAATCGATGAGAGAGAATGTCAGTATTCGATGTATTTTGAAAATGATGTCGTTCTCGATTTATTCAGATGTTCAAAAGACTATAAATTGTATGAGGTCATGTGATATGATATCAAGTAAAGCCACTAGTGTAGTTGATCAAGGTTAGTTAACAAGAAACTTCAGAGCTATGAAGTTGAATGATGTGGATACAAGTTTCACAGACAACATCGATATTCACAATATTGAATGTACGGGGTAACCTTATAGCTAAGTTTTCTTGCTTGGTTGTTTTATTCTAATAATCTTTGTTGTTTGAAAAACCAACGTGATATGACGGAATGTATAGACTAATCATGGACTGACAGTTAGTCAGATAAAGTAAGATCTTCAACAAGCTAACTTCAGCAGTCAATTTCAAATACAACTGTTCAGTCGATGCCTCTACGTCTGCCTGGATGTTAACTCTGTCTTTGGCCGAGATAGAATATGATACAACACTGATGAATCAACCAACCGAATCAAACTATATTTCAAGCTATCCTTCTTATTTGTGTAAAACCTGACCACACAGTCAAACAATTAGGAAAAGAACAAAGATGCATAGAAAGGAAGACAATAATAGTGAACTAGAGTAACGTATACACGATCACTCAACCATAGTTCATAAATGAAAGATGACAGACTGACAATTAAGAGGTCAAACGGAAGGATAGAGCAAGAGTGACGCAATAATATTAGGAATGAGATATTCACTTGCACACATGTGAAATAGTGTTGTGACAAACAAACAGTTCCAGAAGGCAGTCACTCTTCTTTTCGGTGTCCGAAATAACATAAAGTATTCAGTTTTTGAGATTATCTACATTAAAGTACAATCAATTACTTATAGTTGGCTCAATCCAGTGTATGTAATTGTCTCCTATATATTAAGACTGAAATTATTAAGAGTCAAGAATTTTGGAGTGAACAACTGTTGTCGATAAATTCTTCTTCAGGCTCTACATTCATAAATCCATAAATATGATCTTTACATTTCAATAATTTCATGACATCGGGATTGAATATATTAGACGTAATGAATTGAAATGTTGTGTTGTGTAATTCACGAAGGATAACAAACTTTCAGAACTAATTCAGAATAGGCTTGTATCTTCCCGTTGATTTGTAATGGACTGAAACAGGTCAGCCTCTGTTGCCATATGTGCATCCTGAGCGGATTGCCTCTATATAGCGGTATTACACAAGTTATATTTAAGTTGGATTGTGACTGGCAAGTGGAATCCAACTTAAATAAAACTTTTAGAACTGTTTTAAAAGACTATTTCAGTTACTTTACTTGTGTATAAAGTAAACATTTTATTTCTTATCATTATTATGTACCCCTTGCTCTATACCCTCCGTTTAGTACATTTACTGGTAGTATGTCAGTTTCCATTTATGAACTACAGTTAATTGATTGCGTACACGTTACCTGAATTCACTACCACTGCCTCCCTAATTTGGTGACTGTGTGGTCTAGTTTTATGTATTTATAAAGGAACGCCTGGAATATAATATGATTCTTTTTGGTTGTCGGTTCAATTGTCCTAATTTCTTTATTCCGGCTTTAAGGACTATTAGTCACAGGGTAGACTTGTGCGCCTACTGACTGGTTTCATGCTTTAGTCATAACACGCGTCTAGCAAATGACATAACGACTTGATTTTTAAATATTAAAAAAACAGCCTTAGATAATTTATTTATCAAAAAGTCCTTTAATGTTAACAAGATGAGGTGGATGTCAAAGGAATAACTTCGTGATAACAATGAGTGCGAATATCTTGAAAAGAGAAAGGAAAAAGAGGATATGAAATTTTAGTTCAATTTCTTATAGTTGATGCCTAATACGTCGGCTGTGGAAAGAAGGTGTATTCTAACACCACTACTGAAGTTATTCGGTGTATTGTATACAATCAAGAAGGCCTTGTTAGTTTTGATTTTTTGGTCATAGTTAATTAAACGACAATGAATCTTGCTGACTGTATATTTTGTTATACTCTTAGCTAACTAAACAGGAACAGGTTCGCGTGCTATCATGGATAAGGAGCTTTGAGTACGGCCTATGTAGCTGATTCCACAGAAGTAGTTAAATTGATAAATACACATAGGTGAGGTCATCGTTGTCATCATATTCTTGATTCGTTGCTTTAGTAGTGGCTTAGTTGAAAAGGTGACCTTCTTAGTACATTGTTACATAACCCTTCGTATTTGTTTAAGGCCATTTTAAAGTATTTACATATCAGATCGACATAATATCTGCTAATTTCAATCCACTACATTTGACATATTTAACTATGATGTATATCTTATTAAGTAATCGAATTGTAAAAATAATTTTTATGGATTCATAAATGCAGAGAATAAAGAAGAACTTATCGACGAAAAGTGTTTTGTAGCGGCAAATAATCCCTTATATAATAGTTGCATAGGTTCTCGTCATTGACACTGACTATGTTTGTTTTAGCGGACACGACTAGTTGAAGGCTCTTGGTCAAGCATCACCACCAGATCACGACATGACACGACGTGCGAAGCAACTCTCTCTCTAGTTAGGCAGCCTAGAGGTTGCTATCCCATTAACGCTCTACTCACAATCAAATATAACTTCTATTCTATCCTTCACTACCTTCTGATTTATTGTTATTCGTATGGATGGATATAATCGTAAGACGTTGCTCTGGTTATACGACGAATCTTGGTCATGTACCGAAAACACCTCAATTTACTTCAATATCCTTAATTTCGAATTATCATGTGGAGAGATCTCTTAATTAATGTTATGATTCTCGAAGTGAATGTCTTTATTATTTCTATGAATGAATTTGATGTTATTGTAATCATGAATTATATCGTTTATATTGATGTTTTATGACATAATCACTGATAGCATTTCTTTCATCTTAACTATGTAACATGCATAGGATATAATGGGATATTTATAGTCTTTGATAATAAATATGCTGAAGATGAGGAAAAATGCAACTACTCACACATACACATGCACACACATCCTTGGCGACATACATCCACAAACAAAGAACATTTGGACTAAATACTTGAAATTCCATCATGAACATCATTTTATGACTTCAAACAAACAAGAAAACAGGAAAATACACTGAAACATTTAAATATGCCAAAGAACATAAAAGCCATTTACATACACTTTTTTCTTTAGTGAAAAATGGAATCAACAAAATTTCATGAATGGTTAATTCATTATTTAGTTTTTTTGTTTTATACAATAGAAAATGATTTACTACATAAAAGTACAATTTATGTTTGATTAATATAGAGATTCAGAATGATGTTGGTAGTGTAGAATCGGAAACTAGAGAGTACTGGATATCTGTTTCGTCCTTGTATGAGACTCATCTATAGCAGAATGTATTCTAGATTCCGCTCTAAGGACTTCAGGTTGACGTGACTTGTGAAGTCAAGAAATGTAGAGAGTGAGACTGTTATCATCGAGGATAATGGATGATCATCGCGCTGTTTTAAATTAATGTAGAGATTATTGATGAATTCCAATTCAATATCATAAATTGACTACTAGAGAGATTTTACTTATCTTGAATGTGAAGTAATTGTTCATAGATGACAATTAATGAGATGGACCATGGGTATCATCAGCTGATTCAAGTTTGAAACATCAGTTGTTGAATGTTGACCATCTTAGTTGGAGAAGGGAGAGGGTGAAAAAAGACAAACGACTGTCTAAGGTACAATTAATTGGTTGGATTGTGAATATTCACTGATAAGTTGTTGAAAATCAGAAAGAAACAGCTGTAAAGTGCTTCCTATTACTCAGTGGTTGTTACCTAAGATTCAACTGAACTAATTATATGCTAAAAATTGAATTAAATGTGTCTAAGGCTGCTTTATAAAGCCAGGGGTAGTAACGACAATTTATATTAAAAATGCCCTAGCAGAGGTAGTTTGCTCTGGTTGATTTTTGCCAAAATAAAATTAAATACCATGAACAAATTCATATGATAAGAACATTTCTACTGTAACTATAACACTCATCTCCTTTATCCTAAGGCTCACTAGAAGTTCTAGCGAGGAGTTGTAATTAGTGAGGTTCAAACAAGCTGACGGTAAAAAAGTTAGTATACCAATGATAGTGTGATAATCAAGTCTTATTAGCAACTGATTGAAGTCGTTAATGAAAAAGCTGTAAGGTCTTGGGTTTGATAATAATTCAGTATAGCCTTATATTCCCCTCCTTCTAAAGAGTCACACAGCCTAACGATCCTGTTTCACTTTAAGACAAATACATGCAAGCAATACATACAACGTAATTGGTTAATTAAGAATCTACATCACCACTGGGATGCAGGTACTACCACCTGACGAGTTCCGAATAGGACGAGATGCACGTTCTGGATTTAGCCTACCAATCACAAGCCAATTTAAACGACACCTGTGAACTACGTTCATACTGTTTACATATTTTATGTACCCCCTTGTCCACAAAAACTTCATTCTGGTGATTACGATCACCATGACAATTCCATTTAACGCAGAAACTGAGTGAAGTTAACATAATACACTTGTGGCTAACACTTTTACATTGACAGTAATTCCAAATTCATGACCTGTAATCCAATTTGAAAGATAATTCATGTAGAGCACTGTCTAGGAATGAACAGAAGTGATACTCGAAATAGCTGCATTGAATTTATAAATGGACCAATATAAATGCACAGATGATTTCAACACGTAACTTGCTTTATCCAGAGCATTTCAACATTAGTTCACTTAGAATGACCGATTTAGTAATATTTTCATACTCTGCATATGGCTGGATATTTGTAGCGACATTTAATCTCTAATTTACATTTATATTCGATAATTTTTTCTGATTTCTGGTTATTTCCATGACGAAGCTCGAATAAGATTACCGTGCGAAACATTAGAATTTCTGTAATTTCACCTGTTTAGATTATTCCTAAATGTATTCTCTTCACGTGTCCTACCTACACTCGGTGCCCGAGTTATGTGAATTCATACGTTCTTCTTTGGACAAAATTATTATGAAGCATCCAATTGATTCGTTGACAACTTTAAGTCAATACGAAAACAGTATTCGTTACTGAATCCTTCGTTGGGAAAGAAGTAGTTATACTTCATTGGTGCTGTTATTGTTATACTACAAATCGATGATAATGAAACTCATCTCCATGACTAAACAGTCATCAAATCATTTTCCAAGGAAAACGAAGTAAAGACTAATTACAATGTGCCTCCCCTCCACGAAATCTTTACATAGGTTCCAACGATAAACTATTGATAATATATGGTTTTTACTATACTCCTCGTTTCTATGGGGCAGGTAGTAGTTCTGTAGGACTGGACAAATTGTGATGTAAACTAGGGAAACATGTTGGGTACAATGTAGTGTATGGTAGAAAAAAAGTTACCTAAACAGTTCAAAGCCCTAGATTTTCGTACATTTTTCCCAAGGTTATGTACATTGTTCTTGTACACCTTAAGTTATTTGGTGCCGACCTCCTGGCTTAGTGAGTTAATTACAGTTTTACTGTAATTAAAACAATAATCTAGATTACTTGTGTTAGCTCTGGTGTCAGGAGTCTGTTAGACGACTCAACATTTTGCTGAATATGTCGACTGATAGGGTCTGCAACTCCGTGTTATAGTGGAGAATTTTACTAGTCGACTATTCTTACTACAGAACCTAATTCTTATCTTGATACCAAACATAAAATCATTTCTCTAGCACTATATAACTAATTTTAACTATAATTTGTAATCTATAGCCTAAATGCTAATCCTACGTATGATATATTGTCGATGGTGTACATTTATAGTTCAAATTCACAACAACCCTAACACTAATGAGGTATCCCATTGTTTAAGTGGGAAATTTTGCTTGTTCTTACACTGTATTCTATCCGATATTTCTGTTTCAAGCTTGACTATTTATTCACTTGAATTATTAATTGATTTAGATTTATAACTTTAGTGATTCAAGCGGGAATTTATTGTAGAGAATATGCCTCATTCATGTTTATTTAGTTCTGTTCATGTTATTACCTTTCTCGTACTCTTTACATTTTTATGATGCTAAACGTCAACATCAAAATAAGCCCTATACAGTTCGACTTAAATCAGTAAACATGCATTCTGTTCAGTACAGGTTAGTTGAGAGCGGATATGATCCTGGTGCAATATATAGTACGTAACCCGCTTTAACTTAACAGATCAGGGGACTAAGTGAATACTTTTAAATGAAAACACACTGAAGTGTCAGCATCGATATTTGTGCTAACCAGTTTATGGTCAGAATACGCAAACTCTGCAATTTCTTACCTGGAGATGTAATGTTGGCATCTTATACTTACTCATTCAGTAAAAGGCTCTATACATGTTCATTCTCTGAGTGTACTGAAGGATAATAATCCAGGAGAAGCACCTTGGTTATTTCTATTCTTAACTCTTAATTTTCATTTCAGTAGCAATATGACAAACGCTGTACTGACATAAACCAAAAATGCATCTAACACTTGAACCAGATCTCAAGGAACCACAGTTTGTTAATTCTGTTAACTAAAGTTTGAAAGTATCAGGTCACTCCATGATGAATGTAAACAATATAGACTATATCTTCTTAATGGTGACATATCAGGTAAAATGGCAGTTTATGGACGAATTGATTTATGATTGAACTGAGATGGTGAACGCTCTTGAGACGTTCCATACTAGAACGAAACAACTCTCCAGTACACTTTGGTTTTCATTGGTACCCAACCAACATCAATTTGTGACGAATTCATCAACTAAAATTGATTTATAGTTGACTTATGGTGGTTTTATGAAAAATGATAGATGAGATATTTTATAGCCAGGAGAAAACACATGTTCAATTTTGTTTAGTTTCCAATATAATCCAACCGAAATTATTCTTTGATGAATACAAACAAGAAAATGTATTCAATTATCTGATTGGTTGATTTATGATTAATTCATTATTGAATTTTGATTGGTTAATAAATAGATGATGATAGAGTTCTATCAATGTACTAAGAATTAATCAATTGAATGAAGTTGACAATAACACTTCTTCTACATCATTGTAAATAGTATTAGATACAGAGATTGATTCTATTATTATCAACATATTATTACGTAATCGAATTATTGTAACTGTTTATAGTATGGCTTTAACACCAAAATGTTCATTAAATTTATTAAATGATTCACCAAATCATTCATTAACTAAATCATATACACAAATAATTCATAATAATGATTGGTCATCATTATATTCAACAGATCATGGTGTAGAACCATTGAATACATTAAATCCAATAAATGCATCATCAACGTCATCGACATCATCATGTTCAACAAATCATCCATGTTACCATAGAAACACAATTATATCAAGAAGAAGAGAAAATTCTTAATCAATGCTTAACAGTTGATAATAATAATAATAATAGATTGATAAATGATGACCTCTTGTTAAATGATTTCTATTATGATCAAGATATATTACATAATCCATATTTTTATAATTCATGTCATGATTTCAATTGTGAATTAACCGGTGGTACAACATTTGATCATTCACCAATATTAAATAGAGGTTATACAAGACATACAAGAAAAATTGACAGTGATCCAACTATATTATTAACATTATTAAAATGGGCACGTATTGGATCTAGTCAATTACATGGGGATGATGATCAAATTGATAGAATTAATTATCAATTTACAAGTGTACTATTATTAATTCTGTTAACATTAACTGGATTTAGACAATATTTATGTAAGTTGTATTCTCTTACAGTAGTTATTGATATTTAGAAGAGGATATGATTAACTTCTTGAAGTAAAATCACCTTCATGCTTACGTTCATATGTTGATTGATTATTTAGTGTTAACCGTTGTCATGTTTATGAAAGTGAGGTGTTTTTGTGGTTCTAGTTGATTGAATTCGTCACAGATTGATGTTGGTAGAGAACCATTGGAAATAAAGAAGTACTGAATAGCTATTTCGTCACTGTATGGAACACACGACTCTTTCAAGAAAATAGATCCCAAGACATCTAGGTTATTTAATGTTTAAACCTATGCACTACTGGGGTGGAGTCCAATGATAAAATTCCCTACTGCGTACAATTTGTTATATGGAACTTCGATTGTCTATTGTCATTGCTTATATTTATTTCAGTCCCAACATCCTGAAATTAAGTCACTAGTGAGCTAATTAGTCATGTTTGTTAAAATCATAGTAATGACTGAATTCTATTGGTCATTTTGTAATTTGATCAACTTTAGTAAGTTCTCACAGATAATGAATAATGGTAATTGAAAGAAATTTCAGTAAGCAGTGAAATCCTCGACCTGATTTCACAGTGCTTCGATATGCAGTTGGAGACATATGATCCGAGAAATCTTAATGCCGTCTATGAATTCCTGCAAGTATAATATTTATGATGATGACAATTTGTAAGTATACTGACATAGATCAAATTTATATATCCATACTGAGCATGTCAATCTAACAGGAAATTCAAAGAAAAGAGAAGGCAAACTCCATAAAGACAGTTAATTTACAGACAAGATTATCATAATAAATTGATTAATACTTTGTGGAATAAATGAAAAGCCCACTTTAGCACGAATTAATCGTTGATAATGGCAATGTACATAACGATAATACATACTCTAACCTAAATAATCTTATTCTATTTGTCAGAATTCATTTATTCCTACTCTGTTGAATCTATCTATCTCTCAATTGAAACTACCTAATTGTTGATGACAACTTTCACAATCCAAAAACTATTGTCCCTAGAAAGTTTTAGAGTTTTTATCAGTTAACATATGAATAATTAGACATTTCTAAAATTTGTTTATTGCCTTTCTTATTCTTCATTAACATGATGGCAAACGTGTACAGTGGCTTTTTAAATAGGTAGAAGTGAGACCATAGAATGGCTGAATTCATCTTTTTGTTACGTCTGTTACACCTTCTCTATTTAAACTAGTCAGTTCACTTTGTCTATTGGCAGGTGACATGTACCTAAAAAGCTTTCGACATTTAGTACATTCAGAAGTAACTTTGACTAGGATACACTGATGAGTAGGTTCTTTCCATGCAACCCCAATGTTCATGGTTTGATCACTGATGTAATCAAAGGGTGCGAAGAATCTCTCACTGGCCTGCATATACAGAAGGTGACACTTGATTACTTAACAGTTAGGAGAGATATGTGAAGTAGAAGAAATACGTTTGTTTGATGGTAAGTCGGTGCATAAGTTCGAGTCGCAATGCTCCAGTTAGCAGATAGCAATGAAATTGTCGGAGCTAGTAATAGAGTTAGCATTAATGGAAAGGATTAGAGACCAAAGATGATATCTTATATGGGTACCTTCTTGTAATCCGTTAGTATACGCATATCGTATTGTACCTGTCTGGTTCTTGATCAATATATCGGATTATTGTGTCTAAATATAATTATAAGGTAAATACTAGAACAGAGTGTATGCTACTGAATCGTATAAGGAAATATCTTCTAGTAAACAATCAACCATTCTGAAACATTAACACAAGAACAGATTAGCTGTTTAGTGTTCCCTACTTTTCAAATAGTATCTAACTGAGAACAATCTTTTGTGAATACAAACAACCAACTAATAACTAGTGTTCACAAAATTACCTCAACATAAATATTGTGTATTACAAAATCGGCGTTTTGAAGAATGTTTATATCTATATCCCTCACTTATTTAAAGCAGGAAACATGACTGTATTCTGAAGTTCCATTAGACAAGTAATATAACTATTGTGGACGCGAAAGCATAGTTACAAATACTTCTCTAAATACAAGACTTTGTAATATGGTTAACAATCCTGTGGGAAATTAAATCCAGACCCTTCAAGGTACGGACTAAGCGATTAAGCAGTTGTGTCAGTGTCTAGTAGTTAAAATCTTTAGCTTTAGCTAATTATAGATCTCTCTTGAGAAAATATGACAGGTCGATTTCACGTATGTCATTGTGTGAAAAAACTGGCTACCAGTCAATATGATTGAATGAAGTTCCAATGAACATAGACTGGGATTCAATTAAATTAACGTTATGTCTAGGAGACTTTATGAAAGTTACACACTTAGGTTTCAGTTTACTTAGCGAAAACCTAGTGAAATTTCTACTTCCATTAACTTCTGATAGAATTGCAAGTGAGTATGGCAAAGAAAAATGTTAGGTATGTAAGTTTATATGGTTCTAGGTTTAGAATTTTTTCAATGGAGACTGGTTCTAGTTAAATAACCATTTAATAAGAAGAAAAATTCAGTCAGGTGTTTTGTTGTAGTGTTGAGATTGTTCTGTTGGCTGCATCCACTATCAGTTTAATAATAATAATAATAATAATAATAATAATAATAATAATAATAATAATAATAATAACAATAACAATAATAGCTTTATTTAACAGTATGTTTAGTACAATATGAATTTTCAGCTTTCAGTGTCTCAACAAGTTACTTTTTTGCTGTGTACACACCAGTTCGTATTCACGAAATAGGTAACACCACCACCACCACCACTACACTTTTGTTCAAGATAGAGCGAAAAATCGGGAAACCATTTGGCAACGCCAAATTGTCATTATACAGGTCATGTAGCCAAGATTCTTGAAATGTCATTAAATCACAGTTACGGTGTATGTTTAAAGTAGGGAGAAATTTTAGGTAGTCCACTTTTCCTATAGGAGATCTGTAGTCAAAACTAAGAATTTCAAGAATAGACATCTGATGAATACTGATTCATTTTTAACGCATGTTATCAGTCGTGGTGATGTTTTTACTTAGATCTCACTGTATTACGATTAGTCGGTGAACTTTTATGTAGTCGAGTCAGCACACAATGCGATTTTGGGATGTGATTGAGCAATTAAAACAAATCAAACAACAAAATAGTAACTTGTTAAGATATTTGAAAGAAATGATAACCAAAGATTTCAAACATGCCGCTGTTATATAGTTCCCTCAGATCACTGAGTCGGGAATCTATTCTATCAAATAGAACAAATTCTAAAGATGTTATTTAGAACGTAACACAAATAGGCGAACAGTATAATTTATAATTAGATCATAATCAGGTTTCACTTTAAGTCAATCATGACAATTCATGACTCAGTAAGTATAACGAAATAAACGAACTACATAATTGTGGTGATAAAGTGACACCATGATTACATACAGTAACATACGATGGGAAGATTAGTGAAAACTTTAGAAATTAAGCTTGTTGATGGTTAAACACAAAACTTAAAGGTTCTAGGCTTGATTCCATGCTACGACAAAATGGCTATCCAGACTTTCTTGGTTTTAAGCGACATCCAACTAATATTAGCCTGTGATGAATACGATCAGTAAAAGTAGTAAACGTGGTTAGGTGGTTAAATAGTTAGTTCGAATATGTAAGAAGTAGTAGTGGGGGGGGGAGCAAATGAAATGAAGAACTGGTTAAATTTCTTTTAACCTTAAATCGTCATGTAATGTAGACGGGTGTTGTACGTTTCTTCTCAAGGTTTTAAACTGAATCCTATTCATTCTACTATATGTAGGATATAACATGATATCCTATATACCATTCAGAGTCCCTAGGTTCTGTGTAAAATGTTCACCATCTTCCAACTACGGTAGAACAGAAGTGTATACAGACTTAATCAGTCCCTTTAAAAATAATAATTGTTTATGTTCGTTGGCTAAGTTGTCTCATAGTACACTCAATATGGCTTTTTTCGTAGGACCAACTAAATTCATAATTATACATGGAAATGACAATACTACACAACCTATCGTTCAGTTAAGTAACCACTAATGATTAGATTGTAAATGACAAACAAAGTTTTTGTTGAAGGATGATACTTCTGATTCCCTATTCATGTAGACACATATTCCACTAGAAAACTATGATGTGCTGGGGAAGGGAGGATGACTCAGTTCCATTAAATGTTTCGTTTAGTGTCCATTTCATTCTTTATGGGGTTTGTTGAACCGAACTTGAAAACAATATTCTTCGCCTATATATTCTGTTACACTTATAAATCAAGACAGTTAGACAGTGACATTCACTTCTTTTCATTACAGCCTCACAGTTACATTCAACTTACAGGATAATTGTGTATAAAATTTGTGATAAGTATTCACTGGGATAGTAGTAATCTAGGAACATAATTACAAATACAGAAAGTAAAGAAACCTATATAAACTTCCAAGTTACATATTCTCTAGATATTCGGATATTGAAAGTGTTCAGAAACCTAGAACAAGAGGCCACAATGGTTAAGGAATTTCCCTTAACATTCGCTACCTTTTAAGACAATAATCGAGTACTTTGAATTTCATTGACATAAAATTAAAAATGAATATACTAAAATTTCTTTTCTTGCTGAGATAACTTTCGTTTAAAGTACTTGACATTTAAAGTAAAATTTAGCTAATCATCGTTCTATTTGATTTGAATTGTGACAAGTAAACAAGATCCAGGACGCGTGTTTCGCCCTATTCGGGACTCGTCAGATAAATCTACCTGTAACTCAGTGTTGATATTTACATTAGGACTCGAACTTAATTTGTCACCTGTCAAACGCCGCCGTGTTCATCACTAGGCTACTAAGTCCAGACAGACACAATTATACAACGTGGTGTAGATACATCCAGCTGACGAGTCCTAAATAAAGGAAAACACGTATCCTGTATTTGGCTCGCCAACCACAATCCAAATGAAACGATAGTTGTAATCTATTGCTATATTCAGGCAATCTGCTTGGAAAGCACATATGATATCAGAGACTGATCAATTTTAGACCATAAGAAATCAACGTGAAGATCTACATACATTCTAATCACTGTTTTAGTTTCATTCTAGAAAGTGTGTAAATATAACACAACATCATGATAACATCTCTCCTATACTTTAAGCTGAGAATTCCCTATTGTATTCATATATCATTTCATTGATATGTATTTACTGTATGTTCTAGTAGTTACATTTCTATTCAAGTAATTCCCTGACTCCAATTCTAATATATTTCACCCTAGAGATATGAGATAAGAATTAGTTGCTATGTAGTTATTAAGATTTTTTAAAATTTATTCTTTATGTTTATTGTTAACTTAACTAAACAAGTATATACTATGATTTATCTTACGAATATTTAAGGATATTGTAGTTTTATATACGATAATTGTGAATTATTTGATGCCATAGTATTGGAAGAATTATAGATAATTGTGAATTACTTTTTCCCTATTCTTCTCTGAAAGTCAGTATCGACTTATATTTTCTTGTTGTTGACGATATGAACTGTAACTATTCAACTACTGTTGGAGTATATATATATATATCTTGAGTGAATTGCTTGGATATAACAATGAGTTTTAAGCATCATTTAAGTTAGATTGTAGCTAATAAGTTAACTCTAGAGAGTGAATGTTGTTTCATGTATAGATTTCAATATATGAACTCATTAGCTCAGTGAACAATTCATTAAATAGCCTTGTGGGTACTGATACGTAGCTAAAACATTGAATGACCCAAATAGGAGAACTATCGACGTTGAGTTTAATTAAGCCAGTTGAACTTGTGGCTGTTATTTATGTCCTAAGACAGGTGAACATTTATGTGTTTGTCACGATGACAGAGGGACTAAAACCTTCCTTTTCAGAGGTAGTAATCGTGGGAGAACAACACAAGTAAATCGGAGTTAATTACTAAGTAATTTATTGAGTAGAAACAACTGAATAAAACTTTCATGGGTAGACCAAAAACATAAGAGAAAATAAAAGTAAAACATAATAACAACTAAACAAGGGAAGTCGTTTGTATTGTAAGGGTTTGTATTTTTCCAATTGTTTGTGTTAATGAGTGTTGGCCACATTGAGGCTTTACTGAAAACAAGCAATATAGAGGTAGTCTAATCAGAAATCGTCAACGTTAGTAGAGATTAATTGATTGATTCCATCAAATCTTCATTTGTATTTCAATCCATTATTAAGCTACATTTTGTAAGCCTCATTAAAGAATGTAGAGTTTCGAAGCTGACTAGGTTTCTTTCATGAATTATTAAGTAGTTATTATACTACTTATACCTGTATACTTTGGAATGCTGTTAAAATCTTTCTTCACTATGATATATTCGGTCGTAGGATCAATAAGTAACAGAATACAACAACTTCCTCTTCAGGATGTATGTTGATTATGAGCATGCAGAAATGATCTTCCTCAAACAGTAATTATTTGATATTCATCATCAACTAGACAATTATTTGACAAGTTATGCCTTTTGAAATGTTATCTGTCGCATAATGTTTATAACACGCTTCACTCAGCTTATTCACAGTATACAACAGTCTCAACACCAGAAATCACTAATATTCTCAGAATACTCATAAACATTGTCAAGTTAAGTTGAGTTAATATTCCAAGGTGCTCATGCTAAACAAAATTTCAAATAAATACCATTTTTCAAAGATAAAATGGGTATATTACCTAATTTCCTTGGAACAGAAACAAGAGGACGTCATGCAATTTTAAATAAAACTCTTGTATCTATCTTGACTTAACTTAATTTACTACCTCAAGACGGATGGTTCAAAGTATTCCTTAAAATTATGCTATAAGACGCAAAGCTCTCAAATTATATGTGTTCTGCACTAAACAAACTACTACTCTAACTATCAAATACTTCTAACTACTACTATTTCTAACTACTACTACTATTCTACTACTACTACTACTACTACTACTACCACTACTACTATTACTACTACTACTACTACTACTATTACTACTACTACTTCTACTACTACTATTTCTATTATTATTATTATTATTATCATTACTACTACTACTACTTCCACTACTATTACTACTACTACTTCTATTATTATCATTATTATTATTATTATTATTATTACTACTACTACTACTACTACTTCTACTACTACTACTACTACTACCACTACTACTACTACTGCTATTACTACTACTACTTCTACTACTACTATTTCTATTATTATTATTATCATTACTACTACTACTACTTCCACTACTATTACTACTACTACTTCTATTATTATCATTATTATTATTATTAATACTACTACTACTTCTACTACTACTACTAATACTACTACTACTACTACTACTTCTACTACTACTACTACTACTACCACTACTACTACTACTACTACTACTACTATTACTACTACTACTTCTACTACTACTATTTCTATTATTATTATTAATATTATTATCATTACTACTACTACTACTTCCACTACTATTACTACTACTACTTCTATTATTATCATTATTATTATTATTATTATTACTACTACTACTACTACTACTACTACTTCTACTACTACTACTACTACTACTACCACTACCACTACTACTACTACTATTACTACTACTACTTCTACTACTACTATTTCTATTATTATTATTATTATTATCATTACCATTACTACTACTTCCACTACTATTACTACTACTACTTCTATTATTATCATTATTATTATTATTAATACTACTACTACTTCTACTACTACTACTAATACTACTACTACTACTTCCACTACTACTACTACTACTACTACTACTACTACTACTACTACCACTACTACTACTACTACTACTATATTACTACTACTTCTACTACTACTATTTCTATTATTATTATTATTATTATTATCATTACTACTACTACTACTACTTCCACTACTATTATCTACTACTACTACTACTCTACTACTACTATTACTCTACTACTACTACTACTACTGCTACTACTCTACTACTACTACTACTACTACTACTACTACTACTACTACTTCTACTACTACTACATTAGTACATATTGCAACAGATATTCAGCTTCAACCAGTTTGGAAATCGCAGTAAATTATTGAAATGATTAAACAATTCGAAAGTAACCAATTTATAGTCTTAAATATACTAATGAAATAATCTACTACTTATTAACTTTTTTGTTACATTTCTACATATCTTGTATCAGGCAACATATTACTTGCTCAAATTCTTCTCATGCATGAATAATTACTTTCAATAGAATGATTAGACTAGAACGTTAAGCTCTATGTGATATTTCTGTTCATAGTGATAATCCTATTGAAACTATGCGTTGGATTAAATAAAGAAAAACGAGTTTTTCCTATTTTATTCTTCATTTTGCTTCCTCAATTTTTTCACATTCTTAATCCTTAATTTGTTCATTGTCTGATTTCAAAGAAGAGAGAGTTGAGAAATGTTTACACTCTTTAGAAGTTTTCCTTCTAAAAATGAAAAGAATTTTTAGTGTATAATGTAAATAGACTATAGTTAGATGACTATCAATAGTCAGGATATATACTGAGTGACTTTTTTATTCTAGTATGAGATCTCTCAGTACTGTGTATCTATGGGATCAAGTGTTGATTTCAACTTGATATATTTAGACATTTTAGTCAGGATTTAATAATTTGTTTTTTCTCTGTTATCATGTACTCTATCGTCGTATACTGTTACCGATAATAAGTAACACTGATTGTGTTATGAGTAAGGATGAATTTAGTCCAGGCGAAGAGATCTTTTTTCATGGGATTCACTTCCAAAGCTATACAATCGCATATATAAATATATGTGATATTAGGCTTAATTGATCGAATTCATAAAAGGTTGATATTAAGAAGGTAGTAGAATGAGACTCATCTGTGGTAATAGCGCGCCCTACATTCCACCATAAGGACGACCACCTAACTCTCTTCACCACTGGGATGACATATAATTATAGAATTCCTACTTCCATCAATTTGTGATATAACACGATGATGATCCAATGTCAATGATGATAACTGTCTCACTCCAAACAAGTCTGAACTTCACCATTCACAACTTCTCACTAGAGCTGCAAGTAACATCTTAAATCTAGTGAATAGTGAGCATGACAATAAAAGAAATGAGGTGTTAGTTAAGATATTAACTAAAGATAATCGAATATAGTAACAAAACCTAGAAATATTTACTCTTATTCTTATTTAGACTGTTCCATTGAGGAGAGAAATCTTTGAAATTAGGTTAAATAAACAACAATATAGGAAATTTTAGAATTTATAAGGTGATTGAGATAAGTAGATCAAAAGTAATAATAAGATAAATTGGAATGCTTCTGAGTTGTGGATGAAAAAAACCCAAAAGTAGTGTTTTAAGTGATGAGAGAAAGAAGGAAGAGGTAAAACTTAATAGTCCTATATGAGAAACAATGTAGAAACAAAATACAATAAGATCGAAACCTAAGAGATGATATACAAGAATTTTGGGCTAAGTCTATGGTAGGACCGAAAGTTGAACCAATTTCGTTTATACATGCAAGTTGGTAAAAGCTAATCAGGCCTTTTATATCGGAGCCAGAATTCGATTGGACACCAGACCATCAGGACTGATGAGACTCCTACGTGAAGCGGTCGACATACTCGACTACTTCGATCTCTATCACTAATTAAAGTACCGACGCAGGTCAATCCTTAAGCAATATTTTGCATTTGGAGAGGGAGAACCGCATCCCAAACATACTGGCTTTGATGCTTGGTTTGGTCAGAAGACTCTGTATTTTGTCAGTATTATCACCTAATAGAACTATGTCATGTGAACTTTCCAGTGCAACAAGTTTATCTCCTGAAAGAAGGTTAACTCTTGAGATGTCATATGAAGGAAATGTTAACTGTAAAAGCGCGTCAATGACAAAATTAAAGAGAAATGGGGAGAGTTGACAACCTTTACGGAAACCACTTGAACCAATCGATTCCGAGGACAGTTGGCCAATTTTCATGGTAAGGTATACTTAATTTGTTGTTTGTAATCAACACAGAATGATCTCGGTTGGGTACCATTGGAAACTAGTGAATACTGATGCATACCCCCTTCTCCTCGTCTCCGCCACGGAATCAAACCCAGGACCTTTAGGTCTCATGGAGAAAGCCAGACCTTAAGTACATCTGGACCGACCTGCCTTTAATGGTTAAAACTCCTACTTCAATAAAATTATCTGAAAATGACTAGAGCATAATAAAACTGAGTCTGCGAGGTAAATACAGAAAAATAACCATGTTAGCCAATCAGCCTAATGTATTTGTATTAGGTTTCAACCAATCAGAAGACAGTAATTGTCTATACGTGACGTATTGGTAAATGGGTGAAACAAAGTTGGCCTATTTATGTAACTTGACAAACGCATTTTTCTATAGGCTTTATGATCCGTGAATTGTAAACTTCACATGGGAACTCGTCTGTTTAACTTCACCAACCCCCACCTTTCCACTTCTATTTTAGAACTTGATGTAATACACCGAAATGCACTTTTAGGGAAGGTTTAAAGTTAGAATTAAGTTCATGAGTTTCTCGCTGGTTATATACTTGATTTCTGTTGTAAATACAGTTTGATTATGAAGACATTGGTGTTTTATTTATTTATCACCGTAATTTTTACTGTTATGTTACATAAGCACTATAATTTGCGATATCTGATTGGGTAAACTCACTGAAGCTCATTCATTTAATGTTATGCAATCTGATTACGTAATCTTTAAGTAGAATATATTTTAATGTTACTAATCAGTTTTAACCACTAATGAAAGTGAATGTAATCATACAGTATGTATTGAGTTAGCAACACTTTAAAATGTCAGTTAGTTTAAATATACTCATTAAATCAGAACAATTTTATTGAGCAAATATATTTCATTTTAGTGAATTCA
Source organism: Schistosoma japonicum (assembly GCA_025215515.1). Taxonomy (NCBI): domain Eukaryota; kingdom Metazoa; phylum Platyhelminthes; class Trematoda; order Strigeidida; family Schistosomatidae; genus Schistosoma; species Schistosoma japonicum. Next base: position 7,337,005 of record CM046062.1, on the reverse strand, counting down.
TTATCAAGCTGTACAATCGCATATATCTACTAATATATGTAATAGGATTATAGCTTAATGAATAGTTGTAAGAATCCATATAGTTGTTATGTGAAATTATTTGGTTACCTAGTGGTTAAAATAGTCAATTAGTAGTTGAATGGGGAGGGGTTGTAAAACATAAATATTGTGTAATTAGTAGGGTGGAGACTCAATAATTGTGATTATCATTTGATTAGGGTGAAGATGTGTGAATAAAAATCTCAAAACTCTTGATGGTGACAAATGTTATGTTAATATTAATTGTAATAATAATAATGATCATTATCTCAGGCGGCTTAGCTGAGAAGTCCCATACTGCGACGAAACAGTTGTCCAGTGCTCTGTGCTTTCAATGGTACCCTACTAACATCAATCTGTAACGAATTCAGTCAACTATAATCCTAATATGTACCTTCATAAACCATCCTCAATTCAACAATAATAATTGTAATTATAATAATGGCAAATGTGAATGGAGGTAGAAATGAGATGCGACGACACAGCAGATTAGCAGTAAATAAATTAATACATTATTAAATCAAACAATGTGAAACTCTCAATTAAGGCCATGCTAAAGAAAGCATTCTCACAAATTGCTTTTTACATACACATCTCAGGCTTCAAACTGTGGATCACTAGAGCTGCTGAAGTGTAAGGTTGATTCAGATGTAGACCTCTTGGTCTGTTTGACTGTATTTTATAGATTACGTCAAATGATGAGTTCGAGACTGAATATCCTGAATCTAATATATGTTTTAGAATAATCGACGTGATTGATCTACAATATCTCTTGCTCAACCAAGCAGGGAGATACTATCAGATACAGTAAAGGAGCGGCCTCGACGAATGACCTACATACCTAGCTCTATAGAAGTAGGTAAATTGGTAAATGCACATTAAATTGTCAGTTATTTTATACGGATTAAGTGATCAAAGGGTTAAACGATATCTGAGAATTTCGAAGGTTTTCGGTTAAAGGCTTGACAACAGGAAATTTATATTCACATCTAAAGAATCCTATACTGTGAATAGACAGTTATCAAATTTCTCATGGTTCTCAAAGGTTACCTTATTTAACAATCTCAATAACATCAAGTCACAGTTACATTTTTCCCATTTACCCATAAAATATCAGGCAAGTTTGGTACAGATCATTTTGTTTACACTTTAGCCTATGCAAATATCCGTTTATTGATGACCTTATGATCGAATTCAGTTTGTTTGTTTGACTTTTTGAGTAGACTGATTGTAGAATCTTTTTTGTTTAATAAAAAAAATTATTACGTCTAACATAAAGTTGATATAATTCATCACAGATTGATATTGGTAGGATGTAATTGAAAACTATGGAGCGATTGACATGCGATTCGTTCTATTACGAGAATCCACATCAGTGCGCACCTTAAATTTCACCTCAGGAATTTCAGGTTGACGATTCAATTTAATTACAATAATCAGCTCACTAGTCGCCAACTTCAGGATGCTCTTGAAACTCTATTGAGATGTCATGATTGGTGAAGTTCAGACCTGTATGAAGTGAGACAGTTACCACCAATAAAAATGGATGACTTTTGTGATGCATATCACAAATTGATGGAAGTGTCAATTCTACCATTGGATGTCGGCTGGCCCAGTGGTATTGAGAGTCAGGCGTTCGCCATCAATTCGAAGACCCTATGGTAGAAGTTAGGGATGCTCACCGTCAGGACAGGAGTCCCATACTGTGACGAAACAGTGTTCCTTTGTTTTCAATGGTACCGTACTAACATCAATCTGTGTGAATTCAACTAACTAAACTTGGGATCATTCATGACAAGTCACCGCACTTCATTGAAGTTGATGTGATAGAAACATTGTTTTTAAGTTTTGTTACGGTTTATTGATAAAAATTGACTGGATTTATAGTGTAGTGAATAATGTTATGTTTGTAAAGTCATTAATGTTATCAGAATTTCACCTATAGAATAAGTTTTTTCACTTGATTGTGGTCTATGAACTGGATTGTTTAGTTACGGAGCTTTCTGAACGCCGATGAAATCATTCAGAATAATAATGAAAGCCCCACAATTAAACCATCTAGCTTAGAGATTCTAATCAAACCAACGTCATTCTCCTGAGCTACAAATTTTCTGTCTCATTAAGATCTTAGGATATCCGACTGTAAAGAAAGTAGAACAAGTAACATTATTAATAGTAATCGAGAGGATTATGGACCAAAGATAAGATCCGAAAAATATAATTCAGTGAAAATTTTATTATGAATTTAGTAACTTAGAATTTGGGGTGCGGGGGGAGGGAAGGATGAAAATGAATCTACGTGTACCTGTTGAGAACGATTTCCAACCATGTAATTCATAATCCGCAACCACTAGTTACAGTTATAAACCGAACTTAAACCGGATAATCTGCATCAACCATCATCACTTTGACCAACAGCCAAAGACTTGATTACCTAGTGTCATGTTTTGGTCTAGCTCTCCCGAGCTTTACTCCATCCTCCTACTACACCAGCTAGTATTCTTTCTACTGGGTTGACAGTGGTTCGGCACACATGACACGTACCCTAACCACGTCAGTTGATTTGTTCTTTATTCCTTACTAACATGTATATAACATTCTTTTCAATAGCATAACTGAAAGGTTGTATGAATGTACTATATGAAACTATGTATGTTTTTGTTTCGTGATGAAGATAGTATTCCATGTGAATATAATGAAACTAATGAACTATGAAGAAATGAAATAAAATGATGGAATGAATTTCTAAATGATACACTCTAATATGCATGATAATAGGCGTTTCCAGAAACTAATAAACAATCCACATTAATGAAATGTTTGTACACTCCTATGAAAAATTGTATTTATCTGTATCGGTTTGTATACATTTTAATTGATTGAATTCGCCATAGATTGATCCTAGTAGTGTACCATTGAAAATTAAGAAGCACTGAACAACTGTTTCATCATAGTATGGTACTCCTCTGTGATAGTGCACATACTAGATTCCACTTCAGGAGGTTCAAGTTGTCAAATGCCTAACCCTTAGTACCACTGTGCTGGCATCCACTAGGTAGAATTCCCACTTTATTCTTAATTAAACATACTACTGATATTAGGCAAATCAATAAAAATAAGTTAAAATATACAATTTTTCAAATTTATCAGTTCGATTTAAGAAAGAACAACAAGTTCAAGCAAAATAACATGAATTCAACTTTGTTTTATGGATTCTTGTGTTCACTTACAAGTAGGTGGCAAATAACGTAACAATGATGAACTCATTGACCTTTTAGTCTCAGTTGCTAAGTTACATGATGGATGATGCACACAGTATTACTACATTCTATTATTTAAATGTAAATGAACTGTGATGAACACGTAAACACTTCAACTGAAATAGAGGTAGCATAAAGTGGGAATTTGTTATAATCTCAAAAAGGCTATTATAATGGATGTGGGGGAAGTTAGATCAATTAATCAATATGATCTTGTGCACACGAAGTCATAATAACAAGATCCAATAAGAGTGCCTAGCTGGTTCCTACAAGTCTGCCTGATGCTCACTCTATCTCAAGCCGGAATAGGAAGAACACAAACCGATACATCAACCAGAAAAATCGTATTACACTTTAAATATTCCTTTAAATATACACCAAGCAGACTACATAGGCAGGTATTTATGAAGTTTAATATTACATCTAATTTAATAATACATTATTACAAAACGAGCAAGACAGTGGCGGTGAACTGACGTAACGTATGCACAACCAATTTATCGTAGTTCATAAATAAGAAGTGTTATAGCAACAGTAAATACGTTAAACTGGAAGATAGGATGAGAGGGACATAATAATGATTCTTGTCTTCTTATTGCCTTCAAGATAATCACGTAACTCACAGTTGATACTTGAAGACTTTGCTTCCTTCTCAAATGACTTCAAGATAACTCTTCTTCTTAATGTAATATTTCTGCTCAATAATAAACTACTATTATATGTGAAATTTTCTCTATATTCGAGTGTACAGCTGAAGTAATTGATATCATTGACAATGAAACTAGTTACTTCTCTGAACATTCTCAATGCCCCTCCCCATTTAGTAGCGTAACTGATTTCCTTAGTTGATTGATGAAATCTCTATATATCGTTGTCATTTCATTTAATATGTAATAAAAAAACGAGAACTATCTGAATGAACAGTTGTTTTCAATAACTTTATCAGTAATATTTTAAAGTTATAATTTCATGAATATTTCATTACAATGACCAAACTAAGGCATGTATCTATAAATATACTGAATACATCATACAGTTAAACAATGATGCATGTTAGAATGATAAACATGGTACATTGAATAATGTTAATGTGAAAGCATTTGACAATGTAGAGATTATGGAGCCTTCTTCAATGCTAAACTGTACTCTAATAGATTGTTCATAAATAACATTAATTGTTTAAAGAATTTAGTTTCTATGCCTAAATTTTATTTTGTTTTTTTTTTAATTTTTCATTCGATAAATTTTTTTCTATTTTTATTGATTAAAAGAGAAAAAAAATTCACCACAAAAAAAATTTTCTTTTATTAAATAATAAATAATTAGAATTGCCCTACTGTGAAGACAGAAACAACAAAATGAATATTGATAATAAAAAAAGAAGAAAAGAGAAAAAAAGCAGAAAAAAAGAAAACATGAAAATAATTGACAACAAAAGTTAATAAATTAAAAGCCAAAAGTGAATTTCATTAAACTACTACTTACTTTTTTTTATTTTTTTTGCTTTATGTCTTGTCATATGATGAATGAATTTCTTTCTTGCTTTTTTCTTCTTTTTCTTTTTCTTTTCTTTTCTTCTTCTTCTTCTTCTTATTATTATTATTGCATTAAATTACACAACATACAAAGACCAAGAATGATACTTGATTATTGTGGTTTATATTACTGTTTTAGTACTTCATAGTAAATTCATTAAGTTCAATATTGTGAATGAAATAACAATAATAACAGAAGATGCTGACACAATTCAGTGACTTATAAACTGCTTTAAGCATGAATGTGTTTATATCTGGAATGTGATTCTCTCCATTCACATATAAAATATTACTTTAGGATTGACTTACGACGGTACCGAAATTAGTAATAGGCAGAGAAGTAGTTGAATGTGTTGGCCACTTTACTTATCCTGGAAGTCTTATCAATCCTGGTGATCTAGAATCTGATAAATCACGTATAGAGATGACTAGACAAGCTTTAGCCAATATGTGTCACTTGTAGCGTAGGCGAAACATTATTCTATGGACCAAGGGACTTGTTTAATGTACAGCCGTACGGTCCATGTTGCTTTGTGAATGTGAAACAGCAGTTAAAGATAGAGAATATTCTTACGTTACTAGTATTCGATCATAGATATTTTCTAAGAATCATTGGTGATTTCTAGGATTACCGAAACAGCTATACATGAGTTAAGAAAAGGATACTAAGTAAAGATGGTATATCGATTGATGAAGTATTGATTATTTATCAGCTGGGGTGGTTAGGACGTGTGTTACGTATTCTCGATAACCGCCTACCTCGACGAACAATATTGTCTGGTGTTAGCATTAGTACAGGTACATCCAGTTTTTGTCCTCCTCAAAAAAATTCCAAACTTCTGAATTTATCATAATTTTCTGCTCACTGAATTATATTTTCTTAAATCTTGTCTTTGATCTCTAATCCTCTCTAATAATACTAACTCTGTTACTACTTCCACTGTTGTGAGATTCGGTTCGATAATTTTATCTCTATGTGGTATATGGGGCATTGCAAATTGAACTTATGTATGTGTATACCAAGTCCTACGTCGTAACTGACTGACTGACTGAATAAGAGTCGTTGCAGCAGACTCAGTGAACTCATAATCTAAGTGAGAAGGGATCGATGATGTGCAGTCAGGAGTCACATAAACACTGATTATATATATATTCATATATTTTGTATGGTATTTTATTGTCACACATTCGATATAACCAATTAAAAACGTAAAGCACACACCACTTCATGTTCACAAAATCGGTAACACCACGACCGCCACACTTTTTCTTCATGATTGAACTATCCTAATGAAAAATTGGAAAACCTTTGGGCAACGCCGAATTGTCATCATACAGGTCATGTAGCCAAGATTCTTGAAATGTCATTAAATCACAGTTACGGTGTATATTTAAACTAGGGAGAAATTGTAGGTATTCTCTTTTTCCTATTCAAGATCTGTAGTTAAGACTAAGAATAATAGAGAATAAACATCTGATGAATCCTGATTCACTTTCAACTCATGTTATCGCTGTGGTGATGTCTTTACTTAGATCTCACTGTATTACAATTATTCAGTGAATTTATATGTAGGCGAGTCAGTACACAATGGATTCCACTTGCCAGTCACAATCCAACTTAAATACAAACTTTTATGTTTGAGTTGTATGGTTGTATAGTGACCGACTTCTTTTTAATTAGAGGTGACATAAAGAATGAAGGAGATAATGGAAAACTGATTAAACATGAATTAAACACTAACTTATCTTACTATTACCATTACTTTCTGAAATGATATGGAATCCTTCTTGTTGCAGCAATGATTGTATTGTTCCATATATCTATCTTGTGTGCTTGAATTTATGTAATTGTCCGGGTTTTGTTGGTCTCTTGAATATTAATGCAGGGTTTAAGCTAGTGCTTCTATGTTGTTTGATTGTATAGTGGGGAAAAAACTATGAATCAACCCACTTTTTCGATATTTTAGCCGTAGTGCTGGATTAATACATGGTAATAATGAGGAAGAAGGTTGTGTAAAATTGTAACAATCTTATCTGTTTTAAAAAAACTAGTGAACCACTGGGATGTAAGCAATCGATTAGCGATTTCGTAGATGTAGGAAATGCATTAACTCGAAAACCATTTAAAGAAGATATGTGTAAACGTGTTACCTGGGATCACTGAGTAAGCAATGAGGAAGTTAGATGACGAGTATCAGAAAAACATGAATAATCAGTCGATGAGATTGGGATTTTTCATCTTCTGAGGTGGTTAGGACTTGAAGTAAATATGCTTAACAACCGTCTACATCGATGCGCCATGGTGACTGATATAATAGTAGGATGGATGGGAGTTAGAGGAGGCTAAACTAAAACATGACAACAGTCCATGAAGTCAATGACTTCTGGTCTGAGTAATTAGGCCAGGTGCAAACTACCTGGTTGTGGTCTTTGAAAATTCCGTAACCAGTTGTTGGAAACTTTGTATGACGTCTATCAGAATCTGTCACAGTGAGGCAGGTATATTCTGTCTTTGTTCTTGCTTAAATCTTGAGCTTAAAATAATTTCATAGCCTTCCTCTCGCCACACATATTACGGCTATTCAGTACTTTTTGGTTGATAATGATACCCATTTAACATCAATCTGTAACGAATAAAAACAACGAAATTTCCAGAATTATTATCCAATTTGTTAATAAAACCCCGTATAATAGAAATTCCAGGAAGATTCACTCTATTAACAGTTCAATACCTTTTATTCAAAACCTTTTCTTAATGTATTGGTATCATATAGTTGTTTAGGGACTACCTAAATGAAGTATTCTATAGTATGTAGTCGATGAATGTGAATGTATTTAGACACAATAATGCAGTAGTCACTCTGCTTGCACTTATAAACAGACAAACTACTTGAACTTTATTCAATGTCTATGAACTCTGTGTAATCATGGTCAAAGTAAATTGAACAGGGATCGATACTATTCGGCTGACTGGATCCAAAGTAGCTGAATTTCATGGTATGAGAAGGTAAACATGTGACTATTTGAACAGATCACAATGATTATACAAGTATCATAATGATCAATTCGTTAAGTTTAATCCGACGCAGTTTAAATGACCTAATATTTTTGGTGACAGTCAACAGAAAGTCTCTGAACTTGATTGTTGGTTATCATTACCAGTATATCTGAAATACTTAGTGTGCGGATAACTTACGTACTGAATTAATTAGTAATTTAAATCTTCATCTATTCGATTAGAATTACATGAAGTGAATTTTAGAGGTGTTTTAGTTATCAAGTGAAATAGTTTAGTAATGAATCTGTCATTGTTTTGTTAAACAACATCATTAGTATACATTTTCAAATAGAACATTGTTATTCTAGTCGTTGACAGTTTATATACGGACTGTTACATTGGATTGAATTGATTTTGTTTTCATAAATGGAATGACAAGTTTCTGTTGTATACTTTATGTTTCGTCTATCAAGAAAAAACATTTAACTTGTTTAACCTATTCCTATAATGTTGTTTACATGCTACTGTAAATGAGGTAGTTGTGTTGTAACCTTTGTTGCCCATGTAGACGTAGACCATACCAGGAAAAAAAACAATACTCAATGCATACAATACATTTAGCAAGTAATTCTAGCAATAACAATTCATATTAATTTACTTTACAAAATGAACTATTCTACGTTGTTTCACCAAATAACTTGTCATATAGAATACTTAAATACCATTGTAATTGTTTAATATTAAACACTCAATCATTCCCTTGTTTACCGACTCACTCACTCTAACTTACCTGCTCACTCACTAACTCTCTCACTTACTCACTCACTCACTCACTCACTTACAAATAAAGATAAGCAAATAAACCAAATAGCAGATACTAGCATTATTCAACAAGTGTCATTTTACTTTTTTTTATACTGAAATTCATCAGTTTAACAAATTACACTTTACTAAGTCTCATGACAGTTGACAGATGAATGTTTCAGTGTGTTTGTGTACGGATTGAATTCACTTGGTAGTATATGAATGAAGTGAATTGTGAGTGAAGCTGTTATTCTGTAAAACAGTTATCAAACATTTTCGTAATATTATACACCATATATTTATCTTACTTAGGGCAATCACTAAAAACTGTAAGTTACTAGCGGCCTATTTCATCTTTATATTAGACAATCGAATAGCGACTGATAGCGATTTCATCACTACTACGGATAGTACCTTGAATTCCCAATACTGACAGAGATTTGATCGGTATCCAGTAGTTTATATTTCTAGATTCAGCTAATTCATGATGTTGTATTATATCATATTCATACTGTGAGTTAGCAGTCATAACTTCATAAATTAAATCTTACTCACATGAATATATCTCCATTAATAAGTTTTACCGAGAAACTACTCAAGAATAAGGAAGTGTTTCAGACTTTCATCATCAAACTGATCATACGTAGTTATCAATGAGTTATCGTCTTACGTCATACAGCTCTAAGATTTATCAGTCTATATATCCTTTACATAATTATGATTAAAAAACCCCTCTCTCACTCCACAGAAAGAGTTATGATTAACCCTAAAGTATCATATCAATATCATGAAATTCACTGTTTAAGTAGTTGGTAATAAAACAAGAGGTAATACAGATCAATCTAAGAATAGTTTTTTCATAGGAAAATCACATTAGTCGTCATCTGTCATCATAAGGGTATTTACACATTGATAAGGGAAAGGGTAACAGTGGATGATTTAACGTAATTTACTAGTCTGACATGTAACAAACGTAAAATAAATCTTATTGGGATACATCATGATGTGTATTGGTCATCATTCTACAAACAAATAACATTGAATAATTTCGTTTTATCCATTGTATGTTTATTGATGAGCCCGACGTTTCATCTTCATAATAATAACTATACATTCGATATAACCCCCCACCCCACTTCTGACTTAACTTTCATAATAATAAGTTTTCGACACTATTGTCAGTCAGTTATAGAGAACCAAGCACGCAGTATATCTGACTTTATTGGCTCAAGTTGTAGCATTCTATAAACTCAGAAAGACGAATATTTGAAGTTGAAAAATTGTAATCTTGTCAGTAGTTGTAATAAATAGTATGATTCCAGAGAGGATTATTTTCTAGAAATCAAGCTTAATGACAATTTCCAAGATTAGGATTTGAAGAAATGAATTCACCTGAACGACATAAAATAGCCTCTTCAACCAGGTGCTACCAACATGACCTTGATTGACGGTGTTTGACCATTCCTAGAATCTTCCACTTTACTTCTATTCCTGTCATCGTCGCTCATCGACAAAGACACTGGCAATACGTAATTAATAAATGTTCCAACCACCTCAGTTAGTAAATATTCTCGACCGCATTAGCTGACTTAACATTTATTAATAATACCCTTCATTTACTCACAGCATTGTCCACTTGGTGACGAATTCAGGTTGTCATAAAAAAAATATTTCGGAATCCATAGTTAACTACTCATCCTGGTACCGTCTTTGTAATTGTAATTACAGTGCATTCATTAGACATAGAACACGTGACTAAAAATGCTTCCTGATACATGCTAAAATTGGCCGGAGAAATACTTTGTTATATCAAGGTTGGAAATCATAACTTTGATGATGTGTTTTATCCTACAGGCTTGTTGGGAGTGAGACAGTTATCACTAATGACATTAGATGATCGTTGAGCTATATCACAAATTGACTGAATTATGAATTCTACCATTGAATGTCGGCTAGTTCTATGATACAGATGATTAAGCGTTTACTATCAACCTGGAGGCCCTGAGGTGGAATGTAGGGTGCGCATTCCTATAGATAAGTTCCATACTAGAACGAAACAGTTGTTTAGTACTCTTATGTTTTCAATGGAACCCTGTCAACATTAATCTTTTACGAGTTCAATCAGTTAAACTTAATACCAATCACTATAAACCATTTCAATTCAACATTGATTTATATTGTTTATTGATTAGTCCAATTCTATTCGTTTTATCTACTTCATGTTCCTTATTCAACAGATGATGTCTAAGAAATTACTTATGTCAAGGTGAAAAACAATTGAATGATAACAATTTATGATTATTGATTTCGCTTTTGGCTATCAATAAAGTGATGTAATGTAATTTTGAAATATGATTTGTAGTTTACCTTAAAGGAATATTTCACTTAGAAGTATTTCATCATAACTAAAATGATCCAAGTATCATTTGTACGAAGTTGAATTTACAACCCATACTGTTAAACTATACAGTTGTTATAATTATCACATGCATTTGGTTTCCGTAGTGAATTTATGACGTGTGAAATTTTCAGTTGGTTGAATGAATGTTAATTAGGTGTCTGACCTATACCCACTGAGTCCCAAACCGGAATAACAAGAACACAAGACGACAGACCAATCAGACAGAATCGAATCATATTTCATACATTCCTTTATATACACGTAAAACCTTACCGCACGGTCAACCAATTAGAAAACTGATTAATATAAAATAGGACTAATAGTGAGTGTGAACTGGAGTTCGTATACACAATTAATTAAGAATAGTTCATCAATGAGAAATGATATAATGACAAGTAATGTATCAAATGGAAGGATAGGGCAGGGGGGAACTGAATGGCAATAGAAATAAATTGTTCATCTTGAATATAACCAAAAGCACTGGAATAGTCTGTAGATAAATGGTTCTCGAAGATGATCAATCTTCTTTAGGCGTCCGGCATATCAGAATTTGAAGAGAGAAAAAACAAACATTTTAACAGAATAATATGTTAATTTATTTTGCCTCAATGAATACACATCATCTGCATACAAATTATAATGCTTCACAACAATAACATAATTTATATGTGACACTGATTGAAGGCTGTAAAGTAAAATCATAGTGGAATAATCATCCGTGAGGACCCCAACGAAGCAGTCTGTATCTAGCGACACAACTTAAACCAGTAGTCAACGACTTTACGAACTCTTGTTAGGTTTTAATTTGGCCGCCCTTATTTTTCATCCATCCTACTCCTATATCAGTCGTCATGAAGCGTCGAGGTAGATAGTGGTTAGGCATGTGTAACGTATATCCCTACCATCTCAGTCGATAATAATTAGCATTCTCACTGACTCACTAATCACGTTTCCCTATTACTTGTCGTCTAACCTCGTCACTGTTACTCAATGATCTCAGCTAACACAAGCGATGTTACTAAGACATCAGTGTTCAAATACCAATTACCTACGAATTACACCTACTTTTAATGTCCACGTCTCATATCATACATTAAAACAAAGCGAACTACTGCACAGCGTACTTTTCTTTTCACTATGAGACGAATAGCTCGTCTTCAACATAGTTGGCTTAAGTTGACAAAAGCCAAACAAGGTTTTTGAATTTGTAACGATATGTCTCTAGAGACTAACCACTCAGGATTAATTAGACTTATAAGATAAGTGAAGTGGTCTACGTGAACAATTACTTCCCTCCCTATCTTTAGTTCAAGTGTTGACGAAAATCAGTCGTGAAGCAACATTTTACATTTAGGGGCTAAAGAAGTAATGTATCCCGAGCATACTTAGATTGTTACTTATTTAATTCAAAAGACTGCCAGCCTCTTTATCAAACAGGACTTTGTCATCTGCACATTATAAGTCAATAAGTAGACCACCAGTAGCAGATCAATTTCTGAATAGTGAGATGATGAGAGTGTTATTTCCAACAATAAATCTATTGTAAAATAAAACAAAAATGAAGATGGAGGGCAGCCTTGATGGACACCATTGGAAGTTAAAAGTTCCGATGACAGTTCACCATAAGCTATGACACGACTAATGGTGTTTTAGTAAAATGCCTTAACAATATCTATGTACTTCTGGGGTACGCCTTTCAATAAAATACATCGCCATAGAACTTTTTGGTTTATGGAGTCAAATGCCGCTTTCAAGTTAGAAAATACCATCATTGGGGCCGAAAAGTATGTCTGTGTTCTAAAATCTGACAAATGGTGAATATTTGGTCTATACAACCACGACCAGGTCTGAAACCAGCCATTGTTTTTCGGATTTGTAGTTTACAAGTTGTAGTTCAGAGTCAGATAATTATAGAAGCTAGTATTTTACACACTTTAATTATTAAGTCAAATTCCCTATAACTATCAAAGGATTACTTTAGTCCTTTCTTACATATTGGAACGAGTGATAACCAACTTATAATCGGGTGGGTGTGTGTCCAGCTCTTAAACTTTAGCCAAAATATCAGTCAGCCTAGTTGTTAAGGTGAGATTACCATCCTTATGACCTCTGGAGTTAACGCATCCAGACCCACTGCTTTACTTCACCTCAGATTAGTTAAAGGTTTTTTGACTACGACATGAGCCGGAGGACCTAAATCAACTTTCCGTTCAGGCTGCCTGAAGATAGTGGATAGCTCTGGAGCAGCTGGTTGTCAACTGAATCGCTCCATGAAGTAATCAGTTCATCGATCTAAGCGTTTAGACTGAGAGCAGTTAAGCGTTCATTCTTTTTTCGGAGACTGTCTTACTAACATTTGACTTTTCAACCCCAGTTTCTTTTATTAGTCTAATATATTGCCTAGTTTTGCCTTGTGTGTCATTCAGTATGACATTTAGAGATGCTAGCAATAGTTAGAAGTCAAACATTACCTACTACTTAGTAGATAATCGCTGAAGATGTGAAGACATAATAATAATGATAGTAATAATTAACTATAGACAAGACATGTTGTATCAAGTCGAATTGCAAAGTTTTACTAGTCAGTAAGTTTTGATCACAAGATCAAACTAAGATGAAATTATAAACAACATATCTAAAGTATACTCTTACTAAGGTTTATTTCAATTGACAGTCTATTGAAAACTAAGGAGTGATGAACGAAAGTCTCGTAGTCATTGGAAAGTTTAGATCAAATTTAATTAATGCAAACATTAGATATTGATTAAGTGGTTGTATGGATGATGATGATGATGGAGAGGCGGAATTTATAGAACAACATATTTGTACAGCACTTCATGATAGTTAGCCAACATTTACTGTCATGTATTACGTAACATTCAGACATTGTATGATATGTCGAACAGAATTATGTCGTAATTTATATTTCATTACAATACAATGATTTTATTTCTTGTGTTTCTATAATCAACAGCTCATCTACCTTTACAATGTTGGATACCACAAGAATTTTCACGTAGTTGGGAAGAATATGCAGAACATTATTGTTGGGTAACAAATACATACTTTGCCAATGTTCAATCAACAATTCCACCAGTTGATAAACGTACAACAATTATACGTTATTATCAATGGGCTACATTTGTATTCATAATACAAGCTGCTGGATTTTTTCTACCATGTCTTATTTGGAGATTATTACAGGTATGTTTATAATTAGATACTAATAAATAGTAGTTGATAGTATTAGAGGTTATGTAAAGTATGTATTATACATCGAAAATCCTTTGATCTATTCATCCACGACTCAACTGAAAATCGACTCTTAAAGTTTCAAAACAGTATTTTGTATGCCTAGTCTTCTGACTATTAGTTTTATGTAAGTTGGATTGCGACTGGCAGGCGGATGCGCGTTTTATTTTATTCTGAACTCGTCAGCTGGATGCACCTGCATCCTAATGTTGATGTTCACGTTGTAATTCGAATTCAGTTTGTTTCATGCCAAACGCTACCGTGTTTACCACAATGCTGAATGAGTCCGAACTGTCACACTTATGCAACATATAGCAACGGAGACCGACCAATTGCAGTCCATGACAAATCAACGCGAAGACACAAGTTCATGCCTGATTCTGACTACTAGGTTGCATAAAACAGTTTTCTAGTGCTTTATAGTTTCCAATTAATGTTTATCTACAGTTTTAAAGGTGCATAAATTAGAGTAAGTAATGAGTTACATTGAGTTCTGGTATTAATATATTACAGTTAGAAAGATAATAGAAGTACTGCTTTACAGAAATAGTAAGTTGTTCATCTAATTAGCAGTCTCCTTTATTACATTAATGCCAAGAGATAATACGACGAGTGAAGCAATGACTATAAAACAATTCAATTTAGTCATTATTCATTATGTCACAATTATTTCTTCAGATTTCACAATTTGTTTTTAGTGCATAAACGTATCAGTGGATTCGAATCTAACATACACTTCACTTCAAAGTTGATAATGCTTCCAATTTATTATCATCGTGTAAAATGTTCTGTTTGTTTACCTAGATTAGTTCGTACTCGTAAGTAATGAATATATGAAATTTTCAAGAAACCGACGCTTCCTTATGTGATCCATACAGATCTTATACAGATTGGTTTACATTGATTACATAACTGAAATAGTCACACTATTCGGTGCATATTTATTAATCAATATCCATATGTAAAGTGCTAAGTGATGAATAAATTCTGTGAATCAATTTATCACTTTTGAATTTGTCTACAATTGGAATAAAACATTTAATAAGGAATCTAGATAAAGAATGAATCACAGAAAAATAAGATGCTACTTGTAAGACTCTAACTCGTCATATCTAGTCATAGAATCTTAATTCTGTATACCTTTATTTACAATTAGTTTAATGAAAAGTCTTAGAGTATAATGATACATGAATTGGGAAAATCCTATTCGTCAAAATTGAGATGACACTATTCTAGTGAGTCACAATTAGCATGGAATCTAGATTTAGGGTTAGCTTTAAATTACCTCCATTCATCTAATATTTACGCTTAGAAACATTTGTCAAAGCGTAATTGTTGTGGATGATTTTCGTCAATGTTAAATAGTATAACAAATTTCTATGTATATAGATATTGGACTACTTAAACTGAACTTATTTCTACTTTACACATTTAGAATCACTCAGGATTTCATGTTCAACGAATTATGCGTAGTGCATTACGATTACATTGTACTGATGCTGATTCATCACATATTATTACATATGGCTTAGCTCGATACATTGATAATGTAATTTATCAAAGATCCTATAAAATGTGGCGTTCTCAACCATCAAAGAATAATACACATTCTAAGCAGAAAATACCACAAAATAGTTCTGTACTGAAACCAACTCAAAATTTCACTTCACAACAATCATCTTCTACAACAACAACAACATCATCATCATCATCATCAGCATCACATGAAATGAGTATAGAGACAAAACTTGTTAAATTTGAAAATGAAACTTTATCACCAAAACAATCATCATATCAATGTAGAACTTTATCAAATGAATCAACAATTCTAAGAAGTCATAAAAAATCACGTGCACCTCAACCACCAGTATCAACTACTTCGATTACATGTATTACTACAACTAATATTCCTAGTACTAATTCATTGAAATTTAATTCAGATCAAATTATTTACTCATTGAATCCTATAATAAAGCATACTTCAAATGTTACATCACAATCAAAATTAAAACAAAATGTTTATGAAAAAACACCGTCATCATTATGTAGAGCATGTGGGTTGTGTTTTACCAATTTATCATCAGTTGATAAAACAATCAATTCAAAATCAATACAACCATTAATAGGTTGTTCAACAGAAACTGAGACAACCACGATGTATACAACAACAACAACACCAACGACATTAGTATTCAGTCCAATGAACTGTCCACGTAAGAGATTCTTTGATATTTGTATTCATATACTATGATTTTAACTATTTATGTAAAAATCTTTTAAGTATATGATCAGATATTCTGATAGGATTTCAAGTAACATTCATCTCATTTTCCCGATAGTTGACTAAACTTTGATAGGAATGTATTCAGTGCTACTTAATGGTTTCATAATGTGACCTCTGAAATTAGATGACAATAATTGCTGGGTCTATGCCTATGAATTAATGCTTCAGTTTATTGGGACAGTCGGTTAACTAATAATGATATTAGACTGAAATTAGTAAGGATAGTCAGTAAATAATCATCTTTCATGATTTGTATACAGTTTACTCGATTATTACCTGTCTCTGTATAGAATATTAGCTAAGAGTTAGAATAAAGTAACAGTTAGGATAAGTCAGATATAAGTTGTCTACTTCAGATTAGGTCGATATACGTAATCAATTGATAGAAGTAAGAATTCTTCTATTGGATACTGGCGCAGTAGTATCGACGGCTTAAATGTTTACCATGAAAACCTAAAACTCCTAAGAAATGATCTCACTTGCACATTAATAAAGAGAGTTCCGCATTAGCATGAAACGACTGTTCAATCCAATATGTCTTTCAATGGTATCCTACCAGTATCTTTTTTTAAATTTAATTCCTTATTTTACAACAGAATTGACCTTATTCAATACAATTAATTAAAACAAAACAACAAAATAAAAAAAAATTGAAAATAGAAGTAAATTCATTGAATTGACTAAATAAACAACAAGAGACAAAAATATAAAAAAAACAAAAGTTAATTATGATGAACTTCTTCTAGAATGAGAACAATTTCATTTAATTAAATAATTTTATTCTTGTGTAAATATTGCAGTTTTTTTTCTTTTTTCAAACAAAAAAATGATTTTCAGGAAATGATAACATTCTATCATTTTTGTTTTAATGTAATCAACCACAACACCAACAATCATGACCTTGATGTGCACAATTTAAAATGTTGCCAAGGTAAATAAAAGCAATGACCTTGTAATTCAAGACGATGAGAGTGATGATGAGAATGAAGGTTAGTGATCAGTTTAAAAAGTAAAGCGAAAAAGAAAATTTAGGAATAAATGGAAACAAAAAAATAAATATTTTTTTTATTAGATAATTTCATTATTTTAAAGTGTCAATTAGAACAATTGAATAGTTGGTAATTGATGGTAGTTTACATAGGTAAGTAACATTATAAAGAGATAAATCAGTGGTTTTAAATATTGTCTGAGTTGGACTATGGCTGGAAATAAGAAGCCAGAACACTCAGTTTCATCCTATTTAAGACTCATCAGCCGAATGAACCTACTTCTTAATGTTGATGTTAACACTCGACTCGAATTCACTTCAGTTCACACCAAATGCCATTGCGTTCACCACTATGCTACTGATTCCAGGACAGCCACACTAACGCAACGAGTAAGTATCTATAAGTGGAATGAATTAGGATGTTCTCATTGATTTGTCATGAACTGATGAGTTTTAAAATATGACGAATCGCATGTCCTGAATTTCTCTTGCCAGTACACAATTTAACTCAAAAAATACTTGTGGAACTATAGCTTTATGGTAGCGATCTGCTCAGAATGCACATATAGCAACAGAGACTGAATTAGTTTCATTCGATGATAAATCAACAGGAAGATCTAAATACATTCTAATTATAAATTCAAATATGCAATATCACTTTCACGATGTTGCTGAAATAAAGAGAATAAGCAAAAATTAATATTTCAACACCAGTCATTTTATCTACTAAATAAGATTGATTCAAGATGGTAGAAAAATAATTCTAGAGTAAGCCAGTTAGTCATTCTTGAATAAAGTAGGAATCCGATGCATGTGCACATAGGCTTCAAGTTCCATCTTATATTAGCATGATACAATCAAATTTGTATGATTAACATAATAACATAATTCAAGACTAAGAATAATTGAACTAAGCATCTAGATGAGTATAAAGAGATTTATAAAGAGATTTTTGATTGTACCTCCCGATCTCTATGGTTTCATTACAGATCTTTCCTCATGATCCATGATGCCTAGATTGGCCAAATCTCCTGAATAAAGTGAACTGTGATTTTCATCGCAAGTGACTAGCAGCTAGGTCTGTCAACCATTGAATTAGACTAAGTTATTCTTGAACATTTGTCCAGTCATTTTTAGAGTAAATAAATGCATAAAAATCGTGGAACAAGTGTTAGTGACAACCAGTCAAATATAAGGTCAACAGAACAAGCTACTAGTCACCTATGCAGAAAATCTTGTAACTCATTTCTGTCATAAACTAACACCGATGAAGTCGTTTAAAATGATGATGAAAGCTCTTTAGTTAAACCATCCAGCTTATAGTATTTAATACATTCACTTGTTTAACTGGTAACAACAATAAAACTTGAATTGCTAGCACTAAAGCCTACATAAATACAATTTTACTCATCAAAATGAAACGAGTGGTAACTATCTTAGTGAAGTCGATAGAATACAAAAACTAATAATCGATGACTTAGAGCAATCATTCATACAAAGTGATTGCATATCGAATTCATAGAGAGGACAGTTTATGATAATAATAATATGTACAGCCTAAATAGATCAAATCTATATAATCTGTTAGTCATAAGTTATTTAAATTAAAGTCGGATAATAACTGATAGATTAATCGAGGAATCTGATTTTATCATAGTCAAAACTTATTAGGTTAATGTACTTGTATCTTAGTATTAGTGGTTTACATCAGGATTCAAACTCTGTCTATTCAATCCTCGTACTATCATCGGTATGTATCTAACCTTTAAATAGCTACATTTTTTCATTAGATTTAATCAAACCTACGTTGGCTAGTTACAGCAGAATAGTTAATATGAACAAAATAAGTAATGAATTTATATACAAATTGATTAGTGTAATCTGGTTTAATGATAATTTACAGGAAGTTGTTTCTTTCCCATGAGTATCGTATTCATTAGCAGCGGTCAATAAGACAATAGATAATCGACCGACTTAAATATCACTTTAATTAACCTAATTCATTTGATTGCCTATTACAGAATGGAATGAATTCATTGTCATTGCATGACAATGAATTCATCTACATTAACTAATGAAAAAGCCTGAAACCATGTACAGAACATTAGTAAACAATTAACTGATAAATAAATTTTAACTAATGAAGTTGTAAATGTAATTTGATAACAAAATTAGAAAAACATTAGTGATGAACTGTAGATGGGTTAACTATTAATTTCGTCATAGATAGTTAATGTCAATTGATAAGATAATTCAATCTTAAGTTGCCTGTCGATTTGCCATCTTTTATGAAGGGAATATCTCACAACTGAAGGTAGGAAATTTGATCAGCACTCAATCAGTTAGTTAGTTAGTTACAATGTGGAAATTGGTACGTATGTACATTTGTTCAAGTTGCCATACTGTAATTAGGAGGTAGGGATTAAATTGTCACACCGAATTCCAGATTAATGGAGGCAGTAATAGTGTTAGTATTAATGAAGAGGATTAGAAACTAAAGATAAGATTTAAGAAAATATAATTTGACAAACAGAAAATTATGATGATTTTAGAAGTTTAGAATTTGGAGGAAAAGAAAGAATGGATACAGCCACGCCACTGCCAACCAGTTTGAACCATGTCAGGCAGTCTATAACCACTGGTTAAGAACATCACGCTGACCACAACAAGGTAGTCTGCACCTATTAACATGGCTCAGCCCAATTGTCAATGACCTTATAGACCAGTGCCATGTTTTAGTTTGGCCACCTCTAGCTTTCTTCATGACTACTCCTACATGAGACATTATTGCTCGTTGAGGTAGGCGGTTGTCGGTCATATGTAACAGACGTCCTAACCACCTGGGCTAATGAAGAATCATTACTTCATCAGTCGATATTCCATCTTTACTTAGTATTATTTTCTTAACTCACGTACAATTTTCTCAGTGATGTCAGATTACAACAGAAATTCTTCAAAGACATCTATGATCGAATACTAGAAGCCTATGAATATCCCCTATCTTTAATGGCTACACTGGACACCCATATAGTAAAATGAATTGGACCAATAAGCAGGAAATGTGTTCTTTGATAGATAGACAGATGTTTTACCTAAGCCATAAATAACGCAATTCGGTAAAAGCCAATCGAGCCTTCTTTATTCAAAACCAGATTTCATCAGATACTATGTCATCAGGGCAGATAAGACTTCTAAGATAAGTGAAGCGGTCTGCACATCCAAATACACAGTTCCCTATTACTAATTTCAGTCCTGACTTAAGCCAATCCTGAAACAACATTTTGCATTTTGATGAGGAGAATCACATTTCAAACATGTTTACATTGATACTTAAGTTGGTCAGAAATCTCTTCATTTTGTCAACATCTTCACCCAATAAAACTAATATCTCCAGTTAAACATGAAAGAGATTACTAATAGCTGATTGATCACTGTCAACGTTTCATTGCTATATTAAGTCGATAGATACTCGAATAGAATAGTGAAACTTGTATGACCTTATTTTGAAGTTAACATATACCTGCAAGTGAAGTAATAACTAGTCAGTAATCATAGTTCGTATGAATTACCTATCAACTAACTCACTATTTAATTTAACATTAAAACATAATCCATGCATTGGTTAATCACTTAGATGTCACAATGGTCAACAGAATTCTATCAGTAGTAAGAAAACTAGACATACATTAAATTAATCACTAATCAGTAATCAATCAATACTAGTTCTAAAGTTATACATAAAATAATGAATTATTTATGTAAGCTGGTAGAGAAGAATGTTGTTAACTTACGAAACTCAGTGTAGTCAATTGATAAAAAGGAGGTGAAACATAAACAGTCAAATCGCATCTTCATTCAATATACTTAGGTCTGTTTGAGAAGTATACCTCGACAATATTATCGCCAATTTGTTACGTTATCAATTATTAATTCATTATTTAGACAGTAGATTTTTCTAGTTAGAGGAAGTGGTGATATTCAATCGAACAATCAGTCAATGCCTGTAACTCCACATGGAGCAAATGCCACTCTCCAAAGAGCTTTGATCTCAAATATCCTCTCCAGTTTACCCCAAGTGATATTTGTTCCTCTAACGTCCCTCCCTCCTTCAATTCCGGACACGATGTATTCGTTGGTCTTCCTCGTTCCAGTTAACCTTGAAAATTCCAAGTTACTGTTCTTGTTGTGATGCAGTTTGATGATTTCCTTAATATATCTTATCCACCTCCGGCATTATTTCTTAATTAGAAGAGAGAATTGGTTGGAGAGTGGTTGTCAGTGACCTATACTCCATGGAAGGGGAATAGGTATTGATTGATTGACTGTTTCACAATCACTTAGTTACAGTTCTGTAACAAAAAATACGGCAGTAATAGTCAAATTATAGGTTAGTGCTAGGTGGGGGGGGGAGGGTCAAGAATATACGAATAAAAAGAAATATAAACAACTTGTGTAGATACAACCAAAATATATAAAAGGAACTTTTGGTAAACATTTCTGAATGTCAATTAGACATACTGAATTACCCGATTTAACAGGTTTGACTTTATCTAACTTACAATAGAATAACTGTCTACATTACTGAAACGAAAAAGAGAAATTATATCCGTCGCCATTATTTGAATGTTATATTAAAACAATTTTATATGATTTGTTACAATTTCAAATAACAATGATTATTAAGCTAACTACCAATATGGATCTATTATCAAAGTCAACATTTTCAATACACATGTGGAGACAGCTGTGTTGTATGGAGCTGAAATCCGGAGAACTACTAAAAGCATCATTTAAAATATACAAGTACATATAAATAATGGGTTGGCTCAAGGCATTTTGAATCCATTAGGCAGAAATCATCAGTAGTAACCAACTGTTGTAGATAACAAACCAACCAGTGTTCGGCCAAGGAGGGGGTATATATTACGAATAAACACTGAAGGTGGATAGGATACACTTTGAGGTAATCACTAAACTGCGTCACAAGGCAATCCCTAACTTGGAATCCTGAAGGCCAGATGAACAGTAGAAGATAAAATAATATAATGATTTTGGAATTAGAGGCAGTGATGAAAAGAATGAATAGCACTTGGAATGAACTAGAAAGTGGGTCCCAGGACAGAATTGGTTGGAGAATCCTAGTCGGCGACCTATGCTCCACGTAGATTAGCAGGCATTGATTGATTGATTATCAATATGAGGATGTAATTGTGGTCATTTTAGGTATTTCCGATAAAACACTTTTCAGTTGATTTAAACTATATACGTATAAAATACCAGGGAATGGACTATCAATTATGCTTTGTACTACTTTGTAGTAGTTTAATTGATAGTATATTATTCAATATTCAATAGTTGTTTACTACTTTCATGAAGTGAACTACTTTTCTACAAGGAAAAATAAGACATACCTCAGAGTTTTTATGTATCTGTGAGAAGCCTTCTGAGAAATCCAGCATACAATTAAAGTATAAAAGGAACTTTACAAATCTATAAATGTATTATAAGTGTTTTATTCTGATAACAAGAGATATATTTGGTTTAAATAGTGTTTTAACATTTTCAGTGACTGAACAAATTCCAAATATTAACCGTTGAAATTTGGCTACGTGATCTAATTGTTAACCGCTACCAATTAAATCTGAAGTTCTTAGGCTGGATCTCCTCATGAGGTAGCGGAAGTGCACCGCCAAAAGTGTTCCATACTAGGACGAAACAGTTATATATATATATATATATCCAGTATCGGTTCTTGGTTTTCAATTTATAGCATCAAATTCAATAATCATAATACTCAATCACAGTGTTACTATACAGTAATAATTCTTGTAGATTTAACATTTAAGCAGTTATATATATGTAATTCATCTAAGTAAAATGGCCAAATTAGGTTACTACTTCTCTAGTGTATTCATTTACCTTCCCTTTTTTCCAAATATATTTTTTAAAATAGAATGAACATTAGGATGAATTTGTATATTTCCATTGATTTGTTATAAACACGAAACGGACTGAGTTCGAATCCCACTGTAAACATCAACATTAGGATTCAAATACATCCAGCCAACGAGTCACAAACAGAACGAAACGTGCGTCCTTGATTCCACTTTCCAGTTACAATTCAACTTAAAAACAAAATCAAAATTGTTTTCCTTTAAGATAAATCGGAAATAACTTGAATAGAAACATACTTTCTATGAAATGATAACATCTTGAATGTTGTACAATTCTATGATAATCTACTTAGTATATACTTTTCAATGTTGTAAAGAAATTGTTTATATGAAATGAATACTTCAGTTATCTAGTGTATTATTGTCTCAAAATAATCAATATACACGATGAAGATAATTTGTAACCATGATAGATACTTTTATCCCCGTTAAATGGTCTAATAGAGAAGCTTTCATTGTCGATTAACTCGAAAATATTGGCGGTTACTTAAATTGAAGGTAGTAAAAATGTGAATGTGAAACATTCAAACACTCTAGTGAATTAGGAAACGTTGGACGACTGATTACTTTTTTAATGATTAAGGTGATAATTTTTGGAACATTTGTCAAGATTTGACTGAATATATTGAAAAATAAATAGAAAAAAGTGCATGAGGTGGATAGGACACACACTGAGAAAATCATCAAACTGTGTCATATGGCAAGCACTAACTTGGAATCGTCATGGCGAAAGGGATCGAGGAATCCCAATAGACACACTATGCCAGGTATTAAAGGTGGGGGCAAATTTGAAAAATGAATATGATTTGGGATGAACTGGAAAGAATATTTGAGAACAAAGTTGTTTGGAGGTGGTCACTAGCCTATTTTCTACGAGAGATAATAGGCACTGACTGGTTGACTGACTGGTGTTGACAATAATTAGTCACCAAGTAGGCAGAAGACATTTGAGACATAAATTATATTTAGAATAGTCCTATCTTTTGGCATGCAAAGATTCAAATATTTTATCCGACAATCTGAATGAACGAATTTAATCAAAATCATCAGTGTTATATATAAAAGGCCGGTTAACCGATTCACACTGTCCGCTTGCGTAATGTAAAAATATGTAACACGGATTTGACCCGAAACTGTGTGAGTGTATAAATGTGATCGAATAGTAACTTTGTATGTGTATGTTGCTGTATTTATGAAATGAATCGAGGTGGTTGTATGGAGCTAAGTATTATATTTAGTAGTTTGTATTCAGTAGAGATTGACTGTGTGTAAGGTACCACTAAAAACCAGGGATCACTGAACAGCTGTTTTGTTCTGGAATGAGACTCCTTGGTTGTGCGCATCATCAATTTTCTTAAGGAATTAAATTCTTGGTCCGCTCTTTATCATAAATTGATGAAAGTGAAAATTTCACTATTCGATGTCGACCAAGTGATACTAATGAGTAATTGTTCATGGAGTTAGCAAAACCCAACCCGTAAAACAACAATCTTGCTGATGAAACGCTAACTAGTAGAAACCCTTATAACCATGTGTATTTAGAAGATTTGTATAAATTGAGTTAGCAGATGATTAGGGCTATTGGTATTACTCATACAGTGTGTAACAAAGTTATGTAAAGTAAATGGAGATAAATTTATTGCAATAGTTAACTAACAGATAATTTAAGTGAGATGGTCATTTTGTGGATATTGGTAATGTAGTTGATTAAATACACCACAGACTGATGTTGGAAGGATACAACTAAAAACAAGAAAGCACTGGACAGCTGTTTTGTTTTAGTGACTAACTTCAGGATGTTCCTGAAGCTCTAGTAAGAAGTCGTGACTAGTGGAATTCAGACTTGTCCGCAGTGAGACAGTTGTCACCAATCACAATGGATGAATGTCGCTCTATGTATATATCACAAACTGATGAAAGTGATGATTCGATCATTTAATATCATTTATTCTAGTTGTACAAATAGTTAGGCGTTCGCTGTCAACTTGAAGTCCCTGGTGTTTTGTTGGGTTCTTCCACCCTAACATTCAGCCGTCTAGATGTTTCACCTACATAAATTGCATTACATTTACTGCATTTGATTTCTTAAGCATAAATTTGTTGTTTGAAGTTTATTTGACATCGACCTAGTCAAATAAGAAAATAAGAAAACAAAGATAATAGAGCAAACATTGGGAATCCTACTCTACTCTGAATATAATATCGATATTACCGAGGTAGGTTTAATTTGAGCACAAATCGCTTTTGAATACACTGTGAGCATTTGAATTTCTGAACAGCTAGGGCTTCAACAAACCATGGTAATGCACTACACCACTTTTATGCAACGGTACATAAGATGATATGATGTCAATTTAGTTGTCTTGGTTAACTACGCTTTAAACAACCTGAAATGGTGATTGTTTATACTGTATTCCTATTACGTCATTAGAGTTCATTTGTTTTCAGAGCTAATTAGGTATGTATTTAGCTACCCAATCATGTAGATCACAATTTCTCCTCTCTATATACAGTGAAGATACTGAGCTCGTCGTTTACTGAATACAATAAGACCGTTAAGTAAAGCATCCACGAAATATGTTGATGTTATCAATGTCAACTGTCTATATCTTAGTCTTCAAGTAATTAAAGATGAACATCAAGAGACCGTTCACATGATTGAGAAGGTAATGATTCATGTAAAACGTAGTTGTTTTCATTAAGATTAAAACTTTAGGTATGATGGACTAGAGTTCTATGTTAGTTCATATGCAGTATGCATTTGTCCAGCGTTTAGTCCTTCTAAAAATAAACCAACAGTCGATCCCAAGAGTTGATTACTTGTAAAATTAACCTGTAATTAATAATGCCTTAAAGTCCCCTAGAGTATGCCTAAAGGTTATCTTCAACTAATTACAGCAGACTGACAGGATCATTCGTTTATATATTTATATCTTCAACTGTAGTAAAGTATCATACAAAACGTCTGATTTCTGTCTCTAGTTGTTAGATAAGATCAAGTCACAGTCGTCTGTACTCATCTTTGTACTCATCGTCGAAATATGCTTCATCATGCAGTATAAACTAAGTGTACAAGAGTCTTGTTAACTCATGGCAACAACTCTGATTGTATATAGCCTAAAATTCATTTTTGACAATCATTTATGTCGTTTAAGTTGGACTGTGACTGGTAAACAGAATCCAGGACGTACGTTTCGTTGTTTTTGGGACTCGTCAGTTGGGATTCGAACATAGTTCGTCTCATGCTAAACACCATCATGTTCACAACTAGGTTACTGAGTCTAGACATCTACACTTGTGCAACGGGTATGCCAGCTCAACATAAATTGTGCCTAGTGACTAGGTGGTGTTGACTACGATACTCTTTATATAACCAAATCTTCCGCAGAAACTTGAGCCAATAAGTATATAAATTACATAAATTGCAATTGATAATCGTTTACATCATAGAAAACTACAAATCAAATCAGTAGTGTATTCTATTTTCAACAATCACTAAATCTATGTTAATGACATCAAAATAATGTTAAAAAAACTTCTCTGACTACACAGGAAGCCTAGTGACCGAGGCTTTTTGTATGTATTAGTAAACCTAAATGCACTAAATAGAAAAAGTTCTTATTGATCTATTCACGTTGGACAGTAGTTCCTAACAATCTCACGTTTAACTCTTCTTTTCAGTCTCATAGTCATAAATTAATTCTACTATTCACATTACAATTGTTTATTATCCACTTGTTACATCCCAATTCTATTGACATATGTATACACATGCAAATTGATCTCACCTTTGACAGTGTTAACATTTACATGATCTGATCATTAGATCTTCGTCATTAGTTTTGACTAGGTTTGATTTGTTTCGCTGTTATATCTCACGTAGGGATGGCCGCTATTATTCGATTTGATTGATTGTCAACACGATATTTAACAGCTAACCTACCCCCAGCCTTGTCTTAATCTATTACTCAAGGACGACGATTCAACAGTACGATAAAGAACCATATAAGTTAGGCCCAAAGCAATGCTAAATGACGAATAGCACACCAAACTAGAAGATAAATATTTAAATCAAAGTTACCAATCCATTCAATTGTGATTCGCCATTAATCCGGTCTAGGCTTTCATTAACCGATCACTACAGGCGCAGACCACATATGTTATCCTCTTTATTATTCAAACTCATATTCATTCTCTAAAGAAGTAACTTCAATTAAAACCACGAATTGTGTGACATTTCAAGTGTTTACACTATTGAGGTTACAGAAATATCTCATTATTTATAATAAACTATCCAAACTAATCGGTTTTTCCTGGTTAACATTCTTTTATTAAGGTTGTTTCTTTATAGAATGGAGTTACAACCTCCCCCCTCAACCCATGTCCAACCCTCCATTTTTTTTTATTCGAGCTTGGTAATAGGCCATAATTCTTGAAGTGTTCCAGATGGGAAAAAATTGTAAAGTAGAGCCCAATACAAAACTTGGTTGAAGTATACTGATCAATGACCCATACTCTATTAACGGGCGGGGAGGAGTAATAGGCGACTGAATGCATTCAAACCTATACTTAATGCCTCTTTTTTTTTAAATCAACCCTTAGTAATAATATCAATCAATACTAATCTATTACGTAATATATGCATTTCTATCTTTTTGTTTATTCTTTCAACAGAATCAATCATTTCTCAATCACCTACTAATATTTCAACTAAACATTATTCATATCGTCTACATCCAAAATCTACTTGTTGTTGGCCTATTAAACAATCCAGATCATCATTTAAATCTCCAAGTCTATTGAATACAAAGAAAATATATTCCATAAATAAATCAATAACTATTCAATATATTATTTATCAATTATGTAATAGATTATGGTTATGCATAAAATATGCATTAACATTAATATGTTTATTACCAATTTGTTCATATCAATGGTTATGTAATCGGCATAGAATGAAGAAATTACATCATCATCATCATAATAATTTTCTATTTTATTTATATGTTACAATGAAATTATTATACCTTATTAATATTTTAAGTCAATTGTATTTAATGCAAATATTTCTTGGTGTCAAATCATATTTCTTTGGTTTATATACATTGAATGATTTAATTAATGGGAATGTATGGAGTGAAACAGGACATTTTCCACGTGTTACTTATTGTGATTTTGAAGCAAAAAAACTTGGAAAAAATTATAAGTAAGTAATGAAAAAAACAAAAAAGAAGTTAGTTTACTTTGTTTCTTTGACTTGGAAATAGTTTTTTTATTGATTACATTCATTAAAGGTTGATGTTGTAAATGGTTGTTATGTAAGAAACCATTGAGATGTTTTTTATACACTTTTTGTTCCTTTTATTGTTTCCATGAAAGCAAGAACACTTTGTTCCGTTTATTGTTTCCATGAAAGCAAGAACAAATAGTTGTACGGAATATGATGATGATTCATTTTATTTTGTTGGTTTCTCATCAACCGCTGTATACAACCTGGAATGATACTCTTTCATGAAAAAACAAATTAATATTTGAAACAAAGTTTTAACATACTCATGAGAATGCATGGACTTGGTTGAAATCAAAATTGTATAAACATGTAAACATGACTAGAATGCAAAACTGGTTATATCGTACATTGCAACATGTTCACTGATATAATCAAAAATTGATAGGTATCCTTTTCATGTTATCGCCAAGTGACTGTATAAATTTACGTGTACTTGCAATAGCAGTTAGATTGGTCGAACAGAAAAATGAGCCTACCTACGCTTTAATGAACATGTCATAAAAAATCTACGATTCACAGCAATAAAGACATTCAACAGGGCAACAGTTAAACATCTGATTGATACAGGACACTAGATTGATATTAATGGATCATTCAGAGTGTTCAATATACAAAAAGCTTCAAATCTTCTAAAATATGCCAAACTGATTGCCATTAAGTTATTAAAACTAAACTTATGTGTCCAAAAAGATACTATTATAAGCCCTTCTTTACCCTGGTAACCTAACATTTGTGTTATTATTTTCATCGTTACTGTTCTGTCGTCAAGATTCATTTATTACATTTTCTCTTTGGATCAGATTTAACATATTTTGGTTACATCACCGTTTTTTAGATGGTTAAGTTCAACTTTTATGTTTAATTAGGTCATTTTAAGTTTAACAACTGAGCTTTATTCATTTTATTGTCAAATGCTTCTTCTTATTGTGTAATCATTTGACCTCTGATATCTATTTTCTTGTCTGGTACCTTCTCTTGTATTGGATAGATATGGTAACAACATTTTCTCCAACATTTTAGTCATGTTCATATGTTTATATAATTTTGATTTCAACTAAAGTCCATGCATTCTCATGAGTATGTTAAAACTTTGTTTCAAGTATTAATTTTTTTCGTAAAAGGGTATCATTCCAGGTTGTATACAGCAGCTGATGAGAAACCAACCAAATGAAATGAATCATCATTTTATTCTGTACCACTATTTGTTCTTACTTTCTTGAAAACCACAGTGACTTTTCAACAGTGTACAAGTCTAGATTCTATTCTATCAGGAGTCTTTATGTATGTACTAAGTGAACATTTAGCTTGTTGATGTCAAACTGATGGAGGGATGAAGTAAGAAATTTGGTTGTTTTCACAAAAATTCACCATTAAGTTGTATATAACTCCGGTAAGTGTTTTTTTTTTTTTAGCAAGATTGATTTTTTTACTGGATGAAGTTGCTAACCCTATGCCAAATCCTTTTCCTTTATCCATGATTGGGATTGATAGCAATCCTAGAAGGATTTCAGGGACGGATTGGAAAATCAAGGGCAGTGATTATACAACTGAAAAACATCTGGAACTCAAAAAAACTGTCAAGTAAAATTAAAGTCAAAATTTTTTAATTCAAATGTGAAGACAGTTCTGCTGTATGATGATGAACATTAGAAAACTAATAAAGCATCCTACAGAAGACAAAAGTATTTATAAACAACCATCTGTGTAAGATACTTCTGGTCCGTTGGCGAGATACTATCAAAAACAACCTTCTGTGGAAGAGAACAAATCAACTTTTAGCCGAGGAAGAAACTAGGAAAAAAGGCTGGAGGTGAATAAAACACATGTTGAGGAAATCATCAAACTGTGTCACATGAATAGCACTAAATTAGAATCCTGAAAGCCAAAGGAAAAGAGGATGACTCAAGAACACATTGCTTTGGGAATCGGAAACGGATATGAAGAGAATGAAGATCACTTAGGAATAGCTGGAAAGGAAGGCTCAGGACAGTGTTGTTTGAGACTGCTGGTCGGCGGCCTAATCTCCACATGGGGTAACAGGCACTGATTGACCGGCTGTATGTAACTCCAACTGATTATAATTAGGTATTAGAAATAGTTTTGGACGAAAATTTAATTTCCCGAGTTAATCTGAAATAGACAACTTATGACAACTAGGAATTACTGGATATCTGTTTTGTTCTAACATGATGCCATTCAACGGTATTCATTCACAATTACATCAGGAATCTAACCCAAGTCATTCTGACTTCAAAATGAACGCTTTACGATCAAACCACTAAGTCGGCTTCTACCAGACAATATTTCTATCTCAGTCAATTCGTGATAAGTTTACGCGATCTCATCGCTTGACATTGGTAGATAATTGCCCCACGCCAGACACGGTTGAATTATATTGGTCATTTCTTCTCACTAGAATTTCAAGAATCACCTTGAGAAGTTAGTCACTAGTGAGGTGGCTTATTGTT
Organism: Schistosoma japonicum; assembly: GCA_025215515.1. NCBI lineage: Eukaryota > Metazoa > Platyhelminthes > Trematoda > Strigeidida > Schistosomatidae > Schistosoma > Schistosoma japonicum. The sequence goes on along the minus strand of CM046062.1, from coordinate 7,305,729 downwards.
GTAATCCTCTTTATAAGCTTGAACGTCACTTAATACTAGATTCTGACTCTCAATGAACTGAGAAAAATTCTAAATAAATTTAACTGAACTACCTTCTAAATGTAACAGAATTAAAATTCAATTGGGATGATTATTTTTGTGGATATTGGCGTTTCTAGTTAATTGATTAGGTCACAGATTGATGTTGGCCGATTACCATTGAATCCAAAGAGCACTGGGCAGCTATTTTGTTCTAGTGTGAAACTCCTTAGTAATGTGCACCTCAGATTCCGCACCAGGGGTTTCAGGTTGATAGCGAGAGCCTTACCATCTGCACTACTAAAGCAGACGATATCTAATGGTAGAATCAACACTTTCATCAATTTGTAATATATACATAGAACGACATTCATCCAATGTGATTGTTGACAACTGCCTTACTGCTAGCAAATCTGAATTTCACCGGTCACTACTTCTCACTACGAGTAGATGAAGACCCAGTGATACAGAGGGCTAGACGTTCGCCATTAACTTGTAGCTTGACGTGGAAAGTCTGGAGTACGCACTTCTAAGGAGTTCCACACTAGAAAGAAATAACTGTCCAGTTTTCCCTGGTATTCAGTAGTACCTTACCAACATCAGTCTGTGACATATTAAATCAACTAAGAATTGAAATTATTAAGCATTATTTCAATTCATGTCATTCACCTACATAGTCAAGTACATTACACTTTAGGTACGTACTCCATACTTGATTTATCATAATAGAATGCAGTCGAAATGTATAATATTCCCTCTTCCCGTTAATTTTTATACAAGATTGCATCATACCATACCATTCGAATCCTGATTAATATAAGTATGATAGGCTTTAGTCGGTTTTGTTAAAAGACTAAGGAATAAGTATCTAGTCTAAATCGTCAAGGTAACAAATGATTTTTATTTCAAATTCACCGATGCATATCAACAACAAATATACGTTATGTTAGAGTAAAATGAAGATAATGAAATATACTAGATAATAATTAGCCTGACATCTTTCAGCTAATTTGTAATTTACTACTGATATAGAGTTAATCGATAACAGTAATAACAATAACTTATTACTGCATCACTAATCAAGTGTTGAAATGATTCAGGTAGTAATTTGTAGAATAATAGAAATACGTTAATCCATTCAATCTCTAGAGGAAAGATAGTTTAAATAATAATGTAAGATTTGAATTGAATTGTAATTGACAAGAGGAATCCAGAATGATCGTTTTGGCCTATTTGAGACACAGTAGCCTATTGTTAAACGCGATGACATTTGGCACCAAATGAAATTAATTCGAACCCCGATATGAACATCAACACTAAAATGCAGGTAAATCCAGATGATGAGTCCCATGTAGAACAAAACATGAGTCCTGGATTCCACATGTCAATCACAATTCAACTCGAATAATACTAGTGAACTATCGCTATACTGAGGCAATCAGCTCAGAATGCACATGTGGCAAGAAAGACTGAACAATTTCAGTCCATGATAAATAAACGAAATATGCTGTTGTTTGTTACTGGTTGGTTTTTCTGGTTATCAATGAAAATCAGTGTAGGCTTGTGTTAAATGTGTTATCTCTATTAGTCCCGGTAATGCTATGTATTAATCCTGCTTAGTATTCTACGGTTCGAGAACGTCAGCGACTTGTTCCCAAATAGGCACAAGAAAAGAGCAGGTAGAAAGATGTATTAAGAAAATAACAGCAGAAGGCAAAGGGTAGAAATAAAGCAAATATTTACACTAAAGTTTATGTAAACATCGGTACAGAGTATTCCAGAAACTTCCCGATAGTTCGTTGGCTCTGGTTGGCTAAAAATGGATCAATCACAACACAGCTTCGTGAGCATGTTTTGAGCATGCCTTAATCAGGCTCGTTTCGTGCTAACAACTTGAAAGATATTACATTTTGCTATGAGATTTTATCAGCAGTAACCACCTTAGATTTCAGCAGTGGGTTAAATCCAAATTCTTTTAGTCTTGTGGTGTCTCAGTAAGGAAGATGGTTAGGTATTCTTTACATAACTAATGGTGAGCACAGTTGAGGTATCTTATACTGAAGCGAAATATTTATCCAGTTTTTCTCAAGTTTTAATGTTATTCAACTGAGATTAATCTGTAATTAACAACAAAATTACATAGTAATCTTCAAAGAAGCACCTAAACTTAACGTAGTATTTCTTAATTAGGTATACAACTACTACTTTGATTACCCAGGTTTATCTTATGTAGTACATCTTTTTCACCTTTAGAATGCAAATAATTAGTAAATAAGAAGATAATTTATGTAAGGGAGATATTTATTTTAGCTACACCTTTCTTCGAATTCAGCTTAACGTATAATCGTATGTTATATAAAAGACTTTGAATGTAGTATACATATATAGTAGATGATATTTGGATTCGAACCCGAAGTATCTATAATCAGAAGATCATTGTAATAACATTAACCCCGTTTCACAGAAACGACTTGTTTACTACATAACAACTCGTTTCATATCGTTTAAACTTCCTCCTTACTATTTACATACCTCATCCTGTTAATGGATTGCTTAAAACATTAACAGAATCCTAAAGGTCATTAGTGTTATTTGCTAGTCAACATTTGTTGTCTTGAGAAATATTATTATGCATAAAGCTTAATGGCTAACTAATTGACTAGCTAATGATTGTTTTAAAACATAACCTACTGATATGGGTAGTATGTCAAGTAGAACGTTAAAAGTGATTATAAATGTCAAAGACAAACTGAAATACCACCCACTAAAGTCAAATACTACAGTTTGGTAAATAGAATAACTACTATACATTGTGAATTTGATATCAAAAGTTAACCACTATAAAGTTATCTAATAAAGTTATTGTTTGATTACTGTATAATGTTCTGAATGAATGCTATCAGACAAAAGCTACAATGTAGTTGCTAGTTTAAGTAATTCGACAGGGTGTACAATGTGCTGAAATGGAAAGTGATTTGTAGGCAGAAAATTATAGACTTCAGTTATTTATGATAGAATTTTAAACTAGGTTTTCATAGGAGAGGAATCCGTTAGAGAGTAGTCAGATCTTCCTCATTAGTGTTAAACAGCATAAAGTCAAGTCAACATAATGCTTCCTAGAGACATATTTCAAAAGAATTGGCATTTAAGACGCATACATCATGGAACAGTAAACCATTGTTATGGTTGGTTCGATAAAGATAATATTTGAAGTGATGAACTCTTCAAATATTCCAGATTTGTTCACGTGTAGTTTTTACAATCAAATGGTTCATGTATAAATCACTAAGTGGAATACTTTTAAACTTGTTTTATGCTTCAGAAGAGTATCACTTAACTATGTATAATTAATTTGACAATACAACATAGAATAATTTCCTTATTTGTTAATCTTCCTCATTTAATTTATTATTTGGTCATGCATAATATGAATTGTATTGCTGATGACGAAATACTTGATGACCACATTTACATATCCGGTACATTATTGAATAATTATCATAAGTCATTTTGATAGAATTACGTCATAGACAGTTAAGTGATATCATTATTGTTATCTAGTGAATGTAAGTCATTAATAGGATACTCTTAACAACTTGAAATTTTTAAAGAAATCAAGTATATGGTAGACATTAAACCATATCACCAGATTTCACGTTTATGCATATTATCATTGAGCTATTCGAACTAGTCGATAAACAAAGAAGATCGGATGTAGATGAACGTGCAAGGATTTATGAAGCAAGGGCAACATTCTTACAGTTGAAAAAAATGTGGGACTCTAAACAACTATCAACAAACCTCAAAATCAAACTCCTTAATTTGAACGTCAAGACAGTCCTGCTGTATGGAGATGAAATGTGAAGAACTATTTCAAACATTCTCAGAAGAGTACAGATAGTAAATATCCGTTGTCGTGAAACCATCAGCAAGAGCCTACTATGGGAGACAACAAACCAACTTCCAGTCGAACACGAAATCAGGAAAAGACGTTAAAAATGGATAGGACTTGCATTGCAGAAATCATCAAACTGCATTACGAGGCAAGCATTAACTTGAAATCGTGTTGTGAAACGGAGGGAGGCCAAAGAACACAATGTGTTGAGAATTGGAAGTAGATATTAAAAGGATGAACAGTAACTGGAAACAGGTCGAGAGGATTGCGTAGGACAGAGTTGAATGGAGATACTCGTGAGCTGCCTATGCTTCTCTGTGAGGGGCAACGAGCGTAAGTAAGTATTCGAACTAGTACTAGTCTTATACAGAACTTCCTTAGTGAATACCCAGACAAAACCTAGCCAATAGGACTTGCATTACGATTATAACCTAATAACCTTTGAAAACGGTGATTGGTTGTCTGAACAACCATAACTTACCATAGAGGTATGGTCAGAGAGTGATCAAACACCAATTAATGAGATCTAAGATCATGCCGTTAATTGAATGGAAATAATGATTTTCATATATTATATGTTAGTCCAAATATAACAGAAAATACAAAATACATTAAAGCCTGAACTACGGGAGTTATATCCGATATGTCAGGATAACGAGGTTATGATAAGATTAAAGTAACTCTGGAAAAGAAACAAATAAAACCACAGTTAATGAGTCTATGGAAAGTTTACAATCTAATTTATTCACTTAACATAGTTACTAAATGTTTAACAAATGCAATCCAGCATTAGAGAGTCATGATACCACAAAGAATAAACTCTGTAGACTATAATTTCAAATCATTGTCATGATACAACATGACAGGGATATTTTGACTGAATTATCAATGCATAAATTGAATAGTACTAAACAGTGAATGTAACCAAGTGATATGGAAATACAATAGAACCAATAATTGTTGACTTTAATCCCTTAGAAATAGATACTCTGTGATTTATGTTACCTTTAGTTAATTGTTAGCCTCAGACATCATCTTATTGTTTATGACCGTTTCAAAATTTCAGTTATTTAGTTTTTCGATTACCACATTAAGAAAAAATAGTTGCTAAGTGATATAGATAATGCAAAAGAAGGGTAGAAGGGGGGTATTTTGTTTAATTTGAAGAAGAGAAAAATTGCCCATTCCAGTTAACTGATCACGTGTTCATAAATCTAAAAATTTAGTTTCAGTATGGGGCTCCTTATCAGTGCGCAACCTAGATTGCTCCTCAAAGGGTTCAGGTTGGCGAACACCTACCTGTCTGCATCATTGCGCTATAACAGTGCTTTCTGGTTTTTAATGGTATCTTACCAACATTAAATTATGACAAATGCAATCATTTCAACTTAATCCTGATATCATGGATTGATCTGAATCAGACAACCATTGACCACCTGGAAGCACTAGACAGTTGTTTGGTCTTAGTATGGGACTCTTCAGCAGTGCACATCCATGACATCATCGGGGGTCGAACGCAGGACCCTTTGGCTCCGCGGCTAACGCTTAACCATTGAACCACTGAGTCGGCTCCTAACGAGCAAAAGATTGATATTTTAAATTTAGTCAATTCATGATACGTTTGCGCGACCTCATCCATGTCATTGGTGGGTAACTGCCTTACACATGACACGGTTGAACTACACCAGTCACATCTTCTTCACGACCCCTAATGGGGTTTTGGAAGCGCAATCCTGAAGATTCCTATGCTAGGACGAAACAGCTGTTAAGTGCTTCCACGTGATCAATGCTTGTCTAATTCAGATCAACTCATGATATCAGGATTGACAGTTAATTATTTCTACACCCTTCAATTGCAATTCAACTTAATAGTAATCTCTACAAACTATGTCAACTGCAAATGATATTTACGTTTGATTTCATTGAAATTACTTGATTTCTAAACATTTTCATATTCTGGAGATTTTTCAAAGTATGTTTTTTTATCAACGAAAGTGATTGTTGAGAATAAAGAAGTTATCTATTCTTTATTGAAATAACAAGTTCATAGCAACTGTTCCGTTAAATGACAATAGAACATTGAAAACCTAATGAACTTTAATTTAATGAAATGTATTTAATTTACACTGTCGATTATAAATGACCTATTCAAAGTATATTAACCTGAACTTCTTTTAAGTTCAATGTTATGAATGAGCTGTTCATCGATAAATGAAGTAGTGAAATGGTTAACAGAATTGCATGGGTTTACATTTGATCTAATAGATCTTCTTTATGATAATTCATTATTGTAATGTAAACTGTATTTCATGAATGTATCTTCTATTGAGATTATTGATCATTTTTATAACCATGTGTCATTTCATTCTCTCCTCATTCGTTTACAACATTTGAAAGAGTTACTTTTACTGTATACTGATAGTATTCACTTCAATTTTGAGTCTATTACTGTGGATAGTTCATTACAATCACTTTGTTCAATCTATATATTCCATATGAAAAATATGATGACAGATGAACTCATTAAGAAAGTATATTTGGACACATAATATACAGATGAGATGCTTCTAACATGTGATGAAGATTGTAATATGGCTTATTTTCTAGAAAAGCCCAACATGGAACAGCATAACCTAATGTTAATCTAACATAATATAGACACCATTTGTAAACAAACCTCCGAATCAAAACGTTAATGATGTATAGAAAGATCAATTCGAAAGAGATCAATTCACACGGTTTAGTATATAAACTATTAAGATATTATTTGTTACAATATAAACAAGACTTGTACTTTCAATAGGATCCTATGAATGTAGACATTAGATACTGTTGTGGATGACACAGGACAGATGACTAAAACACTAATAATAAATGGGTATTTGTTTTTAAAAAAATATGTTTATACTACTTTATCATAAAGGAGTTAGATTCAATAACCTGATTCTGGGAACAAGGCTAAAAGTGACCAAATTAGTCATCATACGAAAGCGTAACTACTACATAGACATCGAAATTACATGAATGATTACATCTCATCGGTTCTCATTGATCAGTTTATATGTAGGTTTGGATACACATACATAGAGTAGAGTAGGAGAATATTATAATATAGGATGGTGGAACATATCTAAATGATTTTAAATAGTTAAAAAGAGGCAAGGATTGCAAAACGTTGCTAATTTATTGAAATTTCATCAGGAATGAAAGCTTAGCACAGTAGTAATCAAAAGTACATTTATAAACTTGAATTCGTCATGTTCTTCACAAAGTCGTTGAAGGTTTCACATATGACCCTTATAATAAGTAACACGAAGATATCATCTTTAGGATTCTTTACAAAGCGAATACAACATTTATCATTCTCTACAAACAATGTATATTACTTATACATTGAATTCAATAGTAATGTTGATTGTCTAATACTTTCCTATTCTTACATTTACTTCTTTTTTTTCTCTCTCATAGATACACTCTTCAATGTGTACTACCATTGAATTTATTCTTAGAGAAAGTTTATGTATTTCTATGGTTCTGGTTTGTATTTGTTGGTTGTTTAACATTATACAGTCTATTGAAATGGTTAACACGTTTAACATTAGCTGAAAGTCGTTATAATTTCATTAGTAGATTCTTGCAATCATGGTATGATACACAACCACATTTAGGTGAATTAGACAATGTCAATTTAAAGTTATTTGTAAATAATTATCTTAATCTCGATGGTGTTTTCCTTCTATGGTTAATATCTATTAATGCTAATGATTTAATTATTAATGAATTGATTATTGCTTTATGGAATCTATTTGAAACACGACTATCTGCTTTGAAATCATCATCATCGTCATCAAAAGTTCCTGTGTCTACTAATCATAACATCATAAATACATTACATTCATATGATCATACACTACATGCATCAAATTCATTGGTGAAATCATCGTATCCCTTGTATAGTCATCATCATCATCATCATCAACAACAACAACAACATCAACAACCACAACAATGGAAATCATCTTATCATTCATTTACATCAATGTATCCAATATCACAATCTACATTCAATGATCATAATGATTCTACATTATGTTTAAATACTGGCCCATTGACATATCCACAGAAATTTCATTCATGTTGTCCTGTTACTAAATTTAATGAAACAATACATGTTAATAATAATAATAATAATAGTAACAATATCATCAACATTTGTCATTCAACAGATACATTTGAAAGTTCAGATAGCATTGTATAAACTTTCATGTTATTCATTATGCTTTCTACTTGTACATGTATAGAACTGATTGAATTTTATATAAAGTATGATGTAATTGATTGAATATTACATTAGATGTAATCATCAGTTTTTAATTTGATTACATAACTTGTAATACTTATTGATGTACAGTAATGTATTCATTTAATGTAGGAAAAATTATGATTGAATTAAGGTGATTTGTGAAGATTTGTATTAAGTTTTATTGAATTGAATTCGTCATAAATTGATGTTGTTAGGATATCTGTTATTGTCAATGCTGATATCACGAATTGACCTGAACCAGACAACCATTGATCACCTGGAAGCACTTGACAGCTGTTTCGTCCTAGTATGGGACTACTCAGCAGTGCGCATCCACGACCCTGTTGAGGATCGAACCAAGGACCCTCTGGCTCCGCAACGAGCGCATTGACAAATTAATTATCTCCACAACAACCCCGTTAATATCTGTTATTATTTGTGCCAGATAGTTTGACCAACCGTGGACAACTTCAGCAATCTAAATCTTTAAAGCGTTCTAGTCTCAAAGCAGAAGACAAGTAGGCTTAGATCTTTATTCCAGTAAGACAGAAAGCGGGTTATATACAAAATATTTAGAGTTTCCTGAGACAGTAAAATCACATTTATGATTTATGAAAACCGGATTAGGAAGTTTCAGTCATTACCTAGTCAGAAAATTACATATAGAGACTGTGGAAAGTTTTGTCGATCAGTAATTAGATGAAATATATTCAGCTCCTTCAAAGGTTCCGCAGGATTTGTCAAAGTTTCTGGAAATCAAAATACGAATCATTATATTTTATTGGATTTAATTCGTCACAGTTTATTGTTGGCAAGGACCAATGAAAACCAGAGAGTAATCGATAACTTTTTTATTTAAGTACGGGACTTCTCTTTAACAGTGCGCATCCAAGATTCCATTCCAGGAGCTTCATGTTGGCTAACACCTAACCATTATAATTAAGAACTGCTAACTGTAAATTCGTAAAATCCATTCTGATTTCAAATCAAGTCATGTCTATATCGATCAGATATTCATCATTCATCTAGCCCCAGATAACAGACACTTTCGAACTTTCAATATTAGTGGTAATGACTTAACTCTGAATTCTGTTAACTTTTCATTTATCTTAGTGATCTAGTGGAATGTTCAAATTGTGATCGTCACGTATATGCACTGTGCTTCATGTGGAGTTCAATTATGTTAGATGTTAGGTACTTGCCCACTGACGGTAACCAATGAAGTTGTGTAAACGTATCACAGCTTGACTAGATTAGAAATAACAACCGTGAGAAGCCGATTGTTTAGTCGAATGGTAAAACGATGACCGCAGAGCCAGAGGATCATTGGTTCGTTCACTAGTGGTGTCGTGGATGCGTATTGCCTAACAGTCCTATACTAGGATGAAACAGCTGTTCGGCGCCTCCAGGTAAATGATGGTTGTCTGATTCAGACTAATTCGTAATATCAATTGACAGTCAGCGATCTTCACAACACCCAATTCCTATGAAGATAATGTTATGTAATGAGTGAATTATTAGTTTAAAAGATTATGCTTGCTTAATTATGAAGAAAAATAATTGTTTCAGTAGTGATTAATTAACAATAATCATGAAGAAGAAAAGAAAGTAGTGAAAATAATGGATTACTGAGAAGTAGAAAAGCTTAATGCCTACAGTAGAATAAGAGATTGAACACAGTACTTTTGTACACAACCGAAATCTGAAATGTCAAAGTCTTTGTAATGCATAGTCTACTGACCTATAATTCCTTAAAACCATTATGTTTGACTGAATAAATGAATATGAAGTAGAATCTTGGTGCGTCTATAGGGCCAGAATTAATTAAATGCTTTAAGACTTAGCTGTTGATAGATTTATACAATCCTTTAGATAGCCAAATAATCTAATACCAAGTGATGTACTTTGACATATTCCGTTTCGCACGACTAATATATTCGATATCCTGTTAACAAGTAAATTTCTAAATACACGGTGGTTCGGTACGAGGCCGAAGCTTATCTTCGACACATCACCGAGTCATAGATTGGTTGGGCGTTGATACAGAGTTCGGTTACGTAGAAGATCTTCTTCAGAGATCTAGTGAGTTTGATTTTTCAAGATCTCTGCACTAGTATCTTCCTCGAACTGAACGTTTAAGAAAATTGTCACTAGTACGTTTAATGAATATTCTAGTGGCCGCTTTAGTTACATATTTCAACCAATAAAACTGGAAGGTGCTCATCACTAAACCATATTTATTTAAGTTTCTTCAGTTCGTCATTATCGGTGCGTCAATGAAGACTATTCTAGCCCTTGAAGTGAGAGCGTAGACCAAACCTGTCTGGCTTTAAAACAACCATTCCTCAATAGTCGCTTATTCTTACTTCGTTCCTCTTCTCCTCTTCATGATTATTCACAATTATCCACTATTACAACAATTCTCATTCTTCATGCCTAATCACGAATCAGCTTCTTGTCACTAACAATTAATTTATTACGTAACATTATCTTCATAATTTGATTCATTTGGATTGAAAATTTTATTTAGTGTAACAAACGACTGTAGGAATGAGTTTTCATTCATTTTCTCCTGTTCCCCTCTAACCTGGAATAAATGCAACAAACTTCTAAAACAACGAAAACAGTAATATCAGGTTCATGGTTAGATTCATCAGTATAAACAAACTTTTAACTTTCAGAACAAAACGTAAAACTAAGAATATGCTTGGATCTTCTGGTTGATTTATCATCTGCTGAAAGTGATCAGTCACTGTTGCTATATACGCATCCTGAGTGGATTGCCTCGTTACAGAGATATTTGACGAGTGTTGTTAGAGTTGAATTGTGACTGGCAAGTCGAATCCAGGAGACGCGTTTCGTCTTATTTCTGACTCGTCAGCTGTTGATGTTCACGCTGGGATTTGAACCAAGTTTGTTTACTGTTGATCGCCACCAGTTACTAAAAGATTCGAGTTTGAGACCAGATGTAGACATAAACGCTGGAATGCAGAAGCATTTTGCTGACAAGTCTCAAATAGGACGAAACACTTCTCGTGGATTTCGTTTACCAGTCACAATCCAACTCAAACAAAGCATAAAACTATACTCAAGATAACAATAATAACTTATACTGTCAATAAGTCACTTCAATCTCATGGTAACCAATGACAACAATTCATTGTATTCATCATTACAGAATAATTTTCTAACATAATGTGAGGTTATTAGGATAAATTCTTTGTTGTTATTATTCATTGTTTAATATTTTAACAAACTGTTTTGTTTTAATAATTTTGCCTCAAGGTAATAGTTAAGTTAAACAAAACTAGAAACTGTAAATTTTTATGGTATTTTACAATTTTATTATCCCTTGACGAAGTTTACATTCAACAGAATACTTCATTTAGAAAAGTATCATCTTGTATCGAAAGTGATTTAGCGAGAGATAGTCGACGGAAAACCCTAAACCTAAGTTTTGTCATATTTGGTACTCGTCAACATGTCTTGCTGAAATCTTCTTGTTAACTAATGCTCACATGCTGATTCGACACAGAATCACCTACAGAATCATCTACAACTTTTACTATTGAACTATTCTGGCTGCAACTGACTTTCTGTAAGACTGAGATGTATGTAATAATCAGTAAATGTGACTAACTTAATGTTTATTAAGATTTTATATCACTGATGGAATTTCGTCAATTGAATTGTGATTTTATCACTAGTCGAAGTGACTCAACACCACGCCATTTTTCGCTGTTTCAAAACGCGTGAAGTAATGAACCAGCGTTTTTCGCCAACTACGCCAAACTACCTTCCACCTTTACATAGTGACCTAATATCACTTAAAGTAATGGCTACATTACAACTCGATCGACCGAATTCGACTAGCCTTATAAAAGACTTAGAAAATATCAAATTAATCATTACACAGTCATCAACCAATGTCATCTTGTACAGTTAGGCAGTCCTGGTGAAGGATTTCAGCAAAGTTTTAATTGTCCAACTTAAAAATACCATGAGTGTAGATAATAGCTGCATAAATGTTGAGAACATAGATAGAAGCATCAATACTTATTGTGGAAGTAGATATAGTTCACTTACTAATTTAGGTAAACTGTTATGTAATAAAAATTGATTAAATGAATTTGTTTCTGGGACAAGTAGTTAGTGCGAATGTATTTTAACAGCAAAACATAATATCTTGAATGAGTCTTATTAATTAATTAGGATAGATAATGAATAGCAACTTGAGCATACTTTTTTCTGATTAGAATTCATTACAAGAATGTACTTGCATCCCAGATGTGATGTTCTCACTGAAAATTGAAGATCGTCGGTTTATGTCAAAACCCCAATGATTTTTTCACCGAACAACCAAGGACAAGCAAAAATACTTGTATAATTAGTATGTCTGTGCAATTTGAATGTGTTAATGTATTTCCCAGTCTCTATTTCCGTGGACCGAAATCGGTCTGTTTCCGTTGTCACATATACATACTAATCTGGTCGCTGCATTGTATAAGTATGAAGCTTCATTAAAGATGGCGAATGAAAAACATCAAGACAGTGAAATAGTCATCACTAATTAGATATTTATATTAGTAAGATCCTGATGTTGGTCGGGCACTAATGATAACCAAGGAGAAGCAGACAGTTATTTTATCCTAGTATGGAACTCCTTAAAAATCCTCACCCTTGGTTCTACCAGGGAATCATTACTAGGGTCTTCAGGCCTTACAGTAAACTCCTGACTATCGGCAGACTGAATATGCATCTAATGGTAGAATTTACACCTACATTAATCTTTAATGTAGCTCGGCAATCAGTCTACACCACTGATGAAAACTATCTCACTCCCAACATTTCTGAACTCAACCTACAACGATCACTCACTATAACTTTGAAATAATCCTGAAAGTAGAACATGAACTTACTGATTATCGAAATAATTACTTGAAGATGAGTATCCAATCTTAAAAGAAAGTTGTACAGTATTTCTCTAGTCATGTTGAGTATGTATTGATTTGTTGTGAAGAATATTTGTATGTTAGACAAATCTAGGGTTTTCTAAAAGAAAGACAAAAAGAAGCTAACTACTAGTCAATCTCATGAGATTGTATCTAACATAAAATAACACAATTCATTGTGTATTTCTCATGTGTAATGCTTATTTTACTTACAGTTATCTTGATATCATGTTATTTCTGTTTTCATGTTAAAGAAGAGAGATGTTTAGTATAGATAGAATCTAATTTTGGAAAGAATTTATAGAATGAATTTCATTTTGTTCTGGGTGGTGTTTTGACTCGTACTTGATAGCTTAACTAGCCGCAAAACAACTTTAGCACTCGATCGCCTTGAACCTACCTGGTCGCAAATTCGGAAGACAGAAAACGAGTTGACAGGAGAGTAAGTTCTGTACAAAATATTCGTATCTCTATTTATCGATTTAAAAACCTATAAATCGCGAAACAAGGTCTCGTGTATATTTGGTTTAAGAATTACTACTTCAAATGATTTGGTTGAAATTTATCATGTAAACGTAATAATTAGTTATTTGTAAAGTCTGGGATTATTTTATACTCCCCATACCTTCTGGTTGTGGACGAGATATGAGTATAGCACCATCTATGAACACTTGTAATGGGCTTATTTAACAGTGTAATAAATGTAGTTTGAAGAAACCTATTTAAGTAAACATTTTCCGCCCTGGTTATAGACTAACTCAACGATAACTTATGCTCTCTGGCTGATTCCATCTAAGATCATTCAGTTTTAAATTCTTCTACAGAGTAGCTGATTGTCTGCAATAAAGATAATGTTTTTATCATATTCAAACTGGAAGGTCTAAAATGTTTTCGTAATAATCATTATTGACGTAATTAGAAGCTCTTTCTCCTGGTTATATATTCTATGGCGATCACTATGATAGCCTATTTGGCACAAAATGAGGCAGTAATACCGTCATCAAATGATGATTTAAAGCCGCTGCAGCTTCACCTACTCAAACTGTTGACACAACCCGTAAATCATTTTGACTAAGAAACACAAAGGGGATTTACGTAGACTTAAAGCCATTGATAAAACTTATATAAAGACCATGAAATATTACACATGGATAGTAATCACCATTTAGACAAGATGAAGACCATCCTAAGTGATGGAAGCAAGTTTTAAGAACTGATGGTAAAGACGATGAAATTAATGTGATTAAAAAACAATGAAGAAACTAGTTATATAAAACTAGACGATAAACAAATGCACCCATTGCACGAGTGTGACTGTCTGAACTCAGTAGTCTAGTTGCAAACGCAGTGGCGTTTGACACGAAACGGACTGAGTTCGAATTTTACTGAGAACATCAACACTCGGATGCAGGTACATGCAGCCGATAAGTCCCAATTAGGACGAAACGAGCGTCCTGGATTCCACTTGTTAGTCACAATCCAGCTCATGTAATACTAAACGGAGAGGTTTATTGCAGAAAGCTTATTCCAAATGCTCAAACAAATAGGGATAATAATAGGAAGACAAAACATGAAATCGACTTGTCTCTTGGACTAGTTTTATGTAAAACTAATTCTTCTTATCTCACTGAATAGTACAAATATCAAAACCATTATTTGGAGAGATTGTCAGGTGTATCATCTAGCGCTTATTTGAGTTTCTTAATAAAGTGAAGGACATAATCTGTGTTTAGAAGTACGAAATTATATTTAAAGTTCACTTTCAGAAAGAAATTGAAATTCTGTTTTGCTACATTGAAAGACTTGATCTTTATATTTGCAACGAATGTAGATGTCAAGAAAGATGGAATGTTGGTACTGCTAAACTTGCTGCATTTGTGTTACTGCTGTAAGTCAATATCGTCCAGAAGGATAACTTAACCTATTAAGTATATAATAGTGTAATTATAAATTGTATAGTAACAGTGTGCATTTTATTTTAACTGGCTGATTTGGAATAATGTGATTACAGCTAACTGCTATTCGAGACTATTTCCCGGTTTATAACAGAACTTACATTGTGTTTAGAGGCTCAATTATCGGCTTAGTCATAACAGAGCTAGTCTGACAGTACAATTTTAATTTAGTAACCAGTTTGATAGGTAGCTGCTGAGAAGTCTCATATTAAGGACGAGCTAGTAGTCCAGTGCTCCATGTTTTTCAATGGTACACGATTAACATCAATCTGCGGTAAAGTAAATCAACTAAAACTTTATAACAACCTCCACAAACCACCTAAATTTTAGTAAGATTGTCATCAAATAGTCAGTTAACATTCAGATCAGTTGTAAATCAATAAACCAGTTAATTCAGATTCAGTCAATAGACTCTTACAAAGAAATCAATCAAAGTCATGGTAAGAAGTTAACCTAACAATACTACAAACAGACGACCATGGAAAATGCATCGGCTGGTGATGTCATCCAAAAAGACTGATGAAAATTATTTTACCGAGAGTACTCTATGATACTAATATCTTCTTCATCTATAATTAGATTGAATCTTCCCGCTGATTTGTCATGGATCAAAAGTGACCAGTCTCTATTGCTAATGTGCTTCCTGAGCTGATACGGTGATAGCTTACAAGTATTGTTTAAGTTGGATTGTGATTGGCAAAAGAAATCCAGAAAGTGAGATGGATGTACATTTAACTGATGAGTCTCGAATAGGACAAAACATCTCTCCTGGATTTTACTTATGAGCTACAATTTAACTCTAAAAATATCTTTTCCATCGTTTCCCCTACAACATCATCATTCAGATTTGCTTAAGTTAAACATTTTAAAATCACATACTCCTTGTTTTCTCCTCTCTTGTTATTATTCACTGTATCCTCATTGGAAGATAACAATTGAACATATAGTTATTGACATGTAATAGATTAGATTGTACAATTAAACTATACATTTCCGTTTTATGTATTTCATTTATTACAAAATACATTTTGTCACATTAATCCATACATACAAATAGAGATATACACTAATAGACCCTATATATATATATATATATATATATATATATATATATATATATATATATATATATATATATATGCACACTCACTTAAATGCATAGATACAATCAAAAAGCTGTATTACTGTGTAACTGAACATTAATTAGATGGCTATATACTGTTGCATAAATTATTATTTTAGAAATGCTGATACTGATCAATGAAAGAAAGTGAGTTGATGTAAATTCATATCAAAAACTGTAATGATCAAGTGGTATTTATTAGACTGTTAAATGATTTGTATCGAGATGGTTTATGAAGACGTGTTGGGAGTGAAATAGTTATTACCAATGATAATAAATGACCGTCAAGCTATGTATCATAGAATGATGGAAGTTGAAATTCGCCAACCTGAAGCCTATGCGATAGATTCTAAGGTACTCACTGCTACAGAGGAGTTCCATACTAAGACTAGACAGCTGTCTAGTGCTCCCTGGTTTTCAGCAATATTTTACTAACATCGATATGTGATGGATTCAATCAATTAAGTATTAAATGTTTTGACGATCTAAAGTAAAATATAATAATAAAATGAAATATAGTCTACTGAGATAGCTTTTATGCAGATGTAAGGGCAAGTATCGGCAAAGCCAGGGCAGCATTCCTACAGTTGAAAAATATATGGGAGCCCAAACAACTGTCTACCAATCTCAAAGTTAGACTCTTCAATTCGAACGTCAAGTCAGTTCTTCTCTATGGAGCTGAAATGTGGAGAACTACTGCAAACATCCTCAGGAGAGTACAGTTATTTATAAACAACTGTCTACGTAGAATATTGAATGTCTGTTGGCCGGAAACCATCAGCAACAGCCTACTTTGAAAAAGAACAAATCAGCTTCCAGCTGAAGAGGAAATCAGGAAACGACGTTGGAAATGGATAGGACATATACTGCGGAAATCATCAGACTGTATCACGAGACAAGCACTAACTTGGAATCCTGTTGGACAACGGAAAAGAGGAAGGCCAAAGAACACCCTGCGTCGAGAACTGGAAGCAGACATGAAAAGTATGAACAGTAACTGGAGAGAGCTGGAAAGGATTGCTCAGGACAGTTGAATTGAGAATACTGGTTGGCGGCCTATGCTCCTCCGAGAAGGGTAACAGGCGTAAGTAAGTAAGTAAGAGATATCTTTTATCAGTAGTAAAGAATTCCATAACTTGTAATCATAAGTTTTCATTGAATTATGTTGAATTGTAGTGAGTAGTTGAATATGTCAAATTGAGTATTATTAGTTCAAGGTATGTCAACAACATCTACTTGTTTTTTAGTAATTAATTTTTCAAGTGACAATGTGGTTATCCTCAAGTTCACTAGTCCATGATAGCAGAATACTTTATTCAATGGGAATGTTAGTTGAAAGTATTTAACATAATGTAGTTGAACCAGAGCTCTGTTACAATCTACACATGACAAAGAATGTATTTGTAGTCATAAAGTAATTGATGCTGCCTGTTGGTTTTGAACTGGCGTCACGAATTTCCATGTCAAAAATTGTATAGCTCAACGATGATCTCACGATTGAACTATAAGGTTTATTAATCAAATTGTCCCTTGATCGACGGAACTAAACGAAAATGGTCAGATTGTTATAAAAATCTGACAAGATTTGGTTGAGTATGTTAACATGAAACTGAACCCCAAGTAAATATAGAATATTTGTAATTGGTTGTTTTGAAGATTGCAGAACTTTTAATCTGATATTACGAATTAGTCTGAAATAGGCAATTATTGATCACCAAGAACTGGTACTGGACAGCTGGCTCATCCTAGTATGGGACTATTCAGCAGTGTGCATCCACGATCTCATCAGGAATCAAACCCAGGACTCTCTAGCTCCACGGTCATCGTTTTTCAAAATTCGACCACAAAATCGGCTCCTAACAGGTTGTTATTTCTAATCCAGTCAATTCGTGATATATTTCCACAACGTTATCGGTCACTATCGGTGAGTAACTACCTCATGCCTTACATAATTGAATTCCACTAGTCCCGACATTTGAAAAATAAATTATACTTGAAATGATCTCAGCGACTGAAATGTAAAGATTTTCGGGATCAACTAGTAATACGTGTCTGTATGTTACTGTGTTTGTGTAATTTTTAATTTCTACACTAAGTACAATAATAAAAAAGACCCTTAGGATAAGGGTAGAAACAGTTAGGCAACTAGAGGTATAGTTAATACAGTTGTTTATCCTGAATATCCCGACGATTATGATGATTAGCATAAGTCATATAATGAGAAACATTGTTGCATAAAATAATGAAATATAAATGTGATTCAATAAATAACTGATTAATAATTGAATTGATGTTGATCTTGTAGACATCGGTATTAAGTTTAGCTGATTTAGTTGAAAGCCAAGTTTCAGTAGCATCCTACCAACATCAATCTATGATAAATCCGATCAAATAAACTTATTATCAATCATTACATAAACCACATAAATTCATACACACTAATCAGTACACTAGAGACTGACTTCAGGATCTTCTTGAAGTTACAGTGAGAAATCGTGACTAGTGGAGTTCGAACTTGTTAGGAGTAAAACAGTCATCACTGATCATAATAGACAATTATTGCATTATATCAAAAGTTGATGGAAGTTGGAATTCTATCACTAGATACCACTCGAGTGAGGGAGAGGGTTAAATATTTATCAACTTAAAGGTCCTAGTTTATACTCCCCCCCCCCAGAGAAGTCAAAGGTATACACTGTCACGGGATTACTGCATTCAAGGACGATTTATCTGTTTAGTGCTCCCCAGTCTTCAGTGCAACACCAGTAAAATCAATCTGTGACGAATCTAATCAACTAAACGTAGTTAATAATTGTTGTTATCATCAATGATGGCGTAATTAGTAAAACTGATGATGTCGATGTTAACGAACCGAGCATTTTTATTAATCGTCTGTTGCCAAAGTGCAGCAAAGTGCATTACTTCTCTTTTATCCGAGTTATTCTAGTCCATCGAAATATCCATTGATTCGATTGTCTATCGTCTCCTTTCGCGTCTAAACCTTTCTGAAGTATGTCAGTTTCATCAAAGTTAGTTTTATTTCCTGTAATGTACGATTGATGACAAATATTCCATCTTTTTGCAAGTTTACAAGTTTCAAGCACAGTTTGTATTCCTTCGCCCTAACATTCATCCATCTAGATGTTTCTTTTATGTAAATCGCATTACATTCACTGCATTTGATTTCATAGAGAATAACTTTGTTGTTCCAACTTAAGTATTCTAGCCTTAACTTTCATTAGAACTGATCTTATGAGTCTATTTTCATGAAAACAAACTTTCATTTTGTGTGTATTAAGTATCCTCCAATGTTTGTTTGATCGTATAGAATCACTATGATATGTCTAAAGTTTCTACTCTATGAACAAGGAATACTTATCAATTTTTAGTGACATATAAACAAACGTTCCTAAAATTACATGTGTTGTAAGAGACGATTAGTCTAAGAGGTAGAAACTTTCATAGCTGGTTTACGAAAGTTCTATTTATGCATAATGATTACAGGCCTATCCGGTATTCTTTTATTATTATTATTACTATGTATATATCAACCCCCCCTCCCTAGTTCTCAGCTTTTATTAAAACCATAAATTGTTGCCTTAGCGTTTTGTATGCATAAACTAGAACCATTTATTAATGAACCAATTACTCCGTTTTCTATGCTATGAGATACCAGTCAATCAGTCGATCAATGCTTGTTACCCCAGGTGGACCATAGACTGCCGACCAGGATGCTCCAACTTACTATTTCTTAGGCATTATTTTCGGTTATTAACAAGCGCTGTTCATTCTACAATTCATGTCTACCTCCAATTCCTGGTGCAATATGTTATTTGATTTTCTTCTTACACATTAGCCTTGAGAATTACAAGCTAGTGCTTGTCTTTTGATACAGTCAGTGATTGCCTCAACGTGTGTTCTATTCGCTGCCAGCGTCTTCTCTTAATTTTTCTTCAGCTTGAAATTGGTTGGTGTGTTCTGTGTCACATAAGGTTGTTGTTGATGGTATCTGGCGATTGGATCCGTAATATCTTACGCAGACAGTTGTTTATAAATATTAGTGTTTATAAAATGATGCTTGTAGCAGCTCTCCAATTTTAGCTCCACACCACAGAACTGTTTAAAAGTTTGTATTGAAGATTGTGTTTGATCCTAGCTGACAGTTAGAGTTCCAGATTTTCTATATTAATTTCAGAAATGCTCCCTTTGTTTTTCTGGGGCACGCCTTCACAGTTCTATCAAACTCTCCTTGCTGAATCGATGATGCTACCCAGGTATGTAAACGTTTCCTATCAAATACTTATTCATAGTCAAGGGTATTGATGTAAAGTGATGAGTTCCATTCTACTGATTGTTCAACAATTATCCGTAGTGTCGCGATTTATTCGATACACAATCGGTCCTTATGAAATTCGGCCTGTTGATTTCTAAGTTGAGCGTCGACTAGATCTTTATTCGATTAAATGCCACTCCGTTGAAAACTTTTCCTGGAACTAAAATTAGAGTGATGCCTCTATAGTTCTTGCACTTGCTTCGTATCGTGAATAGGTACCCTTCTTTCCAGCTTGTTGGCACTTGTTCTTTCTCCCAAATCCCCCTGTTAAGAAAGTGAAGTATCCTTGCAGGTACCTCGATATCTGACTTCAGTGCCAGTACGTTGTCTGCACCTGGTGATTTACAACTCTTGATTTGTCGAATGGCCATTTTCATTTATTGGATTGTTGGTGGGTCGACATTTATAAAAAGATTGGAAGATGCTGCTTCTATGACTAACATGTTCAGTAGAGCTAGTTTGTTTAAGTGTTCTTCGAAGTAATTTACTCACCTATTTTGTTGTTCCTAGGTCTCAGCGATTAGTTTGCCATCCTTCTTTTTTACTGGTCGTTTCAATTTACTGAGTTTTCAAGTTAGCTTCGTTTTGTCATAAAGGTGTCTCATATTACCTTCCCTTGTGATGTATGTATTCATTATTATATCTCAGACTGGTAATTCAACGGTTTTATGTATTCTCACTTTTTTTTACTCAGGCTTGCTATTACTGAGCCGACCGTTTCAGAATAGGATAATAGTCTTATGGCTAATGTTTATATGTATAGGATTTAGCATAACTATTGTTTTTCGTTCGTCACGGTTGGTTAAGCGTAGGACTTAACAACATAAAATACCATGCTTTAATGAAGTGAACATTTAATTCAAGACAAGTGTAACAGTAAATAATCCCCAAAATAAATAAATACATAGATTCTCGTTATTGGTGTTGACCATGCTTGTTTTAGTGGACAGGACTAGTTGAAACTACTCGATCACACATAATCACCAGAGCCCTCCACGACCAGGCGTGAGTAACAAATCGCTCTGTAATTAGTCAGCCTAGACGTTGTTATACCATTAGCGCTCCTACACATGAGATGAAATATAACATCTTCTCCACTCACTATTGACCTCTGATTTATTCTTATTCGTACGAGTAAGTTCAATCGTTAGGAGTTGCTCTGATTATGCGATAAACGTGAATCGGTCATATACTGAGTGCTCTTTACTAACTTAAAACATTTAACCAAAAAGAGATTTTATTGTCCATTCTGTTAATCAGTCACAGTTTAATTATAAAAACTTTCCAATCAATTCTTAAGCATATTTTCGACATACACAATCACTACAACACTATCCATCTATCTATCTATCTATCTATCTATCTATCTATCTATCTCTCATCACTTCAATACACTACATTAGTATTTCCAAATCTACTCACATTTCAATTAATATGAACATAACAACAATGAGTCCACACTCAATTTTACTCAACACGAACAACTCCTCCCTCCCTCCAACAACACCATTCAATTCATTCTTACTCTAATCATGTCAATACTCATGTCATTCACTCAGTACACACATACAATGTCATTTCGCTAAAATAATTCTATCACTTGAATTCTTTTCGTGTTTGTATCATAAACTTCTATTTGTCAATGGTTAGTAATGCTGAAACGCTCTTCTACTCATATCAATCAATTCATTCTTCACAGGATGCTTCATTCTAGTTCATCTCTCTTCTGTTGTACATGATTATGCAGAGATAGATGATTATGATTTCTATGTAGTGGAATACAATTTATTTCCCCTCTTCTGATACATATCACATTATTCTACATATGAATGCAACAATAATTTGTAACAGATAAATCTTAAACATCGTTGTCTGTTTCAACAATCTCATAATGATGTTTAATGTTAGTTCCGATGAAAGTGTGGGTATTGATGGAATTGATTGCATTCATTATCATTTGATTATTGTGATGTCACCTCTGCTGAATATTCATCTTAAGAATACACTTATCCTTCACAGTCAAACAGAACTATGAATTCAATCTTCAAGTAAAACTATTACCGACGGTCTTCTTTGTGAATATTGCACTACTTTCTTTGGTTACCAACTTTAATTTATCCTTACGTTGATGTGATTTTTATAATTAATTCAAGACATCATTACTCTTATTAAATAAGTATGTATAATAGATGTGTTGTGACATAAGAATGGTTTCTATTGGGTTCTTAACTACGAGTTACCCCGACCCCTCCACAGCTAGCTGCTAGTTTACTTGACACGATCTAGGTGACCGAAATACATACGTCCACGTATTTCTAAGTCTATCTACCCGGAGTCATAACTCTAAACTGGTGGAAGGAATAACATTTGCGTAATGAGTTAGCGATGGCGTACAACTTTTTCTTTAACACATTCATTTTCTTCATAGTGATTATGAATTATTTACTAAATACAACTGCCGTAAAAAAGGTGAAACATGTTATTTAATACATTTTGAAATCATAGAATGTAGTCTCCATTACGACTTACATTTGAATGAAAATCAGTTTGATACAAATTTATAAATTAAGTTTACCAAACGATTGCTAAACGTTTTATGTTTAGATTGTAAATAGTTACTATTCTTGGGGAATTGAATACCCCAATGTTATAATGACAAAAGAGAGTTGTTATGTCAATGCACATCATCAATTTGTTGATATGTCCTTGTACACATGAAGTTACAATAGTAAATATGAATGAGAGTGCCTACTTGGTCCCTTGATGTCTACCCGGTGACCTCTCAATATCACGTCAGAAATAGAAAGAATACAAGCTAATAAAACAACCAGACAAATTATATCATACTTCAAGCATTCTTTTATGTATACACAAAACCAGACTAAACACCAAGCCAATTAGGGAAATTAATAATACATAATATGTTAATACAAAACAAGAGAGACAATGGTAGTGAGTTGAAGTAACGTCTACACAATCAATTAACTGTTATTGATAAATGAGAGATGATATACTGGAAGGAATTATGGAAAATAGGAGGATAAGTCACAAAGTACATAATTATGAACTGAGATGAAATGTTTACTTCGTACACAAATAAGCAAATGTAAAGGTCTGCTAAAACATAGTTCTGAAAGTTAGTTACTCTTCTTTATTGATCTAAGATAACAAGCAACAAAATGATTTAGGCTATAACTTGTTCTCTAAACTACAAACTTTAATTAATCAGCTTACCTTGTCATTCTGGATAATTTCATCAATCCAACCATCTGATTGCTAAGGATTCGCGAATTTAGGTGACACCTCGATACCTGCAAATAACGTTACACCAGAGACACAACAAAAAGAAGCTAAACTATTCCGCAGCGCCCCACCCCAGCTAACTAGAGGAATAAGTCCAAACTCAGCAAGAAGTGCATAATTCTACAGGCAGCCTGGCAGACGATTACAACACACACATCTATATTGGAAAAAGAGAGTGTCCTAGGAATGTCACCAATAGTGCACTTAAATAAACAATGAACCAATAAGATTTAGCCTCTTGTGAAGTGGGTAACACAAACTGAAGGTGGAAAGGAACTTTTTGGCACGAAAACAAAAAATTCAAATTAACACAATTAAATCACAAAAATAACCGGTTCGCCAAGTGAATTCTGGAGATCTGACATCCCCCCCCCCAAACACTGATAAAAGCAATTAAAGCATCCATTTCATAAAACACAGTCTACCTAAAACTATAATCCTAAGCTAGAAACCTTCTCTTCTATCTCACTTGAACTTGAACTAGAATTTAGACATTTAAAACTTGATACACATAAATACCCTGGCAACATACTAGATAACTAAAACCTACTTTGTTTAACAAGAACTATGTATTAAATATGCATAAATGTCTACGTTTTTTTCTATTTTATCCATTTATTAAATACTTTGAAATTCCACTGAAGTAACATTTCCAATAGACTAACTCATTCAAAATGAACATAAGTAGTAGATACATTTAAAGAATTTTCCTTAGAAACAAATAGAATGAATTCTTTATGTGTGATTCATTTAAATAATTAGAACAAAAGTGAATAACTGACTGAATAAACTACTTAATAGACTGGGAAAATGTTTGTTTTTCAAAACATTTAATAGTAATAGTGATAATAATACTACTAATAAAAGCAGTAGTAGTAGTAGTAGTATGAATAGTAGTAATAGTATGTAAATAAAAATGTAGTGAATTCATTTGTAACTAACCATTTTGAAGAAAGCAAAAGGAAACAATGATTGTAATTGAATAGTCCTAATTCATTTGTTTCAATAAATCACCTCGACCGAATCAAACATAGAAACAGTAGAAATATGTATTTTACATTATTGTATAAATTAGGATAAAATTATATCATCCCGTTGATTTTTTATGGACTGAAACTGATCAGTCTCTGTTGTTATATGTACATCAAGGGCGGATTACCCAAGTTAGATTGTGACTGGCAAGAATCCTATTTGGAACTCATCGGCTGGATGTACCTGCATCTTAATGTTGATGTTCACACCGGGATTTGACAAAAAACTGACCAGCTTCAGTCCGTAACAAATCAATGGGAAGATACAAGTCCATCTTAATTACATATGCTCCCGTTGCACAAGTGTGACTATTCGGAAACAGTAGTCTGGTTGTGAACGTGGTGACGTTTAACACTAAACGAACTGTGTGAACATCAAGATTGGGATACAGGTACATCCCGCTGACGAGTTCCGAGTGGGACGATACGTGTGTTGTGGATTGAACTTACCAGTCACAATCCAACCTAAACAGTACTGAATAAATGTTAAACTTCATTTCCGATCGTCATTTAAGCCGATAGTGTTGATTAATATGCTGCATTTAGAGGGAGAGAAATATATTCTGAGCATGATGCCATTATTATTCAATACGTTCATGAAAGTATTCAATCATAGCATTCCTTCAAATTAACAAGAAAAGTTGATCAAGAATTATGATTTCATTGATTACATAAACTCCACTACTGAAACAATTAACATTTTCTCGCTAGTTGGTTCAAAGTCATTCCATTTTACAATTCGCGATTGTTATCTCTGAACCATCCAAATTATCATTGATCCTCTGTATAACCAAGATGAATGAAGTGACTGGTCAGTAAGTAGTAACTATT
Organism: Schistosoma japonicum; assembly: GCA_025215515.1. NCBI lineage: Eukaryota > Metazoa > Platyhelminthes > Trematoda > Strigeidida > Schistosomatidae > Schistosoma > Schistosoma japonicum. Next base: position 7,279,985 of record CM046062.1, on the reverse strand, counting down.
GTAATGTTATTCTTGCCATTGTTAATTACGATAGAAATTTATAGTACAAATGTCAGCGTAATTATTAGCCTATACAATCATAAAAAAGTAAAAATCTTTTATTGCAAGCAATCTATATGAAATCCTGCTTCACATCCAAATCATACTATTTGGTAATTCTCACTAGGAGGTACTCACAATATGACAGAAATGATTCTCTACATCATATTCAATCGTAAGACACTCCTTATCCCTGGGGTCACCAATCAAACATTCAACACTCTACTCAAACCTACATCACACAAACAACACTTTAATGTTCCCTACTTAACATACATTCATATACTCTCATGCTAATCTGTATTCCTAATTTACTTGACAATCTCATTCTGTACACTGATTAATTCACATTCAGTATATGCTTATGATGATAAAATCTATTCATATCTACTGAAATTCATACTACCTCCAACCTCAGTATTTCTCCACATTTAATCACTCACTCACGCACGAACTATCAATCAGTCAGTCAGTCAATTAGTCACTTCATTCATGCATTCATCTTCACATCCTCAACATTCAAGAAATCATGATTTAATCCAATTGATCATAGTAGCAATCAACTAACTCACCCTACACTTCAATAGAAATACTTCATCAACACATATACTTCAATGAATCATCATCATCATCATCACCGAGTGAAATGAGTGATAATAGACGAGGAATAGTCATCTTTTGACTAATTATGATAATGAATTGTAGATAAACATGTTGAAGGATTGTGATGCATGTTGGTTGACAATGTGGAAGTTTTAAGATTAAAATCAATGTCATGGTGTAATGACTGTAAACTGGGAAGTACTAGACAACCACCTCATCAATCTATTGTAATTCTGTTGATTAAGGTTTCCTTTTCGATAATTCTCATCAGTATATTCTTTATCGTTGTTATTATTATTATTATATCGAAGATGTTAAATGCATTTTGTAATATGTAACACTTATTGTAAAGAGATTTTGTAGCTATGTGAAAACTGTCCACAAATCTGATGCACTGTTGATCTACTTCTTAATGGATGTATACTGGTAGATTAAATTACTACTCGGTAAAATATCATTAGTTTGCATACTTGTCTGTAGATTTATCACTTATGTCTAATCGTGAGTACTAGAAAGTTACTTGTACACTATGACTTGTAGTTTTCTTAAAGTGAATGGTTAGAAATAAATTAATTTGTGCCATGAAAAATGTCTAGCATTTGTGAACAACTGGAAAGGAGATCATAGCTTAGAGTTTGGTCGGAGAATCCTTGAAGGCGGCCTATGATCCACGATTGGTAATAGTGAACTGAATGTATGGTATTCTACGAAATATGTATCACATTGTAAGAAGCATACGAAAATAGGTCACCTATAATCATTCAGTAAAGTTATACAGAAATACTGAAATATTGATAGTTAAGTCATATTCAAGTTATAAAAACTACTGTTACTATCCAAATACTTAATCTAAAATAGTAGAAGCAGACAGTAAACTTAAGAATGAGTCGTTGAGAGCTAAACGTCAGTAAGCCATATCTATACAACTAGATTAAGAGAAAAAAGATTAGAGTCTGACTGTGACTAACAAGGGAAACCCAAAATGCACACTTCGGAAAATTCGGGAATCGTCAGCCAGATGTGTTTGAACATGTACTAGTGTCATTTATGTCAATAATCCTTGTCTCATCAAAAAGGTGACATCACAATAATCAAATGATAATGAATGCAATCAATCCCATCAATACGCACACTTTCATCGAAACTAACATTCTAACATCATTATGAGATTGCTGAAACAGACAACGTTGCTTAAGATATACCTTCTACAAATTATTGTTGCATTCATATGTAGAATAATGTGATATGTATCAGAAGAGGGGAAATAATTTGTATTCCACCACATAGAAATCATAATCATCTTTCTCTACATAATCATGCGCAACAGAAGAGAGGTGAGCTACAATGAAGCATCCTGTTAGGAATGAATTGATTGATGTGAGTAGAAGAGAGTTTCAACATTACTAACCGTTGACACATAGAAGTTTATGATACAAACACGAGAATAATTCAAGTGATTGAACTATTTTATCGAAACGAAATTGGATGTGTGTACTGAGTGAATGACATCAGTATTGACATGATTAGAGTAAGAATGAATAGAATGGTGTTGTTGGAGGGAGGGAGGGAGGAGTTGTTTGTGTTGAGTAAAATTGTGTATGGACTAATCGTTGTGATGTTCATATTGATTGAAATGTGAGTAGATTCTGAATTACAAATTAAGTATATTGAAGTGATGAGAGATAGATAGATGGATAGATAGTGTTGTAGTGATTGTGTATGTCGAAAATGTGCTTATGAATCGATGTATATAGTGTAGTGTGAGTTGAATTGGTGAAGCGATACTATAGATTGGAATGTGAGTTCTGATTGTAAAAATGGCAAGTTGTACTCGTGAAATGAATTACGTAATACGATGTGTGGAGTGAATTATCAGTTGTTTGTTTGTTGTTGATTAGATTTGATGATTTAATATTGTATGAGATCGTAGTTGATTGTATTTAGTTTTTTTAATGTGAAGGAGGATGAATGTTAGTTAGTAACAGGAAGTGTTGAGCGATGCTATTCGATCAAAATATTCAGTTGCCTTCACCTCGAAATGTGATAACATGATTGTAGTATTGATTGAACGGTTTATTTATACTGTTGGATGATGAGTGTAATATCTATGAATGTTACTTGGTTATTATGTAATGCATTGATGAATGTGAGATGGATGTGTGGAGTACAATGTGATGTGAGTGCTACAAGTTGTATAACTATGGAATACATAAATTGATGTTGTTGAGTCTAATGTAGATGATTTCTGTAATTAATAAAGTGTTTTCTGAAGGAATGTGTACTGTGTGAATATTCACCACATTCAATAGCAATTTATTGACATTGATGGAATTTCGATTCCAAGTCACCCAGATTTTTGTTGTATGTCTGCCTCTATTCAAACATGAGTATAATTTCCTACATAGATAATCAATGCTTTGTATATATGACGTTGTGATGGAGATTGTGAAAAGCATGTTTCAGCCTGTAATGGAATTCTGCAGTTGAAAATAATAATAATGAAAGTAAATCAGTGATACAGACTGTGATTGCTATTTCTGTTCGTCTAATATGATTTATGCATTATCATAGTTGTGAATTTCTATGTTTCATCTACTGTTATACCCTAAATATCTTTGTATTGAATTAATCTTCTGTGAATGAGAATCCTTTTGTTTTCTGTTTTCAACAGATGTTCACCAAATGTGTATCGTCTAGATATAATCATGGAAGTGTAGTATTTGGCATATGTGCCTATCTTCGTTTAATAATTTGGAATGTTGAAAGTGAATGGAAGTAAAGTTGATTTTATTTAATTAAACTTTCATTAATTTATAGTTTGTTGTTGATTTCTTGTTTACTCTATCAAGGCATTAATACGTTGAGATGATGCCTTCTGAGAGTTAGTACGAGTTATCAATGGGTATTTTAATTCGCATAACCCTCTCAGAAATCTATATTAAATCCTTAAATGGAACTCTTTATTACAGAATAATGTTGAAAATATTGCAATTTTATATTAATAATTCAGATTACGATTAGTACAGATACTCCTCTAGTATGATTTAGGCTTCATTATAGTTAGGTATCTCATTGTACTAAGCTTTACTGCATTTTAAAGCACTATTTTCTTTTTCATCAAAATATGTAGATTATTTCTAAAAGCTACATTGTTCATTTGTTATTCATCTTCTACCTCTTTATTGTTGTTTCGACTTTCTACTTAGATCAACTTATAACTTCTAAAATCCTCTTACTACTATCTACATATACATCTTTATTTAACACAAAAATTCTTTCAGAGAACAAACCAACTGACAAGTGAAAAATATCTTATTGATTTATGATAGAAAGTTTTCTTGGGAGATTTTTTTTTTCTTTATAAAGTTGCATTCAATAAGACAATAAATCAATCGAGAACTTGAGTTACGAAATTCTGTAGATTGTTTATATGTATCTTCTAATGCAAACATTAGGTGATACAGTGTATGTGTGTGTGTGTGTGGGTACATAGAAACAATTAGGACGCACGATAAACTAGTAACACAAATAATGATTATCATAGGAATCAACAGATGATTCGAAATTGAAATCATCTTCTTATATGCAATAATTTCAAAAAAAAGTAGGGAGTAAGTTATATAAGCATTTGATGAATTAACTTTTAAACTTTATGTTAATATTAAAGCCGCTCCTCCTCCGCTTCTACTCGTATCACATACATTGAGTGTATACATTTGTTCGTGAGATTCTCATTGTCTACAGTATCAACTTCATCGGTGTTGAGATAATCAACATGAATAATGTTATCATGTGTTACAATGAAGTAAGAGAATATATTTCCGAAGGAAAAAACAAGTGAACTATTTGAAGACAAAGTAAGCGAAGAAACATTGAAGTATTCCCTATCATCCCTCTTTCCCCTCGCAATCTACCCTATTTTTATTGTTTCATTGAAATACTTTGATGAAACTATACTTTGTCATCAGTGATAACTATCTCACTCTTGAACTGCACAAGTTACAACTTCTCCTTAGATCTGCAAGATCCTAAAGTTAGTCTCTAGTGAGCTGATTATTGTCTTGTAATTAGCACTTAATTATTAGCAACCACTTTCGACTTCGATCAAGTCATGAAATTCGGTGTAATGGAAATTGATGACTGTTAATTTGATATCACGAATTAGTTTGAAATTGGAAATGACACTGGACAGATGTTTCGTCCTAACAAGTGACTATTCAGCAGTGCCCATTCACAACTCCATCAGGGGTTGAACCCAAGATCCTCTGGCTCCGCAGAGAACACTTGAAACAATCAAACCACTAAGTCGGTTCCCAAACAATTGATATTTCTATTTCAGTCATTTTATGATACGTTTGAGCGACACAATCGGTTGGTAGCTCCCCCATACTTGACACTGATGAACACCACAAATCATAAAGTCAATCAGAAGGTAAAATGGATAAATTTAGCGCTTCCTACATGTTCAACAGTCTTTAAATTTGATCACTGAATAGGTTGTAGTTCTTCATTGGTTGACAGTAATATACCCCAACTTAAGTCAGTTATTGAACAAATACTATATACAAATAGGTTGTATATTTAAAAATATAATCATTGTAATCAATGTAGTAGAAGTAGTTATTATGTTATTAGAGGTTAATCCATCTAAGTACCGAACTGATTGTACCGTACCAACATCGAACTGTGATGAATTCAATTAACTAAAATTGTATATTAATCTTCATAAACCATCTCAATTCAATTACACTAATCAGCTTACAAGTGACTAACTTCATGATGAATTCTCAAGCGCTAGTGCGAATTTGTGACTGATGTAGTTTAGACTTGTCGAAAACTATGCTCTAATAAAGCAGACTAAAACGACGAGTATATTAACGAGAAGTCTTAGACTTAAACGAATAAAAATGATACTTGATAATGAATTAATTTGTTATCCCTCTAGAAAAATCATTATAACTCTAATTTGTGTACATTTTTGTCCGGTGTAGTTAACAAAAGGTAATTTACTAAGTGAAATTTTATATTTAAGATCATAAACTGGAAACGTGTCGAGTAGAGTTCAATGGTGATGGGTGTGAGGAAATTATCCACCGATGACAATCAATAACGTTTCATGAACGTATCACGAATGAACTGAATTGGAACTATCAGCTGTTGGAAGCCAACTCAGTGGTCTGCGGATCCAAAGGATTCTAGGTTTGATTACTGATGAGATCGTAGACACGAACTTCTGAAGAGTCTCATACAAGAATAAAACAACTGTCCAGAGCTAGTTCCTAGGGTTTAATGGTTGTCGAATTCAGACTAATTCGATATATCAAACTGATAATAATATTTTCGTTTTGCGGATAATATTCAGTTAAATTTATATCCAAAAAGAAATAGTGATAAATATCCCTTCGCCAGAGTAATATTTCAATTACTTTATCGCATCATCATTTTCAATCTTCATCCTGTTTCAATATTTCTTTTACTTTGAAACATTTTGGTATGGTCTCACCTATTACGTCATACTCTAAATTTATCTTTCTGATTACATCGCTTTATTGTTAATTGATCTCTACGCATGTTTGTCAACTGATTGTGATTCATTTCATTTAGTGTTTTCTCCTCACTACGTAATTTCTTAACTTTATGATTCTTCGTAGAATGAATTTGTATATTCCCATTGATTTATTATAGACTGAAGCTGGTCAGTCACTGTTGCTATACATGTGCATCCTGTGCGGATCGCCTCGATATAGCGACTATACAGAAGTATCATTTAATTTGTATTGTGACTGGCAAGTGGAATCCAGGACGCGCGTTTCGTCCTGTTTGGGACTCATCGGTTGGATGTAACTGCATCGCAATGTTGATGTTCACGGTGGCAAATTAAATGATACTTCTGAATAATCGCTTTATCGAGGCGATCCGCACAGGATGCACATATAGCAACAGTGATTGACCAGCTTCAGTCTATAACAAATCAATGGGAATATACAAATTCATTCTACTACCAATTCGCCCATTGCTCAAACGTAACTGCCTGGAATCAGTAGTCTAGTGGTGTACGCGGTGACATATGACACGAACCGGACTGAGCTTCGAATCCCACTGTGAACATCAACATTGGGATGCAGGTACATCCAACCGATGAGTCCCAAATAGGACGAAACGCGCGTCCTGGATTCCACTTGCCAGTCACAATACAAATTAAATGATATTTATGATTCTTCATTGATAACTCGATGGTTCTAGAATACTTACTTACGCATTTTATTTATGCGCATCATATTGTCAAGTTATATCAACTCCACTCGGATCTTGTAGTCTACTATTTCTTTATATTTTTAATCACTAACCAATAATATTTGAAAAAGTGTGTATATCTTATAACTGAGCAAATTTAATTGATTGAATTCATCATAGACTCATATTTTCAGGGTATCATTGAAAACCAGGAAGCAATGAACAGCTGTTTCATCATGGTATGGTAATCCACTGTAACAGTGAACACCCTACATTCCAGCCTCAGGAGCTTCACAGTGTCTGTATCATTGAACCATCCAGCATTCAATGGTAGAATTCCCACTGCCATCAATTTGTGATGTAGCGCGACGATCATATAAAATATATTAAAATATTATAAGGTTTTATGCAGCTGATGAGAACCTGACAAAATAAAATGATAAAGGGAACCAAATATATGAAATTTCCTATCTGTAAATTAGGTAGTCTAGATTTAGGAGTCTTTGTCGTCATTCTGAGTGACTTTATCTGACTGGCAACTTCTGATATTAGCGATTAACAGATCATTCCTATCAATCTTCAATCCTTGATATCTACGCAATCGTTAGAATCAGACAAACAATGATCACCAGGAACTGGTAGTGGACAAGCTGTTTTGCCCAAGTATTAGGCTCTTCAGCAGTGCACACCTATGACTTCACCATGTATCAAACCCAGGACCCTCTGGACTCCGCAGTAAACGCTTTACCATTAGACCACTGAATCTAAGCAGACGAAACAACTGTCCAGTGCCAGTTACTTGGGATCAATGGTCGTCTAATTTAGATCAATTTATGATATCAAATCGATATTCAACAATCTTCACAATACCCAATTACAATGTTCAATATGTTTGATTGTTTTTTTTTGACACATGTATTGTCAATTTATAATCATCTATATTTTGGTTCTATTACTTTATATCATGATTTGTAACATTGTAGTTGTTCATTAGATGTCAAATTGGTTGATAAATTACATCTGTTACATTATGTTTATTAATTGTTGATCGATATTTATGCATAAACCTCTTATAATACTGTAGTCTTAAATGCGTTTCTTCTTTTTGATTTCACGATGTTTTCCAAGTTAAAGGTCAGTTCACATTTGTCTACATGTATTGATATGAGAGAATACAAATCGATGTTGATTTAGATGAAGATGAAGAGGTTGGTCATTACATCCGATTTCATGTTCTTTACAACTGAAGAAGTTTATTTAATTTGGATTGTGATTGACAAGTAGAATACAGAATATTCGTTTCATCCTACTTGATATTCGTCGGCTGTATGTACTTGCATCCTAATTTTGATGTTCATACTGTGAGGCTGACTAGATTCAGTTTATGATAAATCAACCGGAAGATAGACGTTCATCCTAAGTGAAAAAGTTTACGATATAGACGACATTCAAGTTCTCATCTTTCGTTATTTTATCCTGTAGTTTGTGTAGAATCAATTAAAGTAATAACTTCGGTCATGCCTACTCTTAATTGCTTTCTTATTCTAACTGTAACCTATGAAGAATCCTTCATATATTGTAGAATAAGCCACTAATTTGCTTCGACGTTTGATTTTATGCTTGTTAATGATTTTCAAAGAAGAGCATTTAATGAAATTGTCTACGATATCACGAATGGAATTCAAAACACAGATCGACTTTATATGGAGTATCAACAGTTGTATCGTAATATGCAACCTCTTATTAGTATAAGTAGGTGATCAATTTGTAAATTTGACAATTTATGGATGCAAACAATATGTACTAACATTCTATGTTGTTAAATACAAAGTTAGTATTTAGTAATATAGCAGCAGCATCCTACAGATCTCACGGTATATGTCACTCCGCCAACAATGGAAGAAATCAAGATAGCCATTAAACAGATGAAAAGTGGGAAAGAAGCAGGAACCTGATAATATACCAGCCGAAGCACTCAATTCACATACAGACATTACGATAAGGATGTGTCACATTATATTCAGAAGGAAGAACAAGTGCCAGCAGACTGGAAAGAAGGATACCTTATCAAGATACCAAAGAAAGGAGATTTGAAGCAAATGTGAGAACTACAGATGGATCACACTCTTGTCATTATCAGGGAAAGTCTTTCAACAGAGTGTTGTTGAATAGAATGGAAGATTCATTGGATGCTCAACTACGAGATCAACAGGCTGATTTCCGTAAGGATCGGTTGCGCACAGATCAAATCATTAACACTACGGATCATTCGTTGAACAATCAATTGAATGGAACTCGTCACTGTACATTCAACTTCATCGACTATGAGAAGGCGTTTGACAGAGTGTACAGGAAGAACACTTGTGGAAACCTCTTCAACACTATGGTGTTCCAGAGAAACTTTTCAACATCATCCGGAATTCCTACGACAGACTGAAAGTGTAAAATCGTGCATGGAGGACAGCTGACAGATGCATTCCCAGTGAGTAACCGCTGTCAAACAAGGCTGTCTTCTCTAGCCTTTCCTCTTTCTTCTGGTGATTGATTATATCAAGAAGACATCCACATCTAAGGAGAGGCATGGAATTCATTGGACAAGTAACATGCAACTCGATGATCTTGGACTTTGTGGATGATCTAGTTCTTCTAGCTCATACACACAAACAAATGCAAGTAGAGACAACCAACGTAACAGCAACCCCAGAATCAATAGGTTTGAACATACATAAGGCAGAGATCAAGTTCCTCAAATATAACACAGAAAGCACTAACCCAATTGAACTTGATGGAGAAACTCTGGAAGAAGTGGATACTTTCACGTACCTGGGAAGCATCATCGATGAACAAGGAGGATTCGATGCAGGTATATAGGCAAGGATTGACAAAGCAAGGGCAGCATTCCTACAGTTGAAAAACATATGGGACTCGAAATAACTGTCTACCAACCTCAAAATCAGACTCTTCAATTCGAACGTCAAGACAGTTCTGCTGTATGGAGCTGAAACGTGCAGAACTACTGCAAACATCATCAGGAGAGTACAGGTATTTATCAACAACTGTCTTTGCAAGTTACTGAATGTCTGTTGGCTGGAAACCATCAGCAACAGCCTACTATGGAAGGGAACGAACCAACTTCCAGCTGAAGAGGAAATCAGGAAACGACGTTGGAAATGGATAGGACATACTTTGCGGAAATCACCAGACTGCATAACGAGACTAGCACTAACTTGGAATTCTATTGGAAAACGGAAAAGAGGAAGGCCAAGGAACAAAGTGCTTTGAGAATGCATGTAATAGTCATCAATAGAATCAAATGAAGATCGTGTATTGGAGAAGCTAGTGATTCATCTCTGTAAACCCACACTTTCATTGGATTGAATAGAATATAGACACGTAAATCAAATTTGCGTTCACATAATAAATATGGATTAGTTATATACTGTGAGACAACATAGATTTCAGGTAGTTCTCGATTCACTGAATGACCAATGTCGATCATGTTTCATTCCAATACGCTTTCATGTTGCGATATCTTTAATTTACGGAATATAAATTTTCCTTTACCCTGTGATTTAGCAATAGATTTCACTATCCATATATGTCGCCAGCCACCATGTTGTTTTCATTTAGATTTAACTGAATGACTCATGATAGGTCGTGAACATTTTATAAAGGCGCAACAGTACACAATACGATTTCGAGACATGATTTGGCAATTAAAACAAAACAAAAGCGAAAATAATCTTTTGAGATTTTGGCAAAAAGTAGTAGCCCAAGATTTCAAGCAAACCGCCAGATTCCAAATAAGTAGTTGTACTTTCAAGTCTTTACTTTGAAACTCAGTTCCTGATGATGAGTCTCATTTCAAAATGAAACAGCCATTGAGTACTGCACAACTTTGAATGGTGTCATAAGTAAGTTAAATTTATGTGGAAAAATAACTGTTATGTAACTCTTTCAGGAAAAATTTATAACTTTGATAAACATATCACTACAATTTTCAATATTCCATCTGGTATTTGTATCTTCTACAAAGAAGTAGCAAAATATCACCAATAATTTCACTTATTTACGTCAATATATTCAGTTGTGAGCCTTGGACTAAATTGTTTGAACTGCATTGTGAATGACAAGCGGAATTCAGGAGGCATGTTTTATCCTATTTGGGACTCGTCATTAAAAGCGACTGGTCAATCTAAGCCCAGGATAAATCAACACGAAGATCCTAATACATACCTATAATATGTCAAACTAAATGTTACTCTGTTGAATAGTTGAACGATCAGGATATCTTCCTATATATAAATATATATATATATTTTTATTAAAAGTATCATCATTATGAGATGGTAAAGAAGATTTGTAGCTCAAGGAAATCATTTCAGTTAGATTGCGTTTACTCAGCTGAATGATTTAATTACGGTGATTTCATCGTAATACTGGTTGGCTTCATCACTGCAAACTTTGATTACAGTGAGCTATGTATTCTTCTTTTCAATTGACTATCGCTTTGTACACATTCACTTTGATTCCTTTCCTTGTAAACTGATTCATAGTAATTATAGTTGTTTATTAGTTTTCTCATTGGTCGACGAATCGTATCTATTTCAATATGTTTATTGAATGCTGATGGATCTGAATTCTGCGCTTCTAAGGTTTCTCTAGTCATCAATATTGTCGAAGTTCAGTTGAATTAATTAATGAACAATGACTCATGTCATGCATATCTGATTTCTTTGGTACTGATTGAATCCTATTAGTCAGTTTGCAATGTGATCATCCATTTAAGTAGCAAAAAATATCTGGAAGCATTCGCTAGAAGATAAAAGTCAGATCACATACTTACAATGTGATCGGTTAGCAGTAAGGAGGATACATACATGACAGTATCCATGAAAGTTATACCGATAGGCAAACAATCGATAGTTGAACTGTATACTATCCGCCACTTAGAAGGTTGTTTTGAGAAAAAAGCAGAGACCCAAGTAACAAACTGTATTATTTGAAAAAACACAAGGTGCATTTGTTATCTCAACCTTATATATACACCTTACTGATGAGTATCAACTAGCAGAAATTTAGGTGGAATACAGTTTCCTGTCGAATAACTTCAACCATGTAACATCATAACACTGAGATGTAGGTACATCCAGTCGACGAGAACGAGACGCGCGTCTTGGATTGAAACTAGCATGTAGAATTCAACTGAAACAATTAAATGGAATAGTCACAAGTACACTTTATCTTAATCTGATATCACAAATATATCACAGAAATAATTTGTAAACTAAAAAGCATTGGATAACCATTTTTTGTCTTGTATGAGACTCTTTGTCGGTAAACATTTTCAAATCCACTAGGGAGTTGAACTCAGGCCTCTCAGACTTTCATGATGAATTATCGACGTTTGACTACTGAGTTCATATCTAACTGTTGATATCTCTAAATGAATCAGTTGATTACATGCTTGTGTGATTACATCCATTGCATCTATACCTACATTCGACTGGATTGTACCCCACTAGTCACATATTTTCTCTACAAATTATTTCCACAAGTTAGTCACAACTTAGCTGATAGTGATTTGTAACTGTTATAGATGAAACTTAAGTGTTTACTTGTAAGATACACAAATCACTATCATCCACAAATATTACATTTCAGTAGTTACACAAGTAGAATACTTTGATCGAAAATGACTGGTTGTCATTCGTAGACTATAAGGGAAATATCGTGAATGAATAAGTTAGGAGATAGTTACTAATTGTCAGCTCTTTTCGTTTACTCCATGGGTATATATATATAACAATGAACAAACAGCATTACATGAGATTAAACGGTGAACTTTTTTATTTTTTCAAGTGATATAAGTTAGAATGAACTTGATGTTTTCATTATATCCTTCTGATGAACACACTGAAATTCACTCAAATCATGACACTTCAAGCATTGCAAAGTTCATTATTGAATATCTTAGAATGGTACATAGAAATCTCGATGAAGCATCTACAAACATTGACGGAATTGAAGATTCTTCCTAAAATCACTACTTAGTAGTGATCCTTCAGTAAATCAATATTATAACTCTCCGTCTTAATATTCAAAGATCTATAATAATGATTTTTAGGTTTATGCACAACTCATTGCTACGTACTTGACACTTACTGTAATGCATATGTTTTTTGTTATTCTTCTATATTTGGTTTGAAACTTTAGAAATTCTACATATTCGAGTTCAGATGTCAACACATGATAATCTAGGTTTTAAACTAATAAGATATATCAGTCCGTAGGAATAACTATACCTTAATTGTGCATTAATCAGTACAAATTGGAGGTACGCTGGATAACCGCTTTGTTCTATTAACAGAAGCTTACTAAAATGAAGCATGTATTCAGTACATTCATGGTTTTTTCCATGGTACCTCTACTGAGGTACCAAACAAAAATTAATTTTGAAAGCTGGTTTTAGGGTAGCCTACATTTTGTGATTTTTGGCACTTGTCAATAAGACATTCAATCAGTCATCCCGCAAATAAATCAATGGTGATGGTAGCAGGATGTAAAACTTAGTAACTTTAGATCGAATCCATTGAAGAGCATAAGTTTTACCATAGATTGCAGATATGCTCTGCTGACGGGTAACAAAAATAGCACAAAGCCTAGGTCCAGGGTTTCTTGTCAACCATCTTCAAACTACCTTCCATCTGTACATAGTATCACTGATGTAGAGTAACTTGGACTAGTGGTTACATTGTAGATTAGTCAATGGAAATTAATTCAACACTATGAAGGATTGTACAAACATCAACTGGGTCACTGCACAATATGATCAGTCAATGTAAAAATCAGTATTTTCTGAAATTTTGTAAAAAATAAATGATCAATTTGTATTTTAGTGCCAATATATACTACTCATATACATAACAGATATAAATACAAGAAATAATGAGAATGATACTGGAAATTCTGCCTATTCCATTATAATCTGTACAATTGTACCACTAACTATACATACTTGCAAGCATACACTAATTGACTGACGTACAGAACTTTATATCTTACTGTATTAATCCTTAACAGGATATTTATTTTAAGATAGAAACCACTTCCACACCCCCTCCATCCTCCCATAGTAACATTGTCATTATGATTGTAACTACTATTCTATAATATCTAAGTTGATATGTTGACATTTGTTTCTTTTATAATTTAGCTTTATATGTGGATTTGTATTCAAGGAAGTGTAAAACAAATGAACGACAAGATAAAGGCTCAATGTCAGGAAGAAATTGTGTGTGTGTGTGTATGTGTGGAACTAATGTAAGAAAGGTACTTATCAATGAAATACAGATTCTTTTTCAATTAATGTAATATCTGATAAAATGTCTTCACTGTCATGTTAACTTGTCAGTGTAATAGATGGTAAATAGTTTATAAAACAACATAACTGATTAAATAATTAAGAGACATAAATGATGACCATAATTATAAGGACGAGAAAGAGATGAAAGGAGTAGAATGAAGGGAACTTGTTAGAATGTCAGTAACATGAATACGTACGTTGTATAGTTAAACGTTTGTTACAGATGCTAGATCCTTCTCTTCCCCCCCCCAACCAAAAAAATACACCAATTTCACCTTCAGTTTGTGTTTTCCACCTAGTAAGACGTTGAATTAAAGGCTATATTAGGTGTACTATGAAACAGCTTAACTCCGTCTAGGGTTGCTACCGGTCCCAAGCCCGGATAAAGGAGGAGAGTTAGGCATGGGGTTAGCAACCCCATCCCGTAAAACAACAACCTTGCTAATTAACACTAACGAGTAAAATCCTTTATGACCACTTTAACTCTGCCCTGGGAGTTGGAGGGTTTGTTATAACACCTCATGGTAAAAGCCAAGTTTCTTTGAAAGCCACAATGCCGATGCACCTTCTGACAACCAGAGAAACCATGAATATAAGTACATGGAACGTCCGCACGATGTGGGAGACAGGAAGAAACACTCAAATAGCTGAAGAAATGAATGAAGAATACTGGTCGGCGGCCTGTGTTCCACATGGGGTAACAGGAATTGATTGATTGATTAACTGAAGACAGTTAAATCTCATTAATCCGTTGTTTGTTTTACGACACTAATTGTGACACTTCTAGAGACGGTATGTTTTTTGTATATATACGCATGAATAAAGTGCTTGTGTCTTGTCTGATGATCTCGTTGTGGAACTAAACGCCTTTTTTTGACGTTAGTCTTCTTCCTTTAGTTGACTGGGCTTCGATGCAGAAGAATATCTAGCTCCACCTGTTATTGTGACATTGGTCATACGTTCGTCAGCTGGTATCGACGTATTATTTTTAATTAACAAACCCTAGCAACCCTTAGAGAAAAAAACATTTTAAATGTGAACAAATAATTATTTAGTGCCTGCTACTTCTCGTAGAGGAGAGGCTAACAACCGCCATTCTTCAAAGAACTGTGTCCTCATATCTCATTCTCAGTACTTCCTAAATGCTATTCAATCTCTTTATGTTCGCCTCAATTTTAAGGTACAATGTGTTCATTGGTCTATCTCTACCTTTCGCGTTAACAATTCCAAGTTATTGCCTATCTTGTCACAACTTTCTCAATAAGTATCCTATCCATCTCCACCGTTTTTTCCTAATTTTTCTCTCAGCTGAAATTTGGTTGGTTTGTTCTGTGCCATGGCACGTTGTTGCTGATGTGTTTGACCAACGAATACGGTGTACTTTGCTTAGATAAGTGTATATAGAAACATTTATAAATATTTTCTGAATGATGTTTATCCTGGTTCTCCGTACAAGATTCAGATCCATACAATATAACTATCTTGACGTTGATATTAAAAATTCTAACTGTGGTGTTGATTGACAGTTACTTTGAGTTACAAATGTTCTTCCTTAGTTGTAGAAATACTAACTTTGCATTGCCAGTCCCATAGCTTTACTTGAACTTATTATGATGCTATTTATCTTCCGTCTGTGAAACTTGAAAGAAATCTTGAGATAGCTAACACAGTCTGAGAAATTTCAATTTACTTCACGCATTTTCACTATCTAAGACAGCCACCATTATGTAGGGCGTTATTCCTACTTTCCAGAAGAGTACTGATTACAGTCCAATCAGTTGTGAAGCATCACTTTAGCCACTTCTTACAATCAGTCATATATTACAAAATGCATTTAACATCTTTGATATAATAATAATAATAATAACAACGATAATAAATATACTGATGAGAAGTATTGAAAAGGAAACCTCAATCAACAGAATTACAATAGATTGATGAGGTGGTTGTCTAGTACTTCCCAGTTTACAGTCATTACACCATGACATTGATTCAATCTTAAAACTTCCACATTGTCAACCGACATGCATCACGATCCTTCAACATGTTTGTCTACAATTCATTATCATAATTAGTCAGAAGATGACTATTCCTCGTCTATTATCACTCATTTCACATGGTGGTGATGATGATAATAATGATGATTAATTGAAGTATATTTGTTGATGAAGTATATCTGTTGAAGTGTAGGGCGAGTTGATTGCTACTATGATCAATTGCATTAAATCATGATTTCTTGAATGTTGAGGATGTGAAGATGAATGCATGAATGAAGTGACTAATTGACTGACTGATTGATTAAATGAGTGAGTGAGTGAGTGAGTGAGTGAGTGAGTGAGTGAGTAAATGAGGAGAAATAATGCAATTGGAGGTAGTTTGAATGTCAGTAGGTCGTTTCATCATAAACATGAACTGTGTGTGAATTATTCAGTGTACAGAATGAGATTGTCAAGTAAACTAGGAATACAGATTGATATAACAGTATAAGGATGTATACTAAGTATAGAACAGTAAAGTGCTGTTTGTGTGATGTAGGTTTCAGAAGAGTGTTGAATGCTTGATTGGTGACGACAGGGATAATGTGTGTGTTGGGATTCCTGTTGTGAGGGATGTAACTGATTCCGTTTGCACTCTTCATGGAATGTTGGAACACATCACGTATATTTCAAGCCAATAATTATTGTGTTTCTAGATATTGGGGCCACCTGCCTGTTTTGATCTTCATTAATATATTTAAAGATTTGTACACAAACACCACAAATGGATTAAGGGTATACAGTCACGTTTCACCACGGTTTCAATCCAGCAGTGGAAGTAGGCAATGTTGCTAATTATACCATTTTTCTTAAACTTTACTGGCAGTGATATTCAAGCAACAGCTCTGAAGGGAGTAGGTGTTAGTGGTATGAAGTTGCAACTTGGTGAAAAACTTCCTATCTTTGAATATGCTGGTAAAATCATCTTACTATGTGATAACATAAAAGCCATCTTAATCATACATAGACAGTTGGATATTCATATTCTTATGTATGATGTATACTTTTCACCTCCTAGGTAGTAAGTACCTTTTTAAGGCAGGCAGGAACTTATACTTACTCTTATTCTGTGTTGAACAGTTGAAAATAGTGAAAATAGTGAATGCTGTTGACAGTGTGTCAAATTATATAAGTCTTCGATTAATGAGACCAAGACAGCTTCCACCAAACTAGACCATATTTGGTGTCGTCATGATGTGAGTTTGACTGTTAAAGTTCGGGCTTACGCAGC
Organism: Schistosoma japonicum; assembly: GCA_025215515.1. Lineage (NCBI taxonomy): Eukaryota > Metazoa > Platyhelminthes > Trematoda > Strigeidida > Schistosomatidae > Schistosoma > Schistosoma japonicum. Next base: position 7,262,476 of record CM046062.1, on the reverse strand, counting down.
TTCAGTGGAAGCAATTCTACTATGTTTAAGAAATCTAGTTTCCTTAAATAAGAATGTTCAGCGACTCTTTGTGTTCAATCATCGATGTGTAACTCAAATATATTTGGAGCCCATTCACCCTAGATTTAATGTATTTAAATAGTAATGATAATGATAATATCAAGGTTACTTTATGCACCGAAAATAAGAGGTAACTATTAAGTTATATGTGACCCTATTCTTCTGATAGCTTAATGGTTATCTAAGTAGGTTATCTGTCACAATTGTTTTAGTCGTCTAATATGGTTTCTAGCATTTCTATAGAACTCTAATAGATTGAATAACTTACAGCCTTTCCTCAATTTCTTCGGAGCATATATTTACCAATTCTATACATATTAACTAGTTGTTATAAAAAATTCTGATTCAAAGAAAAGAAATTCTGATGATCTTTAACATCAAGAAGTATCTTTAAGTAGACAACTAATGAATACAAATGAAGTCTTTGAATAGTTACAGTTCCTAGAATGAAACTCTTCAGTAGTTGTTGTTTATTATTACACTAATGAATTAATCTTAAGCGTTATTGTTACTTACAGTCGTTGTCAACTTTAAGTCACTGTCTTGGAATTTAAAAGAATCCTTACTTCAAGTATATCTTATTTTTTAATTAGATTGTGGTTGGTAATTGGAATGCAGGATGGACATTTCACACTATTTATAGCCAGTCAGATGAATGCTCATGGATTCCAGTGATGAGCGTAACGACGTTTGACACGAAACGAACTAAGTTCGAGTTCTGATGTGAACACTAACATTGGGATACAGGTATATCCAGCTGACGAATCCTGAATAGGACAATGCGCGAGACTTGGATTCTACATTTCAGCCACAATTCCACTTAAATTGTACTTGTGAACTTCATTTGTATTGAGACTATTTTGTCAGGAATCACATTTAGCAACAGGACTAATCAACCTCAGTCCATACCAAACCAACAAGAAGATTTCAAAACAAAATCAAATTAAATCTCCTACATTGAATTGATAGTATTACTAGGGAAAAGATGTCATTTTGACAAATCTATACTTTACAGAATCACATTACTATTTAAATCAGATGAAGGGTATAAAACCTGAACTATTATACTGTAGTTCTTAAACATTAGTCCATCCTTTGAATAACAACCGACTGATACTGATGGTTAAGTGTTCTTTGCAAGATTTAGGTTCTATCCGCTGATAGAGTCATGTATACGTGCTACAATCGACACATTTCACAGTGGAACAAATGTGATGATGTTCATTGATTCCTTGTTTTCAATGGTACACAATGGAAAGTGATTTTGCGATGAAGAAATCGAACGAATTAGTCATTTATTTTTGTCAAAATTTATCAATTTTGTTTTGTTTACCATTGATTTTAGTGAATAATCAAGAGTGAAATGACTTGCTAACTGATTAATGTGACATTTGAACATGAAAATGACTAGAAAATGAACATGGATTATTTCTTCTTTGATTAATTGTATTGATGTTAATTAAAGATGATGTTAGTGTAAATGATTCAGAAGTTGACAACTTCTAAATTTTACATGCTTTTATTTGTCAGAGATTGATATTGGTTGGTTACCAGCGAGGAATAATCAGCGGAGAGGGAAGACGGGGATCGGATAATGGTTTCATTCAAGTACAGAACTCCTTAACAAAACTAAAGACCTATGACTACGATGTCACATCAACTTAAATGCAATAATCAGATCCTTTGTGACTAACATCAAAATCTTCCTAAAGTTCTAGCGAGAAGTAGTGTAACTCACACTTATCGGGAGTAACATAGGTATCACCAGTGAAAAATGGAAAACTTTAATGCTAAATAACAAATTGATGAAAGTAAGAATTCTATCAATGGAACCCAGACTAGCTGTGCTAATGGTCAGATGTTTACTACGAAAGTTGGAAGCCTTGGGCTTAGAATCCCTGGCTTAATGGAAGGTACTCATTGACGAAGTGCCCATAACAAGAAAAAACAGCTGTCCGTTGATTCTTTCGTACCCAACAACAACAAAAATTTAAAACTTGAGTCCACAGAACCACCTCTATTCAATTCTTGATTTCACTCCAGCCATTTGTAAAGTAAGTTTAAATGTTATGAGAATGAAAAGTATACACTGATTCATCCTAGATTTAGACTTATTACTAAATCATTCCTATAACACAGCAATGTAGACATTCAAATCAAAAACTGAGAATGAATATTATTGTTCCAATTTAGTATAAGCCATCCATTTCAACTTTAGTGGAGACTTGATATCGAGTGTTGATTTCCAAGTTTACTATAACTTACAAATCAAAGTTGACGCATTCTGATTCATATAAACCTGTCAAATGAAGGTGTAGATGAGACTACATAGTCTCAATTAGGATCGGCTTCTTCAGATAAGAATGAAGTGAATAATGCTTATATAACAATGCATATTTATATGACAATAAAATGCAATAACAAATAACTAAACATGGTAACGAAAGGAAGGAAGCGTAAGTTAAAATAATAATCATTAATGACATAACATAGTAACAAAAAATTGGTCACTATGGAGGATTTTTGAATTGTAACTTGGCATCATCAGTTGAGCTTAGTTAGATGATTATTGAAAACTAGAAAGTACTAGACAGCTATTTCATCCTAGTTAGGGACTCTTCAGCAGTGCTCATCCACGATCACACCACTGAATCCACTCCAGGATATTCAGGCTTTACTGTGACTGCTTAACCATTAGACCACTAAACCAAACGGCAATCAACTTCTGATATTTCTTGATCAATCAATTTGCAATATAACTGTGAGACTTCATCTCTTGCCAGTGATAAGTAATAGCTTCACGTTCAACAACTAATTATAACCAATATCACCATACTAAGTGGTTGACTTCAGTTGAGTTCAATCATGTCGGGTTAAAGGTAGTTACTCACCGATGACAATCAATAAGACCACACAAATATATCGGAAATTGACTTTTGAAGTTAGTAGTATCTACCATTGAATACCAGCAGGCTTATTGATTTAATGGTTAAGCATTCATCGTGAAATTATTCAGTGTTAGCTTTGATGATTATCTAGTGAGTTGGTGGATTCATACTAATGAAACTTCTCATACGTGAACGAAGCAACTAGGTAATACTTCTTGAATTTCAATGGTTATTTGTCTTTGATCATTTTGTCATACAAAAATTTATATTCCATCATTGTTTAACTCATTAACATATCAAGTAACCAGAGTAAAACTTTTTCTAATTTCAGCTGATTGAATCTTTTAAAAATTGATGATAATGTCAGACTGTTCTGATTCTATTTTTAGTCTGGCGACATGATGTACGACATGATAATAGAGCCATTGAATCTGTTTATTTTTCAACTACAATAGATAAAGTAGTAAACAATGCGTTGTCTGGGCATCAGCTATAGTTTAGATATAAATAATTCTGAAAGAAACGTCTATTATGTCATAGTGAAAGGAATAAAAACAATTCAATGAAGAGACTGTTTCTTTTAAGACGAATGGATCATTTACTATGGTTGAACAATCAAGCATATAGTCATTTCTACAAGATATTTATCTGTTGAAAAATAGAAGAACGATTACATAATAAGTCATTTGGAGATTTCAAGTATTGAATGAATTACAGGTGTATTACGTAGTTGTTTAAATGATAGACAACTGAACTAAAGTGTAGTTAAGTTTAGTTGATTGGATGGTAGGGTACTATATAAAACCAGGAAGGACTGAATAGCTTTTCGTCATAGTATGGGACATTTCATCGGCTGCCCACTCTAGACTCCGCCCTAGGGGTTTCAGGTTCGTGAATGCCTAACCATTTGTACCATTGGACTAGCATCCAATAATAGGATTTCCACTTTCATCAAATTAAAGAAAAAAGGACAAAACATGAGTGTAGACCAAACATGATAATAATATAATACATGAAGAAGAAAAATTGAGGCCTTGGTAAATTAAAGGATCGGACGTGCTGTTTCTAAACGCAAAGATCGAGCTTAAAATACTGGATCGCTAAGGCTTCAACAGTGCATAAAATATTTATTCGTGCCGCCCTCCAAAGAACAATACCAGAGAAACGATGTAACCTAAGTTAATAAGGTGTTCCCGTATTCATTATGCAATTGATTTGTTGCTTAGGAGAATAATTTTAGTCATACGACATTCTCGGAGTTGGTTGGTTTAATTGTAAGGCTTTCTTATATCAATGCATGCAGACAGTTATGAATACAGGATTGAATGGGATTATTTGGTGATTTAAGATTAAAGGGAACATAAAGAAAACCAGTGAATTTTCAAAAGCCTACTTAACCTTTTGAGAAGGTAAATCTTCAAATACTCTTTAAAATTGTCTTCGATTTCATCGACATCATAAAGAATATAAACCAAAGTAACAAATGTATGGTCATATTTGATGTCGAAACACTGTTTAACAATGTTCCTCTCACTGAAATCAATTGATGACAATTGATGATAAACATTCGAATATCAACTTTATGTATCAAAGAACTACTTCTAAGAGAGATGGTTAACGTACAATTTCCACGTAATAATACAACTGACGAGCAAAAAGATTAAATACTTATTGGATTCCGTCTACGACTTCTACTAGGAGATTATTCATTGTCCAACCAACCATTAGCTATATTAGAATGAAAGGTGTTTGGACGATACTTTTATTACCTACAAAATGATGTGAATAATCCTTTACAGGTTTTCATCAATTGATATCCATCTAATAAACTATCTTTTGAGAAGGAAAACAGATATTATTCCCACTTTCTGATTGTTATATTTGTAAGAAAACCAAATCTAATCTTACAAAGTTCGAATAACGTAAAAACTCACTTAGAAGAATTAAATAAAAGCTACTATAAATAATTCACTATCAGTAAGATGAAAAAATCCTGTTGTGTCATACCCCTTGAAAATCCAAAATATTGCCTTCTACCCTCGCACTCCTTTCGCCACTTCAGTGTTATTGATGGAATTAATTTCCCCCAAGAAAACACTAATGGGAAGTGGTTTCTGACAACGATTCATAGACAGAAACATGTAACTAAATCAGCCCCACTCCAAGGATATCTGTAAAAGCACTCTACATTAGCATCGTATTCGATGGCAATCTATCTACAGATATTTTGCTGAGATGGATTGCAAATACTATCAAGACGCATTTGTTGCAGCAACCCAGAGATTTGAGTTTTTAAGTTGACTCGTATTTTTACTTAACTGGGATAAATGATTGAATTTAGCCACTTCTGTGTTTATCAAATCACTTGCTTCTGTGAAGTAAGATATACTGGCCATGTTATATGACAGAGACCATGAAATTATCTAGCGTGGATACGGAAATGTAATTGTAATATCATTGAAAGGATTATTATAAAATTTTTCGTAACTACTGCCAACTTAATTAACTCAAGCTCCTCTTTCAAAGTTGTTGACATGTTCATCTACAGGAATCTACCATAATCAGTAAGTCTCCGACTAAAGCCATTGTCATATACATAGAGAATCCAGAATTCTGCATACAAAAAATATTAGTTTAACTCTGTGGTCCCATCATAAACATAATGTCCGTTAGATCATGTTTGTATTCTATTTCAATTCTACTTCGTTGTTAGTTTTTATAAATTTTTTTGTATATTATCTCTGCCTTCTACATCGATCTTTCTGTCTGTCTCATTGATGAACGTTTTTCCTTTCTTGTTTCCATCACCTTACATATGTGTTCCAATTTATAATTTATCTTATTACGTAACTTAACCCTGTAATTATTACTTTCGATCTATTTATGTTGATCTCCTTATCTATTCTAACATTTCTATAGTGTTATTTAAGTAACTTGATTTCAATGATTCTTCTCTTCACTGGGTTAGTCTAAATAAGAATAACAATCTATGTTGATTTGTTGTTATTAGTTTAAGTTGCACTCCCTCCCTTTTGTTGCCATGTTTGATTAACTGTCAATATATTTTGTTATCATATACAGTTGCATAGTTATTAAAATGGAATAATCGAAAAGTGATCACTTCGAATCAACATATAATGTGTAAATAATGATAGAACCAGTGTCAACAACAGCTAATTAAATTGAAGGTCGACAAAATAAATCGATAATCACATGTGAAGAAAACCTTGTCGCAAAGTTTTGTTAAAGTTTACACCGATAAAGCCATCAGGAATAATGATGAAAGCTCTGTAATTAAATTATCCACTTTAGGGAACAGAGTATAACCAGGATCATTTATGTCTTGTACAAGTTTCATTGAGGTCGACTAGTAGAATTTGAAATATAAGTTTTCTCAACTGGATACACTTTTATCTCAGTGTTTACATTCACAATAAAATTTCATTTCAATCGATCCTCATCGTATTATTTACTGTTTTACAGAATACAAACAGACATTATCAAACAGATTTAAGGTTATGACGAAATGATCCATTCACGATGAAACATTAATTTATAGTCAGCTGGATTTACCTGTTTCCAAGTATTAATGTTCACATCGGGACTCGAACTCGGTTTGCTTCGTGTTGAATACCACCGTGTTTACTACTGGGCTATTGAGTCCCAACAACCACAAACTTTTGCAATCGGTATGTAGATATAATTTGAATGTACTTGAATCCTCCCATTGTTTTGATATAGGCTGAAATTGATCAGTCACTGTTACCGTTATATCATACTTGTGAACTTCAGCTGTATCGAGCAATAGAAACTGATCACTTACAGACCAGATCAAACCGATGGGAAGATTTAAACATAAACAAATTAATTGATCAGTTGTAGTCCTTAATTGGACGATACAAATTTATGTAAAGTGATCAATCCTCTATTATTGTTTGATTAAAAATGATGTCTAAAGTAAACTGACTGAGAAATGTTGGTAGTTAGTAGTTCATAGTTTAGTAATTTCAGTTATCTGCAATATTTGTATGGTACACAACATCTAAAAGTATCCTAAACTAATTTCTATGAATATGTCAGTGTAGCATCATTAGATGTTTTTGACGAAAATCTCATATTATGAGAGTTATAGTAATACATATGACAAGGAAATGTACTGATTTCGGTAAGTTGTCGTTCACATTGTAGATGACTTTACACTGAAAATATTAGCTTTAGATTTGTACATAGAATAGTCAACAAGTATCTTAGAATAATTCATTATCTCTGATTAGATACCTGTTAATTAGTTGATTAGTTTCTAAAGATACAAAGTCTGACATTGGGCCATAAAACATTACTGGTGAAGAAATTTAACTTAAGACTAACTTTATTAAACTGGATATTATTAATTACATTAAGATTTTTAAAATGACCTCGCAGTTGCCGGAAGAAAACGAACCAATGGGACATGTGTTACTACGATGACCTGATGGTCTTCAAAACGATGATTGGTTGTCACGATGACTCAGTAACCAAAGCATTCCCCAGAGGTACGGATAAAAAGAACAAATAGCGACTAATGGAAACTAAAGTGAAGCTATTTATTGGACAAAATCAATCTCATATACTGGATTAATTAGTAACAAGAAGTACCTATTACTATCATGGACAGTTATGTACAGGGTTCGGAATTAGAGGATCACATTAAGGCTACAACTGTTCAGGAAGGAAAACACTTATAGAAGCCTGTAATGCTCCTGTGTGAAGCTTGCAAACTGAGCAGTACAAATATCATAGTTACTGAATGTTCAACCAAATGTAGCTAAACAATAAGGATACTAACAACACGGACAATAGACTCGATAGATTGTGATTACCAATCCTCTCTCTTGATATAGCACTTCTAGAGATGTCTTACTGACAATTCTCAACTAGTACTCAACTCAAATTTAGGACTGTTATCAAACACATAACATCAAAACGTATTGTCCAACTATAGTTTGATCGATGGTATTCAATCACTTTCATAAACTTGAGAAATCTGACGTCTTGAACATCTCCTATGATGTAGGGTAGAAGTGTTAGTTGAACTAATCTGAATGAATATTACTTCCCATTGCAAGCAATCAGTGATCGCTAATCCCCTATACACATTTCTATCAATTCATTTCATCGTTTTCCAAGTTTTCTATCCTTATCATCAATAGTTTATAAACACACAAACTTATCTACTTAAAATCTGTTCTTTGCTTATTTCAAGTTATGAGTAGTATTGATTGGGATTAACCAAAATGATTAAGTGATGCAGGTAATTGGTCCACCGTGTTATTCACTGATACCTTTTCAGTTTCATTCAAGAAATTGACTATCTGTTATTGACAAATAAAACCATGAATTTAGGTAGGTAAGTGGTAATATTTACAAGGAAATGTAAACAAATTAACTAACCTATTGTTCAGTACAAACGTACTCCAGTTCATAAGTTTGAATACAACAAGAATAATACTTAATTTAATATCATGAATTGGCCTGAGTTAGACAACCAGTGAAAACTAGAAAGCACTAAACAGCTATTTCATTCTGGTATAAGGACTCTTCAGTATCCACAACCACATCACGTTATCAATCCCAGAATCATTAGGCTTCGTTGTTAACGCTTAACAACTAGACCACTTAACTGGTTGGCATCCAACTTCCGATATTTCTAGCTCACTTGATTTACAATATATTTGATCGACCTCAGTAACTATCTCAGACTCGACGTGGTTAAACTCCGTCACACTTGTTTGTATTCAGTTGATGCCCTTCAGAAGTTTAGTGGAAGGAATATAAATTATTGAATGGAACTAAAGATATCATAATATTGAATAATCAAAATTATTAACTGTGAATGCCTGAAATGATAACAATAATAATAATAGTTTATTCTTAAGTAGCATTTTGTACATGAGAACATACCAGTTAACAGGCATAATCAGGATGATATGGCTTGTTTTTAAAAGGGTTTTGATAGAGAGTCACTGTTATAGAATTCACGCTAGGTCAAAATATTAATTAATTACAGAGCCGATAGTAACTAGGTTCACAGTATACAGTACTAGGGTACTAGAGGTATGTTTAGTATTATAAGGCACTTCCAACAAACAACCGAGCGAGTTTCGTCTGTGGCGCTGTAATCCCTGGAAACGACTGTGAGTAAGCAGAATGAACTATAGAGACTTCCCAGAAACGGGATAAGCCTGAGCATTTTAAATTTGGTTAAAAGAGCCAATCTATTTGGGTTGGTCTTGAGCGGTGAAATATTGATGCAATAATTACGCTCCTAACCAAGGTTTGGAGTAAGTTGCTTGAAAGAAACCAATTCCATACGAGAAGCAGATCATAAACTAAGGGAGACAGAAGAATATACGAAACAGAAAGAAAAAAAGAATCTAATTAGTGGTAGCAGAATAATCGGTTTTAAGCCGGAAATCTTCTTATTTCCGTTTCGTTCCTTTTACTACAACGTACATAATTGCTGTGTTTTCAGTTTTAGAACCCTAACAAGCCATTGCAGATTGATTCGAAGGTTAAGTGGTAAGTCGTCGAAGATTTGGTACAAGTCTTTAGATTCTAGATATGGAGTGATCAGTCGTTTGAATCTTAGGATAGAATTGGTAATGCGAATACTTTGTGATAGTTTATTCTGGAGTTTGCTGTAGAATATGATAATATAACTGCCAACAGACAGGATATAACTTAAAATTTCACAGAGAGTAACGATTCCTTCGAAAAAAAGATGGGAACCTCGAAGACTGCCTTTATTCACCTAGCAGTAAAGTAGAGATCACGATTATTTAAAATGGTGTTTACATTTTAAAGAGAATTCATTTTGTGCAAAGGAGACTACACAAAAGTCGATACATAATCCATCAAATAATTATACAAACTAAGCTAAGGTTGTTATTTGTGAATATAACTAACCAGCAAGCAAATCAAAATTTAACTTTGATATCACAAATACACTTAATTTAGAGAATCACTGAAGATCAGGTGGCAATCAACAACTGTTCCGTCAGAGTATGAGACTTCGCCGAAGTGAGCATTTCACCTGGGAATCGGACTCAACTTTAATCAATTTACTAGTAACTAACTTTCGAAGAGAGTTTGGGAGCTGTGATGATGGAACGTGGCTAATGAATTTTAACTATATCTGCTATATGGCAATTACTCATATTGATGATAATTAATGAGACTGAACAATTTTCTGCGAAATAACGGAAGTTAGAAATATCAATCAATGGATATTGGTTACCTGATCTAAAGGCTAAACGTTTATCGTGAAAATCAAAGATAATGGACTCCCTTCCTTTGCCTGAGTCGTAGCTGTACACTAATGAGAAGCCCATAGAATCATCCCCTCCCCTGTTTTCAACTTGTCGATCGCATAATTACGATTAATCTCTTTTTATCATTTAAAATTTCAATGACTGATACTCCCTATGGAGCATAGGGTGCTGACCAGCATTTTTCAACTAGATCTATCCTCAAATGTTTTTTCCAGTTCATCTCAAGTGTTATTCATTCAATTTTATAACTTGCTCCAATTCCCGATACAGTGTGTTGTTTGATCATCTTCTTTTACCTTGACGATACTAAGTTAGAGTCTGTCTTGTGAAGCAGTTTGGTGATTTTCTCAGTGTGTGTCTTATTCGCCTCCACCGTTCTCTCTCAATTTTTCCTTAGATGGATATTGATTGGTTTTTTTCCGCGATACAGTAGACTGTTGTGGATGGTATCTAACTAACGAATCCGGAGTATCTTATGTATATAACTGTTTACAAATACTTTTACCTTTTGAATGTTGCATTACGTGGTTTTCAATACAAGTTTCAGCTTCACACAATAGAACTAACTTGACATTTTTATTAAATATTCTGACTTAGGCGTTGGTTGAAAGTTATTTTGAATTCCAGATGTTTTACTCCGATTGAAGAAATGCCACCTTTGTAGCGATTTCCCAATTCGTGTCTTCACATTCACACCAGATTATTCTTGTTTATCAATGATGATGTCCAAGTGTGTAAAGTTTTTCACATCTCCCAGAGCTTCTCTACCAAGTGAAGTTGGATTGGTCTTTATTGTGTTGTGTAATTTCTAAGGAACTCGCTCCTCCCCTTGTATATGTTGAGACTGGCTGAAGCTACATTGTCAGTCTTCGTCGGCAATTGTTACTTAAAATTTAACCTAAAATTAATAAAGTATGACTGCAAGTATTGAACAGAAGTCGTTTCAGAGTTTTACCTTTACAGTATATTCACGTTAATTAGATCACTTCTTCTAATAAAAGTTAGTCATAAATAACATACGGGCAGGTGCATGCAGGCGTTAGCTTAATTCCTCCTAGCACATTAGCTTGAAGCTATCAAATTCATCAGATGAACACCATAATAACACTCAGAATAATAATTAGTGATCCTTTGGACTGATGTCATGCTGCGATTTAGTGGCACATAGTTTTCTTCCACTTTACTCGCATACACAACATATTCTAATCACCTCAATCAATGAAGATAAACAAACTCACCAACCAAGTCGCCATGTGTATGTTTAAAATTAGAATTGTTTACTCGGTCTCTCCAGAACAAATAAGAGGTAGATTGAAGACATTTATGATCATCGACCTTAAGCCTACACATATCCTTTACTTTCACAGTCCATATTTTAGAAACACAGGTAAATGTAAAACAAACTACTGCTCGGTATAGTGTTCCTTGACAGATAAACAACTTGCCTAAGTAATAGGTAACGTAAGCTGACAAAAGTCAAACCAGCTTACAGTATCTATCTGAAAATAGAAATCATTCTGATTACTTTCAATTACTTAACTTCCATAGAGAAAGAATACTGCACCTTCATCAACTGAATTCAACTAGAACTTTGAATAGAACAAATATACTACTAATCAGTACTGTATTTATTGAACTTATATAATTTTGACACTGTTTTATAGAACAGAAGTGAACAAGTTAATTATTTTAAGCTGGAAAAGCATATAAATTTATATTGTTCCATAAGTAGTAACTGATAAAATCTATGTTGACATAGATATATGTATTAGGTTATATCACATCAGAATGACACATCATTTCAGTAGTATGATACAATCTATATACATACGTTATCATAGAAATAATATTAGATTGTGGAAATAATGGAACTTAGTTTTACTCTCTATAGGAAATTAATCTTGACTAGGAGATAAATAATGTTAGATTAGAAAGCTAAAAAAAGATACATTAAAGGAATTAATCTGAACTATGAAATGCAATGACGATGATGTATTGTCCTGAGTTAGACAATCAGTGGGAACCATGAAGCACTGGACAACTGTTCTATCATAGTATGAAACTCGTTAACAGTGAGCATCAACGACCCCATCGGGGAATGTATCTGGTGATGACAATATATTCTAGTGTTGAGCTTTTAATATAACTTCCTTACCCATTATTCTTTCTCAACCAGATTCAGTAGAGATTTTGAACTCTCTGGAATATAAGGTGCATTAAACGATTAATACATACTCCCGCAGAGGAACAAGTGAATTGGAAGAAGTACATGAAAGATAACATGTTTAATAGTTAGTTATTTGAGTTGTTGGTAAATAAACAGTTACCTTCGATGCAAGGAATATGGATTCTATTAAAAATTTTAGCTGAATGTCCTTGTCTTGTTGAAAAAGTATCTACAGTTAATGTTCTTGGTTGAAGAGAGTCAACATTTCATGCAAAATATCAGGTATACATATTCATTATGTTGTTGATGTTAGACTTATAATCACATTTCTCTGCTTCCTGATAATGATTCATCTACAGAAAGTTGTCAACTGACTATTCCAGATATATTTTCTGTCAATAGACCTACTAAGTAATCCATCAGTTTTTCTTTTCATTTTAACATAAAGTAGAAGATTGATTCACTGTGTTCCTTAATAGTAAAGCTAATGAGTGAGTAAAAGTTGTTGGATGTTATTCAGAACTGTTATATCACTACTAATTCCGTCGCGGCTAAGTTATTATTCCATGTAGTCAGTATAAGTGGTCATCTGCTCATTTAAGCTCTATACATATTCTAATGAATGTATGTATGAAACAGTAGAGGCCAGAACACTTGTCATACTATTCAGTCATGGATACCTTTCCATTAATCAAATGTCAAGTTGTTTATCTCAAATAATTAAGCAGATTTCCGGATAAAAAGTAGAATTTTGTACTGCCACAAATGAAAGCATAGTCGTACTCTGCTTAGATGATATTTTTTCCATCACTGGTTTATATTTTAGTACAACTCACTCTTCTATACCTTCAGACATTCTATAGGCCTTTCAGTAACAATTCACATAGAGCTTGGTATATATATGTACGTTAGCTTAAGTTAACGTTGACAGAACGAGATCAGATTAATCAAATGAATGTCATAAAATACTTTAACAAGAAGGAATAATGAAGTGCATATGGAAGAATAATAGAAATTAGAATCTTAAGAAAGATAAATAATAAATGTACATACACCATTGTAACTAATTCTAAGGACTGTTACCCAATGTATCCTACATCTAATGGCAATTTATCAATGTGACCGTAAATAGCTTCTCTTTAACTAACAACATGTTGCACATGTTGTTGATTGTCGATGACTTCGTAAACTCATTTAGCTTTTTAGTCAAGCCTCTCTTTGTTCTATTATGCCCAACAATAATGTCAACCAGCGTCTTCGTATGACGTTGGGAATGATTGGGCAAACAATGCATATGTCCCTATCACTTCAGTCGCTGAGAATTCACACCCTTACCATCTTTCCTTAGTACTCTGTGATCAATGACTTACATTCTACTCATATCCTGTATTTTCATAACCCATTTTTTCACATCTATAAGTTACTACAGAGAGAATTGCTGAGTAGTATACTTTTCCTTTGTTTGGTAAACGAATACCTTGCTTGCTCTACAGCTGACAGAAGTTGGTTTAAATTCAAACAAGCTTTCTGAATCCGTATTGAGATTTTATCAAATACTGACGAACTGTGGACGACAAGAATTACAAAATAAGTGAAGAAATATAGTCTAAACTGTGGATAAAAGAGCTTTCTATTATTAAGTTACAGTTGGACAGGCTGCTGCTGATTTAGATGTAGAAATTTGCTAGTTGAATACAGATGTATAGCTAGTTAACCCTAACCCTAGTAGTAATACCCTTAAATTGCTAATAATATGCACTTACCTTCAATCACCAGATTACCTCAAACCAATTACTATCTTATAAATATATCTGAAATCACTTGTAAAAACCCTTCTTGGCATGAGAGAGACAGATACAACGCAGAACTTCGTACGTACGTACATTAGTTCAGGTTGCCATACCACATCAGCACAGAGACGCAACTGTCAGTTCAAATCCAAGAGTGATAGCGATAGTAGAAGTACTAGCAGTAATGCAGAAGATTAGGGAGCGAAGATATGATTCGAAAAGTATAATTCAGTGAGATAAATTTGAAAGGAGAAAGATAGAGAATTCAGAAGGTTAGATTTTGAGAGAACACAAAGAGTGAATGCACCTGCGCCATTGCAAACGATTCTGAGCCATATCGTTCAAGGTCTCTAACCATTGGTGACTTTCATCTCGCGGACCCCAACCACGCAGCCTACATCTACCAACATGACTTAGTCCACTTGTCAGTGACTTCATCGATTTCTGCCATGTTCTGGTTTGGCCGCCCCTAGCTTTCTTCCAACCTATTCCTACGCCGCAAAACATAGCTCGTCGAGGCAGTCGGTAGTTAGACATGCGTAACACATCTCCCAGCCACCTCAACTGATGAAGTTTCAATACCTCATCTATTGATTTGCCCTCCTTTCCTAGAACCCGTTTCCTAACGACAGCATTGCTCACTCGGTTGTCCCACGATACTCGAGCAATGTTTCGGAGACACCTATGATCGAAGACCAATAACCTACGAATGTCCTCTACTCTTAACGGCCATGTTTCGCTCCCGTATGGTAGGACAGAGCGAACTGCTGCACGGTACACTCGTCCTTTGGTTAGCAAGCGGATATCTCGCCTGCGCCATAAGTGACGCAACTTGGCAAAAGCCAATCGAGCTCTCTGTATCCGTGCTGAGATTTCGTCAGTCACCAGGCATTCAGCACTGATGAGACTCCCCAGATACGTGAGGCGGTCTACACGCTCGACTACTTCACTCCCTACCACTAGTTCAGGTGCCGATGCAACCCAATCCTGAAGCAACATTTTGCATTTCGAGGGGGAATCCGCATCCCGAACATGCTTGCATTGTTGCTCAGGGTAGTCAGAAGACTCTGCATTTTGTCAGCGTCTTCACCAAATAGGACTATGTCATCAGCATACTATAAGTCAGTAAGCGAGGCTCCTGGTAGAAAGTCAACTCCTGAAAAGTCAGACGAAGACATGGTTATATCTAGGAGCATGTCTATGACAAAATTAAACAAGAATGGAGAAAGTGGACATCCCTGACGGACACCACTTGAAGTGAGGAATTCCGATGACAGTTCGTCATAAGCTCTCACTCTACCTGTAGTTTTAGAGTAGAGAGCTTGTATAAGGTTAATGTACTTCTTTGGTACACCTTTCAATGACAGACACTGCCACAGAACCTCACGATCAATAGAGTCGAATGCCGCCTTTAGGTCCAGGAAGACAACTATTGTAGGAAACCTAAATGTGTGTCTGTGTTCCAGAACCTGTCGCAGTGTGAATATGTGGTCTATACAGCCACGTCCAGGTCTGAATCCAGCCTGGTTTTCTCTAGTCTGCTCTTCACGAGCTCTAGTTAGGCGTCTAAGTATAATCGAGGCTAATAATTTAGAAACTATATTAGTCAGACTGATTCCCCTGTGATTGTCACAAGAAGACTTTTGTCCTTTCTTATAAATTGGGACAATCAGGGATTGAGACCAGTCAGATGGTATTACGCCCAGTTCCCAGATTCTACCTAAGATTTCAGTCAATCTAGCTGCTAAAACTGGACCACCATCCTTAAAAATTTCAGGGGTAAGCCTATCAGGACCTGCTGCTCTACCTCGCTTCAGATTTCCTATAGCCTTCTCAACTTCATAAAGACTAGGAGGAGTTGAGTCGATTTACCATTCAGGATGACTGGGGATCGTGGGTAACCGAAGTGTGGCTGAAGGCCAGTTGAACTGATTCCTAAAGTGTTCTGTCCATCGGTCCAATCTCCTGGACTGAGAATGAATTATAATCCCAACCCTTTCCGAGATAGTCTCACTGACATTCGGATTCCTAATACTAGTTTATTCGATAAGTCGAAAAAGTTGCCTACTGTTGACTATCGCCGCTGCCTTTTTCATTGTTTTTGCTTTCGCCACCCACCACTGTTCACGGTCGTTGCGTAGGCTTTTTATCAGCCTGCGCTTAAGCTCACTTCGCTCTTCATCATGTTCAGAGCTAGGTGGGATGAGTTTACGAGCATCCATCAGTTCTATGGATGCTACTGAAATCCACAGCTTCATCCTAGCCTTATGACTTACCTTACTAGCAGATATCACTGCTGTTTCCACAGCCGTTTTGATATCATTCCAACCTGCTTCCGGATGGGAATCGCTTACACGGTCGCCTAACTGTTTTTCTAGTTGTTCCTGAAATATATTCTTAGCTTTATTATCATTATGTAAAACCCTAAGAGGCTTCATTGCAATGTCTTTCCTACGTCCAGTAAGCCTCAAACAAATGCGCGCTCGCACTAAAGCATGATCTGAATCTAAACATGTGCCCCATCTTGGCATGAAATGGCTAAGCTGAAACAAATGCATCTACTCCATTTCTACTACACACCTTCACATAAGCTATAGGCTAAGACAAATTTTTATCTAATTAATCTCCTATCAAAATATCACAGAGCTAGGTGAATAGTAAAAAAAAACTTATATTATAAAGACTTGAAGATTATTTAATTACGTAACCAGTAAACGTGACTGTAATACTGTGGCATAGCCTTCTACTCTTCATTATTCAAATCATAACGTACTTAATAGTCAGTGAAATCCTTTCAACACAAACGACAAAACAAAAGAACACTTTACTTCCTATGGCTTAGTTACTAATGTAAACATGTAACCAGAACTATAATTCTTGATTAAATAATGACGTTATTTGTATTCAATATGCTTTATATTTAGAAATATAAACTATTAATCTCAAAGGGTATTTCAATAGTGAGGTCTAAATTATTCGTATTTCATCGCCAGAATAGTTAAGAATGAGTATTGCTAATTATTTAATTTGTATTGTGACTGGCAAGTGGAATCCAGGACGCGCGTTTCGTCCTATTTGGGACTCATCGGCTGGATGTACCTGCATCCCAATGTTGATGTTCACAGTAGGATTCGAACTTAGTCCGGTTCGTGTCATACGTCACCGCGTACACCACTAGACTACTGAGTCCAGACAGTCACGTTTGTGCAATGGGCGAATTGGTAGTAGGATGAATTTGTATATTCCCATTGATTTGTTATAGACTGAAGCTAGTAGCAACAGTGACTGACCAGCTTCAGTCTATAACAAATCAATGGGAATATACAAATTTATCCTACTACGAGTATTGCTAAGGAGTCTTCTATAAGAATGAAATGGTTATCTTAGTCTTTCTAATTTCTAATGATTTTCTAACTACAGTCAATTTGTAATACAAATTCTAATGATACTACTTATTAAATAATTCATTCTATTCATCTATTGACAATTATATTACAGTGATAGAAGAAAAACAAAAACAAATTAACTTCTTTTCATTGTTAATTATTATGAAGTAGAATTTAGAAGTTTGGTATTCATCTATCAATTAGTCAATATGTACTGTAAACAATGTTTCTTCAACAATTATATATTCAATTAACTGTAAACAACCATAACAAGGACAACAACAACAACAACTTATATCTGTTGTGATTATAACAATTCACCTATGTAAATATTGTCCTATAGATTAATAGGCTAAAGATTGCTTCGATCAGAATGAAATGAACAGTATTAGACTCCTTAGCGACACATATCTGTGACTGTATTGCTGGTAGAATCTAGAACCTTTAAGATTCACAGAATACATTTACCTTAAGATTATAGACCTAGTATAATATTGCAACAATATTTACACTACATCGGATGAATATTTACTATTTCAGCAATAGATTTACTAAATTTACCTAGTACTCTATTCTTAACCCACGTATTGCTTACTCGATGTTCCTAGCAAACACGAGTAGTGCTTCCAAGACATCTGTTATCGAGTACTAGAAGCCTTCGAATATCGGGTGTGAGGCAGTTACTCATCGATGGCAATTGTCGTGCAAACGTATCGCTAATTAACTGAATTAGAAATACCAACCACTGGGAGTCAATTCAATGAACTAGTAGTAAGACGTTCACGGTGGAACCAGAAAGTCCTGTATTCTATCGTTGATGGGGTTGTGGATGTGCATTGCCAAAAACTTCAGCACTAGGACAAAATAGCTGTCCATCGCTTCCTGGTGGTCAATGGTTGTTTAATTTAGACCACTTCGTGATATCGAATTACCATTCAACAATCTCCAAAACATCCAGTTATATTTGACTTACTAAAAAAAGGTAATATGCAACATCTACAGCCTGCAACTTATTCCCAAAAAATCTGCGACTCACAGGAACAAAGACATTTAACAGCGCAATCGCCAAGCATCTGATTGACACAGAACACCAGATTAATACTAATGAATCATTTAAAGTGTTCAACAGACAAAAAACTTCAAATCTTCTAAAATATGCCGAAGCGATTGCCATTAAACGATTGAAACCAAACTTACGTGTTCAAAAAGAAACGGTTATAAGCCTTTCTTTACCCTGGTAACTTAACTTTTGCGTTATTGTATTCATAGTTATTATTCTCTCGCTAAGTTTCTTTTAATACGTTTTCTCTTTTGATCAAACTTAACAATCCTTTTTTTGGTTACATCATCGTTTTTCAGATGGTTAAGTTCAACTTTCGGGTTTAATTAGGTCATTTAAAGTTTAATAACTGAGTTTTATTCACTTTATTCTCAAATATTTCCAACCACCTCATATTGTATAATCATTTGACCCCTGATCTCTAGTTTGCCTTCTGGTACCTTCTCTTGGATCGTATATATATTCACAGCATTTTCTTCACCACTTTAAATCATCTCCACATGTTTATGTAATCTTCATTTCAACTAACTCCATCCGTTCTCATGAGTATGTAAAAAACTTGTTTCAAATATTAATTTTGTAAAAAAAAAATATTATTCTAGGTTGTATGCAGCTGATGAGAAGCCAACGAAATGAAATGAATCGTCATCTTATTCTGCACAAATATTTGTTCTTGCTCTCATGGAGACAATAAAGGGAACAAACTGTATGAAATATTTTAGAAAACATGAACCAGATACAGTTACATAAATGTAGCGCAGACTTATAGAAACATCATAAAAAATTTTAGAATAATAACAAAATTTTAAAAAAGTTACAATTAAACTTTATTTTTCAAATTGGTGCATATTCTAATGTTATTCTAAGTAAATATAAACAAATTCTTACCACTCACCTACCCTCTCCCCACATTCAATCTCTTTGACCTCCTCGTGTTAGTTACTAATTTAGGAAATAAATCAATTAATTAATTAAAAGTGCATCGTAAAAGATTTTGTAAATTTATTGAACATAAATAAGTTGGTAACATTTTCAATATTCAATAAATATATTTTGTCAAGAACTATCAGTCAAATCATTTTTGTTTCTTAGAAAAATTTCATTTTGATTTAAACAGAATAATCATTCATTTCAACCGCCTAAATTTTACTGTTTTCTATCTCTTCAATTTCATTTAAAATATAAAACTGCGTTACACTAATACCTTTAAAGACAAAACAGTTGCTGAAGTAAAAAAAACATGACCTACAATTTCCAAGAATAAATAGTTAAAACATGACCTTAAAAAATAAGTTAATTGCAAGAAGATAAATAAAGATAATGAATATTCATAAGCAGATAAAATTATATTACATTAAGTGTATTAACAACACAGACATACTGTGGTGGATACTACTTATAAGTCATCAATAAGTAGTAGGTAGCAGCGCGTCAAAGGAAATCGGGAAGAATCAGTAAACAGCAGACGAGACGAGTTGCGAGAGGGCAAGAGGTGAAGTATGATCGAAATACAGAGGACAATCGAGAACAACCAAGAGAAGCAGGCTGATAAACGATACAGTCCAGACAACGCGGAGGATGTGCAAATTGATGCTTGGAAGTAATGTATGTAATATTTTATGACCTACTCTGTTTTCGCCCGATAAACATTGCTTAACCATTTGTTGTTCTTCACAATACAACTGAAACTTGTAAATAATAATACAGTAACAGAAATTTTCATAGCTGCGATACAATACATTTCTATGTTACGAAGTTAACTCTAACCTCTAAACCTCCTCCCCCCAAATATAAACTTTAACCTAACTGACATATCTAAAAGAAGACATGTAATTAATTAATATAGTGTGACAGATATGGGTGTATGGCTAGACCTTATATATATATATTGTATATTATTGTTGTTGTAATACATGCGTGTGAGTGACTAGTTGGCTACTTGATAAATCAGTCAGATTATTATGCCTGAGCAATAGATTAAGGCAAGGCTGGGTGCTAGCTGTAGGACATAGCGCTGCAGATAACAAGATCGATAATATCCGCCACCCCTGCTCAGATACAACACTAACCTCAAACTCATAATTCTCTTTAAGGATTAAAATGACTTACCTAACGATGTGATGTTATAACATTACTTTGAATGTAGTCTATCCTTTGTTAAATTACGTGCAATAACATTGCAACTAGCTATTCCTACATGACTGGTGACATTTTTAACAATCATTTATTGGGACCAGAAGTCATGTTAACCGTTGCAAATAACTATAAATGGAATATTTTCAATAGAAAGTTGTTAGGTCGGACTACAAAGAAGCGTAACAAACTTTCAGAACTGTGTTTCAGAACACTATTTCATTTATTCTAACTATGTGTAATGTAAACATTTTGTTTCTATTATTGTTACGCTCCGCTTGCCCTATCCTCCCGGTTAGCATAATTACTGTTATTATATTGTCTCTTGTTATGGACTACAGTCAATTAGTTGTGTACAAGTTGTTCCTATTCACTACCACTATTCCCCTCGTTTTGTATTCATGTTAATTTTCTAATTGGTTTGTTGGGTGGTCTGACTTTATGTATATATAAAAGAATGCTTGGAATATAATATGATTCCGTCTGGCTGATCTATTGGCTCGCATTCTTCTTATTTCGGATTGGGACTAAGTGGGCAGAGGGCAGGCGCGCACTAACCAACTAGGCACTAGCAATCGGCACTCGGCCAACCCAATCACCCAATACCTTGCGTCATAACAAAAGTATGTTAAAAATATATATATATATAATCATTCATTAAATGAGTGCAAAAATCATATAAAATACTGAATATAATAAATTAATTGAACACTAAAGACGTTATGAATAATTTTAGGCTAATAAGGTAGAAATGAATAGCTGTTGTATCACTGTTTATAAATCTTCTTTCAATAAAGATAATCTGCATATGGAATTGTTACCTCGATATTGATAAGCTGAAACAATATTTAATGTAATCACTTCTATGTTTCACTTGTAACGTAGAATTCTGATGAATTCTATAGACAATGAGACGAAGCGGCTATAACCTTAAAATTTAGGCTCTCTTCTTGTTGACTGTTTCACGCCAAGTGATAAAAACATGGAATACAAGGTTACGTTGCAGCAATTCAATCAAGTTCACAAGGCGATTAGAGGATTCTGAATTCCGTTAACCTGATGTCTTATTGAAAAGAGGACCGTATTAAACGTTACAAGGATGTATGGAAAGCACATCATGAATGGCAAATATACAATTTTTCAATGATGAGTTTCATTGAGTATACAGAGAAACATAATTTGATTACTGTCCTTTCATACCAGATAATAACGCTCCGAAGCTACAATAGATGACAAATTTTTTCAACTTCCACGAACACATTTAACGAATAGCTATCCGTCCAAGCTCATTCCTAGAAACATAAAACTACAATCAGAAAGGGTCTCTAACTTCGAAGTCTCAGAAAACTTGTTTAGTAGTGTCAAACTATGCACCATCCTCGCTAGCCGTATTATGATCCGTGTTTTTACTCGTTCATGTGGAACCAAACAAATCGATTGCACAAAGCGAGCGCTTATTAAGGACATCACCAAACATTACGTGACACGATCTTCACAAAGAGATAACAAACAGCTCAATTTCGGAACATCCAGTAGTCGCCGTGACACCAGAAGACCATTTTAAAGGTGTCTACATAGTTAAACGGACTAAGGTCAAGTGAGACACAAATCAGTATTTCTTTATACACACCTATTCATTGCCTTCCCAAATCATTTTCTCACCGGTTTGTCATCCACACTATAAAATACATCTAGCATATTTAAACTACTTATTAGTAGTATAAAATTTAAAATGCAGTCTTGGTGCTAATTTATGACAATACTGATAATGCCAAGAATAATACAATGATAACGCTTTAACAACAACGTAGAACCGGGCACACAAGACCATAGATTCAAGTTAACATACCACATTAGCACTATGAGATAACAGAGGTAACATAATAACAATACAAGAGGGGAGAGTGAAATAAAGATGTGCAGAAAAGAATAATTGGATTCAAGATTTAGATGAAAGTAAAAAGTGGATGAACTTGCGTCAATGTGACCGATTCTGAGCCATATCTCCAGCCACTGTATTACTGAATTACCTTCTTTGGAAATCATTCCCACCTAAGAAACCTTTTATAGTCCTAATAAGCGCATAAACATTTGGAGATGTTAAGTAACGTGACACATGTCTACGCGCATTAATTAATCTCACTACATTATTCATATCACTAATCTGCACAAAAAAACTATACTTAAAATAGGGACAGGATGTTCCTATTTTAAGTATATCAATATAATGTAGTCCGCTTATCTCAGGAAATCCTAAATAATCAAATAAAGTTGTATTTAAGGTATTTAGAATAATAAGATGTTCCTAAATAAAAAGAACACAATAACAATCGACGTATTATGATGTACTTGTTTTGAGGGATTGGAGTTTACTGCTAAAAGCAAAAAGCAGTGAGATTATGAATATTCATTCACCAATCAATCAATCAATTACAACGTAGAACTTTGTACATTCGTACATCAGTTCAAGTTGCCATGCCTCAATTAGCAGATAAAGATTAAATTGTCGGACCAAATCCCAGAGTAGGGGAAGGTAGTAACAGAGTAAGTACTAATGGAAAGGCATAGAGATCAGAGATGAGATTTGAGATAAAAAGTGATTCAGTAAAGAGAAATTATAATAAGCTCAGAAATTAGAATTTGAAGGAAGACAAGGAGTGGATGCACCTGCGCCATTGCGAACGATTTTGAGCCATATCACCTAAAGTTTCTAACCATTTGTTACGATCATCGTGTGGGCCCCAACCAGGTAGTCTGCATCTATTAACATGGCTCAGCCCAATTGTCAATGACTTCATGGATTGGTGCCATGTTTTGTTTGGCCACCCCTAGCTTTCTTCCAGCCTACTCCCACACCAGACAACATTGCTCGTTTCGGTAGACGGTGGTCAGGCATACGCAACACATGTCCTAACCACCTCAGCCGGTGAAGATTCACTACTTCATCGATAGGCTTACCGTATTTACCTAGTACTCTATTCCTAACCCATGCATTGCTTACTCGGTTGTCCCAGCAAACACGAGCAATGTTTCGGAGACATCTATGATCGAATACTAGGAGCCTACGAATATCCTCTATCCTTAAAGGCCATGTTTCACATCCATAAAGTAAAACGGGTCTGACCACTGCACAGTAAACGTGTCCTTTCGTCACTAAACGAATGTCTCGCCTACGCCACAAGTGACGCAGGTTGGCAAAAGCCGATCAAGCCTTATGTATACGGGCCGAGATTTCATCGGACACCAGACCGTTAGGACTGATGAGGCTCCCGAGATAAGTAAAACGGTTAACGCATTCAATAGTTTCACTTCCTATCACTAACTTTGGTGCCGAATTAGGCCAGTCCTGAAGTAACATTTTACATTTGGATGGGCAGAATCGCATACCAAACATAATTACATTCATGTTTAAGGTAGTCAAAAAATTCTGCATTTTATCAGTATCTTCACTCAGTAGAACTATATCATCGGCATATTCTAAATCAGTAAGTTTATCTCCTGGAAAGAGGTCAACCCCAGAGAAATCAGACGATGACAATGTTAACTCTAAAAGTATGTCCATGATAAAATTAAATAAAAATGGAGATAGCGGACAACCTTGACGAACACCACTAGAAGTGGTCAATTCCGAAGACAATCTGCCATAAGCTCTAACACGACATGTAGTGTTCGAGTAGAGAGCTTGTATAAGGTTAATGTACTTCTCCGGTACGCCTTTCAATGACAGACATTGCCACATAGCCTTACGATCAATAGAGTCAAACGCAGCCTTAAGGTCAAGGAATACAGCTATTGTTGGGTGTCTGAAAGTGTGCCTATGTTCCAGAACCTGCCTAAGTGTGAATATTTGGTCTATACAACCACGTCCGGGTCTGAAACCACCTTGGTTTTCTCGAGTTTGCTCTTCACGAGCTTTAGTTAGACGTCGAAATATTATTGAAGCCAATACTTTAGACACTATATTCGTTAAACTGATTCCTCGGTAATTGTCACACGAGGACTTCTGTCCTTTCTTAAAGACCGGAATGGTTAGTGTTCGAGACCAGTCAGATGGGATTACGTCTAGTTCCCAAATTCTAGCCAAGATCTCAGTTAATCTCGCTGCTAAGACTTGTCCACCTTCCTTAAATATCTCAGGGGTCAATCCATCTGGTCCTGCTGCTCTCCCTCGCCTTAAGTTTCCAATAGCCTTCACAACCTCACTGAGACTTGGGGGACCAATGTTAACCTAACCTCCTTAATACTTATTCTGTTTCATGATATACGAGAGATGCTACGAAGATTTCCATACATTTCGTCAACTAATTAAAAGATACATATGCAATTATACAGCTCAAAAATCCGACTAAGAAACAGAGATAATCAATATATGTATGAAATCAATGATTAGACATGTGTTGACAACTAATTACATCGAATACCGAGCTGGACAATGTATTAGTCATTTACGGATTGATTCTAATAGATCACTTCTGTTTGTTGTGAAGTACGATACATCCTCATTTAGAGTCAAAGTTGCTAGATGTTGAGAAATTTTAAACCAGAATAAAACACGTGTTCATAGATTCTTGATTTTAAGTTCGTTTACACCTGGTGCCAGTATATGATGAGAGCTTCAAATATATTTTAATTAACAGATATTACAAGTACTTAACTCAGAGAAGTTAACAAAAGGCAATAACCTACCGATTGCTAGCAATTACACAAATGTTTCCCAAAAATGTATACTTAAGTAAATTGATGGTCTGTAATAGCGTTGTTATTAGTAATAGTATTGGTGATGATAGTAAGATCGTTATCAATTCCGATTATAGTATGACTGAAGCAAACCTCTCTCAACTGATTAACATGTTAATTGAATTCTGAGTTTAGCTCAAACAGAAGTAGATCTAGCGTAGAATTTGAACCCATAGCCTAATATAATTCGAATGTGTTTGGTTCTTCAAGTTGATTGTCACGGACTGATCAGTCTGTTGCCATATATACGTCCTGAGCGAGTTGCCTCGATATAGCGGTAGTACACAAGCGTTGTTTGAGTTAAATTGTGACTGACAAGCGTCTGGCACGAAACGGACTGGGTTCGAATCCCGGAGTAAATATCAACATTAGGATACTCGCACATCCGGCCGACGAGTCCCCGATAGAACGAAACGCGCATCCTGGATTCCGATTGCCAGACACAATCTAATTTAAATCATAACCTAATAATTGAAAGGTGAACAGTTTGAACTTCTAAGCCAACATCATCAGACCTTCATCATTTAAGCCGTTAATGTTATCAATTTTAGAATTATATTACGCATAAGGCAAACACATTAATTTAAAAAAATTAACAAATGAAATGAACAAAGTATGAAAATAATCAACTTCCTCCTTCATTCGAGGCAAACGACAAACGAAGTAAAAGGAAAAAAACAATAAAAATAAACACTACAAATAAATGAAATCATTCGCATTGGAAAAAAGATGTCATGGATAATCATGGAAATGAGCAAAACAAACAAATAATACTATCACAAACAAGCGTGTACAGTTAGAACTATAGGCAACACAGTTTACAAGATCTCGCTTAACCATATACAACATGAAAATGAAGTAACACTAGAGGTAAATCACAAACGAAGAAAACGAAATGAAATAGAGTCTTGGTAACAACTTCTAAATAGGCATTAGAGAATAATAAAAAAAACTGGTTGTACAACGACTACCATACATGTAGCTTAGGCGAAAAAAAAAACACTAACAAGTTATAAGATACAAAGAAGAAGCAAAATGCCATCCATAAATAATCAAAACAAAAATGAGACAAGTACAAATTAAACTAAATTAAAGTCATTAGGATATTATTCGCATTGTCATACGGGTAAATAAAGAAGGCATAGGAGAGCGAGTAGTTTAGTTAAGTAGAATATTGCTTATTCAGTTACAAAATGAAAATGACGAAATAAGACATAATCCTTCAAAATATTTGGTAAATACAGTTCATTAACTAGTGATGATTTAGATGAACGTAACAAAGAGAAAATAGCTAGTCTTGAAAGCGATTGCAATGATGGAACTTGATCTATAGAGAAGAGAAGTAAAACAAATAACAGTTAACAATATCACTCAATACAAACTGACTAGTACAAGATTATTAAAATAATACTTTGCTCTATGCATTAAGTTGTCTGACGTAACTTATTTACTAAGTACAGATTCGTGTATTTGGCTATGACCTGGTGATTTTACTCGGCTGTTAAAACTAAGGTAGGTAAAGCAGGATACCAACCTGCAGCTTGGTAATTTGAAGACACACCAGTAAGCGACAACACCACGAACAGATCGTGTGCTAGGAATTCATTAAGTCTGATATTACCTAGATATATACAATGTCAGGAACTGGTATAATTATTCATCGTTTCATAGTCAGATAAGAGAAAAGCAAATGAGTCTAATTACGAAAAATGACGATAGTGAGAAGGTTAACATTACAAAATTTAAAGGTAAAGAGTGAAGCTGGAGAATCAACGTATTAAATAATATTAAAACTTACGATTTATACATACAATAAGAAACAACAATATATTTGTGCTACTATAACCGATTTTGAGCATCAATTAAGATTTCCGACCATAAACTATTGTTTTACGGTCACCAACTAGAAAGTTAATATCTATCACTATAGCTTAGGATCAACAGTCAACGATTACATGAACTGATATGATAGCATAATCCGATTTTTTATTTTGCGTATGGATGGTAAACACCAGGATATGAAACTTTGGAAGTTATTAATTGCTATTCACTATTGTAAACGTCGTTACTCGAAGAAACTTCCCTTTTGAATTTGAACTCACTTTATTCAGCACCTAACTAGAGGCAATCGATTCGACATATGAATGTACTGGATTGCATCCCATTAGATCGGAATATGAGTATAGTTTAGTCAATCGGTAATGAATATGTTGATGCATACACTGAGACTTAGCAAGTGTCGAAATCAGTAAAATAACAGGATTAAAACTGCAGAGCTTCCATGAAGCATCAATAGGTCCTGTTTCCTGCCAATATATAGTATAATAGAAATGAAAAGTTACAATACACTACGGAATGACCAAACTATCAACCCACTTACTTTGTACAGATTTTAGTAGTCGATAAACTGGACTTGTGCTTGATACATAATCAATAGGAGTATGGTTATCTTTATCTACAGAAAGTGGAGATGCACCGAATTCTAACAGCAAATATGTTATGTCAATGTCATTTAATTTCGCTGCCATATGTAAAGGAGTTGTCAATCGCACTCCACAATTCGGATCTGCACCTAATAAATAAGTAAAAGTTATGAATAATTACAATAAAAGTTGAACTAAAATAAATTAAGACTGCAGAGTGTAAACTGAATTACTGCAAGAGAACAATGCATCAATCGTAAGGTTAAGTAGACATACCTTTGGAAAGTAAAAGGTAAATTCCAGCATAGAACCTTCTTTGAATAGCTATATGTAATGGACAGAGACCAGACCGTTCAGGAGAATTTAAACTTGCACCAGCATTTATCAAAATTCTCATTGCATTAATAGATTCTATGAATGCATACATATAGTGCTGACAGAATTATAAGCTCACCATTCTGTGTAGCATAGATTAAAGGAGAGCCCCAGTAAGATGGTGGATTAACATCAACTTTACTTCTTAATAAAAGGGAAATGATCTCAGCTGATCCACTTAAGGCTGCATCACATATTGGAGTCTGTCCGTCAATATTACTAGCGTTTGCATGAACACCACTATCTAACAGAAGCCGGACGGCTTCAACATTCCCTAATAAACAGGCATGATGAAGTAATGTATTATTGTCTGCATCACGCGAGTGTATGTTGAATGTTTGCAAAAGATTTTGTAGGTCTTCGAAATCCCCTGACTTGAGAGCTCGAATCGCATCAATCATTTGACTATTTTTTCAATAAAACAAAAATTCCATTTAAATCTTAATATTTCTTGAGCTTTGTAAGAGACGTAGGTGGATGAAGTATGAGATATGACAGAAGACTACCAGACACCACGAACAAAAGAAAAAAGAAAAGGTTGTCGATTAGCATCAAATTTTAAAGGAATCTACCAAAGCAACTTACTGATAAAATTAGAGTTCAACACTGTTCAAACACTATTAAACTACCAAGTGACATCCCATGCTGCTAATAGTACACACACCCGCACCACGACTGTCACTCACGAATTACATAATTGACAGGAGGCTTTAACCTCTCACTACACATTTCTGTGCGGTAAATAAATTGATACTCTAAAATCTTTGACTAACTATATTCGACCTAAAAGAAGGGTGATAATCTTCAGTAACAAGGATAATATGTTCATTAGATGGTGCTTATCCATGCAGAATGCCATAACATGAATATCATGCTCCTCTTGAATTGCGTCGGTTGGATTAATAACACTTGTTCGGGCGCACAGCTTGAAACACCGGTCGCTTAATGGAAGTAGCTAAATTTTATCCTAAGTTAATTCGTTTATTTTATTTAAAAATTTTAGTGACGACGTGTTTATCAAACCTCTACCACAAAGATGATAAAGCAGTATAGACTAACTACACTTTTAACCCTCGCAAATAGATGCTAATTAGACGGCTCTATGCTTTTCGCAACAGTCGCCAAATTAAGTCACGCTACTTATCTACCTCTCATTTGGTGGATTTTTCGTTGAATGCAAAAACGTGTGACCTGCAGGTCACCACTACCCATAAGTACAGAACTCTTAACTCTCAAGATAAACTTAAAACATGATCAATCAGTTTGTCTAATAAATGAAATATGTACATGGCAATAAGGCTCTCCTCATTCCTGGATAGCCAAGGATGTATATAACTCAAAATTTACACCCTCACCTCCTAGTATCGGAACTCTAAGATCCCCGCCAAAATGAGATGTTCAGTGTCAGTTGTAAAAATGGTAGGTTGAAAGACCTGTGTATTAGTAAATAATCCCCCTAAGAAGTAGTTATGTGGGCTTTCACTAATAATGCTGATCATATTCACTTTAGTGAATATAACTAGTTGAGAGAGCTCGGTTATGTATCATTACCAGATCACGACACTACTCACTATGGAAGTTAACTCCTTCGCCAGTAAACCAGAATGTTGGTGCAAATGAGCTACCTGACTGGTTAAATCGGAGCAAGATTTAATCCAAGGATGATGGGTCCCAAAAAATGTTTTAGAGGTCAGAGATATCACGTTGTTTAGAAAAATTCAAATTAATTAATGTGTCGTTGGCTGTGTTAAAGGTGGGGGATATCCTCGTAGCTTATCATGGGTATAGTTAGAATAGTTAAAATGAAGATCGACATCATTTTCAGAACCTGAGTAGAATGGGTATGGTGCGGGATTGCTAGGGCTCAAGGCATACTGGTGCTTAGTAGGCGCCATAGAATTTCATACGAGGCTATTTATGCCAGAATAATAAACAGTGTCATGTCTAGGTGTCCCACTTGGTCTATTCTGGTGATTTAATGAGTTTGGCTCTGAGGTATTATGTATGTGGATACTGACTACCTTGAATATTAATGAGTTGACTACACTTTTGAAGATAGGGTATTGAAACCAGCCTTACAATGTAATGAAGCAGTAGGCGTAGCTAAAGGGAGCCATCGTTTTGTAGATGATGTCAAAAACCTTGCTTGGAATATTTTTTAGTATCAAGGATTTCTTCAATCTCGGTTTTCCCCTTATTTAAATTGCCCACGGGGACTGCCCATACAGACGCTGAACTGGAAAGCCTAATATTGGAAGTTGCTTGATCTGAATCTAGGTTGCATAGAAAGTGGTTGTCAGAAGTCTGAAATGAAATTTACACGCCTTTGTGTTGTGACTCCCGTTTGCTAGGTACTGATACCATCAGGGGATCCCGCTTGCAGCACTAAGTAGTGCAGTTAGGCATTTTACATTTGTAGTGTTATATCCTATATTGTTTGACCCTGAAGTTTCCACTTTTAAGTACTTTTGGCTAGTAGTTTTATCCTTAACTACACAACTATTCTGAAACTTCGTAGATGCAGTAATTAGCTTCTCGGGTTGTTTTTGATATTTGTATTACTGGTGTACGATCGGGTATGATTGAGTCTATTAAACCTAAAGTCAATAGATTAGCAGCTTATTTGTTAGCAATGTTGTTATCAACTGAGCTTGTGAACTTTCACGAGCTCGCTTTTTTGAAAATATGACCCACAAGTGAGTAATTGCAGTTTCCGTATGTTAGCAGATGTAGTAACGTCAGCCAAGACAATTAAAGCGTAACAATTACTAGCTTTTTACGGAATACTTGAAAGGCTAGGAAAAAATGAAACGTATTGCCCTATGATCAAATATTTATTTTCTTCTCCACCCATCACTGCCTTCTGACTTCGACCTATTTTATCGTGTAACTTTGATCAGTTTAAAGTCATTCTAGTCATACCGTAAGTGTAACTCGGTCATATTCACGGTGTACTTCACCTATAATAATCCTTCTAACGTGTTTTTTAAAATAAAAACTCAGTTTTACTTTGAAGATGTTCACTGATAGTATTGATACCATTTGTTCTGGTCAGGTGCTCGAATTGTTGACTACACTATGAGAAAGGCAGTCTCAAACTATGCTTATCTTCTTGTGATGTTAAGATCTTCTCATGGTGCCCTTGGAGACAATTAGCCCTGGAAATAGGAGAACCAGAAAGAAATGTTAGCGTGTCTACACTTTCGAACATTGGTCATTAGATTTAGTGAACGATTCTTTCCAGAGACTTGGCACAATTGTTCCAGGTTACGATATTTGTTGCGTTCCATCCAAGACAGAAGGAAAAGATTAGTTAATGGGTAAGAATAGGGATAACAAAGAGATTGCTTCTACAGTATTGTTTAGTGTTTGCAGAGATTACATAGGTATCATATATTCCCGAAAATAGTTTGGTTGAAGCTTCTTTGATCTCAGCACAAAACTCTAATAATTATTATCACCAATCAGTTATAAATGATAAAAAGTGGGTTGAAGGCAATTTTAGAACTAATTGCACTTCTCTAGTCATTGTAAATCACATAGACAAAACAGGGTAATCACTTACTGCTTGTGATTTCCTGATTTTCCTGTAGTCGCTCACTAATTTTACAGTCAGTGAACAATACTTGCAAATGGCAATTCGACGATTTACCTAACCGAATAATTTCGAGGACGTAAGAAGGTTATGTGATTATGACAGCTGTGCTCTACTGGTGGGGTTCAACTATTTTACTGCAGTTGACAGGCTTTTGTTACTGGAACGAATCGGTATGATACAGATATTTGGGGGATTATTATTATCAGGGTTTAGAAGAGATTCATTAGTAAATCCTTCCATGACTCTTTACGTTGAAGGTTTTGACTTCTTTTTGAATGATCGATCATTATTATATGTAGTTGAATTCTGTACATTTTGTAACACTACTGCCGTCATTTCGCTAACAACTATAACGTGTGTTCTGATACCCAAATGGTACTCGATAGGGCTAAGCACTCAAAATCTAACAGGGGTTTCACTGAAACCAAGTGATATATATTCCGTCAGTATCCCTCTTATGCGATCCTGCAGTAACAAAATAGTCACTACCACTTGTTAGAGCTGCAGGCATCATGACGAACCTACTATAAGCAGAATTAACAGTGTCTTCTCAGACTTGAAACCTACATCCTACTATGCGAAAAAGGTGAGCTAGACATTGAATAACCTAATCAGGTGAGAACCTTTATTAACTTAAAGCCGATGAAGTTGTGGATAGGCTCAAATCGCACGACAAAACAATAGCATTTTATATACCTGATCGATTCCTTCCAAGTAAAGCAATGACGACCATTTCAAAAGCCTGCTGAATGATATATATCTCATGTGGATATAGAAGACAAAAATAAAAGACTGGTAACTAGTTGCCCAACCCTGTTTTGCTTTATATAAACCCCATAGACAACAGTAGGTTTAATACTAGCCTTAGGCACATAAAGATAACTGTAGACAAAATGACTCTGCAACGAAAGACAGTTAACCATTCTGATAATATTACTAACCATGCCAAGATACGAAACTTGGTACAGCTGTTCAATAAGCCCCTCAAACCTTCCCGAACTACTGATGTTCTTCGCATTTCACATGATGGTTTGATTGTTAATGGCCATAATATAATTGCCAACCAGTTTAGCGATTTCTTCAATATAATTCAGTTGTAAACCCCTGGACGATATTGAGATAGATACTACCAACACGACTACTAACCAACTAGAATCCGTTTCCTTCACGTATGACAGCATTTATAAATATGCAAACTTCACTTAACACTTTAAGTAATTATGGAGTAGATGGCATGGCATCCACTTACTTCAAATTCGGTGGACCCAATATCCTATTAATCCTACTAAAACTGATCGACCTTTCCTTGACAACACGTACTTACACAAATAGATGGAAAACCTCATACATATGCTCTCAATTTAGATCAAGCGACAGGACAAACTTGCATAACTATAGACCCATAAATATTACCCCGGTTATCTCTAGAATAATGGGGAAAACAGTATGTGACGAAATGTTTGATTATTTACTCTCCGAAAAATTTATCTTCAACTCCCAACATAATTTCTCAAAGCTAGGTCTTGTATGACTTGTCACTTTGAATTCTTTAACTTTTATCTATAGTTAACGCAGCCTTGGGTACCTGGCATTAGTGTCGTACTTAGATATATCTTTAACTTTAAAAGTTATTAACCACAGGCTTTTAATAGGCAAACTGTTCTTTGGGCCTAATCCGCCACCCACCATGGTCTTCTATCCTCTACACTTCACCAGATCCTCCACTGAAAAGCATTTTATCTGATTCCCTCGATGCTGTTCTGATCGCTTAACGTCTATTTTCTCTTTTTGTTGTGTGTTTCTCACAACTTGTTGCCGCTCTTACTTCCACTTCCGATCGTTCCACTTTTGTGCTTATGGCCAGGTCATGTTGTTTGCTGGCAATTATGGTCTCCTTCCGTATATCAATTGAAATGACGACTTCTTCGCTGTTGTTCCTTGACTCGAAGCCCGATGAGCTAACAATATCATCGGTAATTCCGACTCCTAGTTAACCCCTTTTGTTGCCAACCATTCTTTTAGCGTGTGATTATTGCGCTCTGTAAATCCGCCGGTCTGCGGATGATAGGGTGTTCTTCTGACCCTTTTGATACCTAAATGCCCAAGACGAGCTGCGAACTCTTCGCCCACGAAACATGAACTTTGGTTAGTTAATATCATTCTCAGGACGCCGTAGTCGTTACGACGTACAGCATTACTGCATCAGTTACCGTGTTTCCTCTTGATCAGGAGTCACTACGGCCTCTTCCAAACGCGTAACCTGTTCGGTCATCACCAACATGTATTGGTTACCGCTCGATATCTGAGGAAACGGACGCATAACATCCACTAACCACTATTTTCAAGAGATACGTTAAAAATACGAGTAATTCCATAAATTTTACAAATAGTTTGGGAGTTAGCATCTTGACTGCCTAATATTAAATGTGGCAGGATTGGAGACGGACGAGGCAGTGTAGCTACAGTGCTATCAATTTTCATCTCGACAAACGATCTGGAACGAATGTCCACAGGTAATTCAGGACTTAATGTTTTGAGACCTCAGTTGAAAATTGATACATTGGTGGCATTATGGAAGGAACTGACCTAAATTTAAATAAAATGGGACTTTAGGTAGCTAGCGCCATCAATGGAACATAAACTGGATGGGTAGTAATAGAAAAAAATAAAATTCCAAATTTATGTACTGATATTTCAGAAGAAGGATCAATACCAGATGAACAACCTGAGCAAATGCCTAGTATTTTTTATAATATGCAGTCACGATGGTGATACTCAGCGATATCTACGCCATCAACGTTCTTTGTATTTCGACAGCAAAGTTTCGGAATTGAGGCTTCAAAACCCAGAAATCCTCGTTTAATCTAATAGGACCTGATTCTGCGAAAACTTCCGATGAAAATGCCCTATTACCACCTATATTTATAGCAGTTTTTATGTGGCTAGTCTGAAATACCTTGAATGGACTTAAATCCAGTAATAGATTCTTTTTGTTCAGCCGTAGAGCTTTAGTGATGCTGGCTGCTTCTGTGCATATTACCTTTCTTTCCAGCACACATCGGACATCCGTTGAAAGATTAGGATGCTAATCCTTAGAGATCCATATGTCAGTTCGAACTGTTTGAGGTCCACTGCTCTTTATAGCTTACATAAATGAAATGTGCAACTGCACCAGGATGGTAGACCTTTTATATAAGCTGATGATCTTAAAATAGTGTACTGATTCCCTTCTCGCGAATTCGTAGACATATTCAGTGTTGTCACTGCTGAACTTAAGAAGGTCGCAGTATGGTGCACGAAGTCGAAGTTTAAACTTAATTCTTCTAAATGTGGTTGGATATGTTCTGGATATAAGGGCCTTAATTTTGATCTCTCCATTAATGGTGATAAGTTATATATGCTCCGATTAGTACAGAACACTTTAGTATACAGACATTAAAGTTGAATCAAATTCCGAATTGCATACAACGTAACGTCACTTTACTCTCCGTATTCTTGCGCTTGATCGTACTCTGGACTATAAAATTCGATGCGTTAAGTTATATTAATAATAATTCATTCTCAAGTAGCATTTTGTACATGAGAACATACCAGTTTACAGGTATGATCAGAGTGATATGGTTTGTTTCTAAAACAAGATTTGATAGAGAGTCACTATTATGGAATCCGCACTATATAAAAATAATAATTAATTACAGAGCCGAAAGTAATAAGGTTCACGGTTCACAGTACTAGGGTACTAGAGGTATGTTTTGCATTATAGAGCACTTCCAACAAACAACCGCACACTTTTCATTTGTAGCGCTGTAGTCCACGAAAATGACTGTGAGTAAGCAGAATGAACTATAGAGACTTCCCAAAAACGGGATAAGGCTGAGTATTTTAAATTTGGTTAAGAAAGCCAATTTGTGTGGGTTGGTCTTGAACATTGATTTATTGATGCAATAATTACGCTCCCAACTATGGTTTGGAGTCAGTTGCTTAAATGAGACCAATTCCCTACGAGAGCTGATCACAAACTATGGGAGACAGTGACATAAAAGGATACATGAAATAGAAGGAAAAAAATCAATTTAATTAGGGATGGCGAAGTGGTCAGTTTTAGGCCAGAATCTTCTTTTTTTCGTTTTGTTTTCTTACTACAAAGTTAATGATTGTAGTGTTTTCAGTTCTAGAACCCTAATAGGCCATTACTGATTGATTCGAGGTTAAGTGGTAAGTTGTCAAAGATTTGGTACAAGTTTTTAGATTCTAGATATGAGGGGATCAGTCGTTTGAATGTTATGATATAAATGGTAGTGCGAATATTTTGTGATAGTTTATTCCAGAGTTCACTGCAAAATACGACAAAGATCCCACAGCAACATTGTGTTTGGTACTTATTGATAAGTAATACTGTTTTGTTGTTCCGAAGATCGTATCTGAACGTTTGGCTTCATGAGGGAGAGAAAGCTGAGAATGATATTACGTTGATAAATTTATGGAATAATATTAATTTGTGTCTTAGTCGGTGACGACACAGAGATTTTAAAGAGTGTTTTACATCCAATCGTGTAGTTCATGTTTCCGTTAGTTTCCAGAATTTGACGTGTCAAACTTCCTTGTATTCTTTCTACTCGTATCCTATCTATGCCATTCATGCTTGAAAAGATAAATGGCTAGTACTTGAGTGTAGGTCCCACACATATCTTAATCAAAGTAAGTTCGGTCTCTTCTGTATAGAAGTTTTAAAGCAGGAAACCTGTTAATCTTCGAGTTTTGGAGATTATAGAAAAGGCGTGCTCTGTGAACTATGAGTTGCCGCAATATTTAATACTCAAGTCGCTTGTTAACTGGAGTATTTGAACGTTGAACCCATTAGAATAAAACGTGAACTGGGGGTTATGGTTGCCTGCGTTAACGATTCCACATTTACTGTGGTTAAGTGGTAATTGCCGTTTTCGGCTCCAAGTAGTTAGGTCCTTTTTGATTAGAGTCATGCTTTCTTCTAAGGCATTCGTTTTAAAACTATGTACTATCTTAATATCATTCGCATATAAACACGGTCGGCCATGCTTTATAATGTTATTTATGTCATTTATGTAAATAATGAACAATAAAGAAACCCAGTACACCTTTATGCTATAACCTAAGCAATTCAGCTTCGAAAATAATAATGCTACATTCTAAATCTACTCTATAGAAATTATTTTGCTAATTAATTCTCCAGAATCTGTAACTATTTGCCCCAAGCCATTCGGGAAACAGATTCACTTCCTTTATTTGTACGACATAATGGTGATTTCATCACATCTGATATCTCATTAAAAATGTTCACACCAACCATCGTTTCTTACTTCACTAGCAAAATAATAGGGACTCTGAACGTGTGGGCACCATTCATCTGTCTTAGTCAGGTGCCAATGTTCTTCCGTTTTAATCCATTTATAAGCAGAAGTGTTACAGATGATAACGTATAAAGCTAGTATGGAACCTACTGGCATAATACTAATGTCTTCTCTTCAACGTCCAAGTTCCATATACTCTTGGTCTTATCTTGTATCTGGACATGCTCAATGATCCATTCTGTTCATTCTCGGCCGTTTTTCAGAATTGTAATACCCTGGTCAAGAAGCGCACGGTTCTTAGTCATATATGCACCATGATACAATACACATATTTAGCGTCCTAGTACTGTAAACTTTGATGCTGTTGGTTTGGTTCTAAATCCATATCTATAAATGTTATGAATGTCCTGACAGTGGAACCTGGTCATAATATTTGTATGTATGTAAATCAATATTATTCTGATCGTGCCTGTAAATTGGCATGCTCTCATGTACAAAATAATACTCGAGAATAAAATCAATTTATCTATTCATTTAAGAAAATGCAGTCCGCATATTTTCGAATCCCAACTCAACGTGCTTCTTCCCATTAAGTAACAATTTTCTGCATATAAATCGGGTAGAATAGAACCTTAAAGGTGCTTACAAACTCTGTTCAGCAGGCTTTTTACATCTATATCAAGAGTCTTGTACTTCCCTGTAGCAGCTTTCTGCTCATATCGAGCCCATACTCACCTTTAATAAGGCTCCATCGAATTTAAGTGAGTCATAATAATTCACAATAATTCTTCACTCATTAAGTCGACTCGCGATCTTTCTTATCTGATTATCGCTACACAGTTCTCTACTATTCAGTGTGATTCGGTCTTCTCTTCAATCATTCATCTTAATCCTAACAGTCCCTAATCTCCCTTGCACTAGTCTGCTCAAAAATTGGCTCAAACAGCCAGACTGCTCTGTTGAACCGATATCTAGTTGCAACAAGCACATATTACTCAGATGAAGATGATATCTGCCTCTTCGCAACTCATTCATTGTTTCTAAACTTTTAGTAGTTAATAAGCTGTCACTTCATAATTAAACATCAACGCTAATAACTATAGCCCTATTAGTTAAACTTTCTTTCACTACGAATGAAGCATTCAATACTACATATTGTGTCGCTATAATGGAGAGTATAAACGGAGTGGCGGTTGTGTAATGTTACCATTGCTTGCATTCGACCAATTGATTTAATCTTTTCAATCCCACTCCCCGAAAAAATCTACCTCTGGAAAGGCTTTTCTTGCACATTTACTAATAGGCAACTAAATGTTTTCTGATAATGTTGTACTAACAGGTTGTGCTCTGGACTCTCGTAACATCTATGTATTGCTTAAAAGTGTTACTTTTCTCTTCTATAATAATTAGAGACATTTTAAGATTTAGCACATACCGTTGGACTATGCTTTATACCCTTGAATAGTTGCCATTATTTCATTGTGGCTATTTGCCAAGTCAAGATGAGACTTTGGACATAACCTTTTGAAAATATACTACTTTATACCGGCAATAAACAACCTCCCGCTAATGGCGAACCGTTACAATCTCTCATGTAATCTATTCACACCTGTCTTGTATAATCTATATGTTAATGCTATTTATGCATTTATTCTCCTTAAATTCTTGTTGTTTCGTGCATCAGTTAACTTCGTTGTATTATTATGACCGTGCCTATAAAGTGGCATAAATTCTTTGCAGAATATAATAATAATGACTCGCTCTCTATTCGTAAAAGTATTTGTCGATAACTTTGTTTTGCTCAGACTTGACCTGGTTGTAACTAAAGAGCTGTTCAAGCGGGCAGCCAACGTAAAACAGAGTAGCCCTTCATATTCATTACGAACGTCAGAATGAATTTAGGTAAGGCCCGTAGATTTATGTAGGTTCGACAGCCACGGGATCTTTATGGCTATAAATGGCCCGAACTCCACAATATAAGGGACAATACCGGGCAGGTTTTGCTAATCGGCAGTTAGTGTTGGGATATTAACTTGAAATAAGCTAAATGCCAGTTTAAGAACCTCTAAATGAGATCTATGTACTCTTCTTGAATTCCGATCCAACAGATTTATGGTGTGTTGTCAAATTTCCCCATTTGGCTCACTAACGGATTGTATTGCACTTCATACACTTTGTCAAGAAAATCAGTGGCATGGCATCATTTCCTTCTGGTTTTTAGGTGAATTCATCAACACTGTCCCTTAAGTTAACTGATCCCTCGTAGTAATTAAAAATCCAAACATTACACATAATGATCCTGTTGAGTTATAAATGAGCCATAATGTAGGAAAATATAAATCTACAGTATTAGCAATGATAGCAGGTAGATAACTGTGAGCAAGTACTGAAGCGTCTCATTGTTTTCAAATCAGCTATTTCAAATGTTGTTAAAAAAGCAGACTGTAAGATTTGTATTATACACCTTAGCGCCAATTTTGCACGTGAGTGGTTCTAGACAATCATATTGAACTTTTGCTCATGGTTGTTTTGTCCATTTTTCTACTCTTCAGACTGTTCAAAGTTATTCCAAAGAACGCTTCCTTTAGTAGGTAACCAAATGCATACGAGAAACACCGAATCTACCCAGCTTACAAGACGATAGGTTAAATTGCAGACATGCTAAAGGTTAGAAAACGCATTTAGACGTTTCGACAAAGTTGCCAGTTTAAATTAACAAAAATATAAAAACAAATTAAAACAGAACTAATGTTATTAAATATTCCTCCTATAATTAACATTTTTGTAGACAGGTGATCGAGGTTTGTTAGAATGCGTTTCTTGGACCTTCTAAAACAGCACAAATTTGTATGGAAGCTGGTTGTTTCCGTTCTCAGTTTTCTGTGGCTGTCACAATATTTATGTAACCAAAGGTGAATTTCTTAGTTGTGAAATATAAATCTATTGTTTTATGTATATTGCTTGAGATGAGTTGACATAAATTTTGTAAGTGACATGAAATAATACATAAATTTCACACTAAATTTATATATATATATATAGTGAGTAATGACTAACTCCCTCGTTCTTGCTTTACAGTGCACACAGTTCAAACTTGT
Organism: Schistosoma japonicum; assembly: GCA_025215515.1. Taxonomy (NCBI): domain Eukaryota; kingdom Metazoa; phylum Platyhelminthes; class Trematoda; order Strigeidida; family Schistosomatidae; genus Schistosoma; species Schistosoma japonicum. The sequence goes on along the minus strand of CM046062.1, from coordinate 7,222,124 downwards.
CTACTAAAAATCGTGGCTGAAGACCACGTCTGTAATCATTAAAGGTGTACTCATCTGAAATTCTTAAAAATAATTGAGGACGTTATGTAAATACTAACTTTGGTGCATGATTGTTGATTGGCATATATCTCTAGATTCATACACAAGTAAATGGTTGTTCAAAGTCGCCTTCCATCACCATTATGTTTATTCCGGTATCTCTAGTTCTTCGATACTACATTTTTACTTTAGGTTCTCTGTGGTAACGTTTCTGTGTTTGTTTTCATCAAATATTGTGATGCAATATTTAGCTTCAAACTTTACCAAAGATAATTCTTAGAATATTGAGGATCTGGGAAAATTAGGAAACTTTATGATAGGCATGGTTGATGTTTATTCAAATATTAAGACGATGGCCGATTGTAAATAAATTCATAAAGTGAATACTTTTGTAAGCATTTGTAACTAATGTTATTAATGCTAGTTTTAGTGGGAACTACTAGCTTAAGACATTCAACAGCGCATCACCACCAAACTTGACACAATGCAAAACGGTTCTCTTCTTTTAGGTTGATAGTGCAGACGTTATAAACCCATGTATTCAGTGACTACTGCCAAATGCATCCTTATTTGTTGTTTTATGCTAGTGAAGTTGATTTTTACGGCTGAGGTGATTAGATCAAAATCAAGAATTGTTGACTATAGTGCGTGATTTTAATGACAATACTGAAAAGAATTATGATTTACGACCGTTATTAGGATTAAAATCAAGAATTATCTTCAAACCTAGCAACACAATCTGAATTTAAATTTAGGAATATTATATCTTGTTAAGGTTGAAGTTATAGGCAGGGTTTAAAGTTTCATTTCTAAGTTGCAATTTAGGGCTGAGAGTATGATTTTAGACCAGTATTTAGAGTTAGGAATCTTTTGTGAAATTAGGATTTTAAGTTAGAACAAATGATTATAACCGGATTTATACTAACCCAGTATTTGGGAATGATAAAATTATCGTTTGTGGATAAGTTGAGGTACAAATTTTTGCACCGTTAATAAAGTAAAACTACTTACACCTTGGAAACTTAAAAAAATAGATTCATTTTGGGAACCGTACATAGTTGTTTGTTCGAACTGCTCTGTTGTATATTCCCCTGCTAATGTAACTTAATATTTTACTAAAGATTTCTGTGGGAGCAGAGGCACACTAAAATTGGTTTTACTCAATACTCTTTAAAAATTGAGTACTAAGAAGAAGAACTGGTTTTGGAGTAATTTGATTAGTGTACATAGGTCAAAACATCTCAAGGAAATTTTAGGATTGCTCATGCTTCGCCATACACATCAACTCCATCGTAAAAGATCTGTCAAAATCACTTATTTTTACGAACAACCAAGAAAATATACTCATTGGTTTAGTTCGTTACATCAAGACGAACACCAAATTAGTAGGAGTGGTGTTACATCAGTGAGAATAAAACAATCGGCAAAAAGCGTAATATAAATTATAGTCAGTAAATCGATGTCAATCTTTTGAGAGTGCAAATTTATAATTTTAATTTAATATTAAACTAGGTGACCGAGTTTTCTAGTTATTCGTTTATTTTAGACTCGAAAATGTATGCTCGAACATTGACGTTAAACAACCAACCCATCAATTAGAGCTGTAAATTCAACCATCCTTAATGATGAAACCATGTGACATACTTTCTGTTTCTCAAACAGTATATAGTCTTTATAAATTGGGTTACTATCCCCTTTCACCAACCAAGCAGCATATATTCTATAAGTAAACGACAAGGGGTGCTTTTCAAATGAATGTAATATTATTTGAACGAAATAGAAAAATTGAACGAAGTTGTTGTTCAAAGTGTGATGTTATAATATATCTCCATTAAAGCATCATGTAGAAACTTCAATATGTTTTGTATCAGTGGAATAACGAATAGCCAATATTTTAAGTATATTTCGTAGTAAGACATTTCAAATATGCAGAGAAAAATGGTTCATAAGTATCACTAAATTCCAACATTAAAACCTGTTGAAGGTTATTAAAAGCTTTATTTGATAGAAACACTAACAGTTACACTGCTTCTTGTTAACACTTGACACTTTAAACACTTAAAAAAATTGGGAAATAAGTTATTGTGTTACTACAATGATAGGATATTATATATTTAATACAAACGAGCGATAAACGTTACTGTGAATTATCAGGCTTTTACTTATCTATGTATCATCTGCTGTTTCCTGGAAATATGATACAAATTCACTGCTTTATCAATTACCTGCTATAGGTGATCGGTGGTTGTCCAGAATTCAGTTAAATGAGATAAAAATTTCATCGTTATAGTATGCAGTTGGAAGCGGCCTCATTTATGACTTTCATGGATTGTTGAGGATTTGTATTACTTGATTATTTTATAGCTTGTCTCAGGTACATACTTTATAACGACAGTAGGTGAACCTAGTTCTCTATCATCAATCTCTTTAAACTAACTAGTTTGTTGATTATTGTCATACAAGAAATATTGAAACTATAATTAAGTCAAGACAATATGTCTATTAATATTTTTTATTTAACCCTGATTAATAAAATAATACCGAAACAAATGTATTTTACAATACAGCTTACAGTACAACTTAGTTATCACATAACTTTCTGATATATTGCCAAATGTATCCTAACAGTTTAGTAAATAATATATGAAGTAACACTAAATACTGAAATAACTATCTCATATTTGTTCTGCATAGAATTTATCAAGTATTACGAATGTAATTCGTTTCCTTTGACATTAATTGTTTTTATATCGAAATTCTATTCAGAAGAGGTTGCTTCTATATGAAAAAATTTTAATTAAATATGAGTGCTATTCTACTTGATGATGAAGTTCCAATCGAAGCTGTCCGTTGGTTGTATTTTCGTCGTTCTGGGGGTGTAAGCACATGGAAACCATTTTGTGGATATGATTCATTACGTCTTGAAATAGCTTATCGAGAACGTTGCAAAGGTAGTACAGATCCAGTTCATGATAAGATTACTGTTCGTGGTGAAATGTTTGAAGTGGATATGGAAAGTAGTTTATGTATTCCTATCTATTGGTTCGGCAAAAAACGATCTCCACATAATAAGAGGAAAACATGGTGTTCAACCCAGGTAGTACGCGCGGTATGGTTTCAAATGATTAACTGGTTACCTCTGGATGCAAGATTGTCTGAAGTCATCGAATATGAACATCGTACATATGCTATACCAAAGTTAAAAGAAGTGACGAAAAAAGGTCATAAGCGTAAGTATATGTAGTAATTTTCATTAAATTTTATTTGGACGCTTTTACAGCTATTCATAAATATCAATCAAATAATCATTCAATTAAATGGATGCCAGATGGTACCATTTATTTAGTTACAAAATCTGCAGAGCCTTTCGGTAAAGTTAAATTGCATGGTGGACTAAGTAAGTTTTCCATGTTTTGTTTTGTTCAAGTGAAATATTTTACTTTAAAGGTAGTGTTCCTATAAGTAGAGGATATAATCGTCCAGCTGAAACTAGTGACAAACCTCCACCTATCACTCATTTATGCTTTGTTGTTCATGGAATCGGTCAACAGTTGGCTAGTATACGTCATGAGTGTGCCAAGTATGTTTTATTTATTTGTAAAATATTTTTTTATTAATCTATCAAAGTTTGTGTTAACAGTGATTATGAAGTGACTTAAAGCTGAAATTATGGTTTAAGAAGATCAAACAAAGCGACAAATAAGTAGACGTGTCGGAACTGCAGATGTTAAACAAATCAAAGAATAAATGTATCTGAAACATTATGGTTGACTCTGAACTATATCACTTAACGTTATCAATCAATAATCAAGGCTATCGCCTGCGCCTTGATCAGAGAGTTTGCACCCGACTACACAGATCAGATTAACAGTTAACAGGTTCGTGGACCAATCCTACGTTTTGATTTAGGTGTCTCTAGTTTTTGAACCAACCTAGTACTCAATCAATGTAGCACATCAAGGTAGAGTGTGGATGAACATAGGTATTGTAGGCTCCAGCTACTTCAGTCAGTGAAGCCTTACGGCTGTATAAACTGATTTACCATCTTTGTTTAACACCTTATCTAACCACTGATTGTAGTTACCGAGGGTACACCAAGTTTATGTACCATTCCTTAGCTTTTCTCTATTTTACTTAATTGATAAACTTAAGGCTTCTTTATTTTAATTTTCATTAATGACGATAAAAGCAACTGAAAGGAAAACAGCCTGCATGGAACTGACTGAATTTCCAATGTTTTCACATTAACTAGATTCATTTGATGTACAAGTTATTTGTATTTAATAATATGTTAATACTTCTCATCACATAACGATATTTCACATTACAACAGTTTAGCAAATCAGCTGGTTAGGTACCAAATAACTGGACTAGTAATTCAGTCTAGCGCTGTTAATAAGTAACCATTTATTGAGTAGTAATTGTTGCTAAATTGTTTAACTCTTAATGTTGTTCGAATTCCTTCTATCCTATTTAAACTATAGCTCTTCAATTAGGTCTTTTTACATTTTGATGAACCCTGACTGTAACGCGTACAATTCTATGTTTCAAAAACCGTTCACTCTGCATAGTTGGCGCTAAACATATAGAATTACTAACATCCGTTAAACGTAGAATAATGCAAAATATTTGTTATTCTAATAGATACTCTAAAATTTTGTGATTTTTGCAATGTGTGGTTTAATTACTAAGTTTTCATTGTTATTCTGGCAGTACTATTAGTCCAAATTTCATATTGAAGCAAGATTTTTAAAATTATTTCACATATAACAAGTCAATTTGTTTTCATAAGCTTGTTTACGATTGGTTGTCTTCAAAGTGCTTCATATACCACTGAAATCTCTTTAATTGTTTAACCAGGTTGCTATTTGACTATAAGACTGACTGATTTATTTAATCCACATCAATTTGTCTGTTATTGATCTAAACAATAAATAATGTAAGTTTTCTGTAGTTAAAATATTAAAATTCTATCAATCAAATTTGTACTTATAGATCTCTAAAAACAATCAAACTGTATAATGACGTGTTATGACCCTGTTTGTAATTAGCACAAACTAATAAGCACTTCTATAGTCGGTCTATCACTCACGAGTGTGTTAAAGACAAACGTTCTCTTTGGACTACATCAATGTGTATACGCGTGTATCAGCACTTATAGAATAAACTACGTTAGGACCGCCAAGTTAAAATTTTTTAAATGTGTCACTAAGAACAAATTTGAGTAGCTTTAAAAACAGGGCCTGAAAACTATCAACAGCTCCCCATTGAAACATCTCATCAATACTGGCCACATTCCTTCAATATCACACAAGCAACCACATGTACCAGCTCAAATTGAGCTCATATTCAAAACATGTACACTAAAGTAGCTATAACAATTTAACAGTTCAAGCGGTAACTCTATCCCCAAAATTTGTACGTGCAATTGTCCATTTTACCATGAACTTAACGCCATTAATGGTTTCTTTGCTTATTTTGCTTCTTTAGTTTTCATTGGCCTTTTTTCATCATTTTATTTACGTTTACCCATACCGCTCGCTTTACTTTTCTTTCATATCTTTCAAGTGTATAATTACCTCTCATTTTTCTAAAATTACAGTTTTCAATTTTTCTCTATCCAATAGATCATTACAGAACTTTCGTTTGATGCTTGAGACTTTCAAACACTCTTCAACCTATTATCAACAGACTAATTTTCTCTAAAATCATTAGAAATATGATTTTACAGCTCTAGTAAATGATATCATTAAAAGACAATTCTGCTATAATGAATTGAATTGAGATGCTTTATTGAGATAAGTATTTAATTTAGTTGATTGAATTCAGTCGCCGATTGATGTTGGCACTGTGCCACTGAAAACCAGGGAACACTGGACAGCGCTGAATTGTTTTTACTTATACTTTCAAAATTATTATAAAGTCATTTATTTAATCTAGAATAGAACTTGATGCTTCACAGTGAAATTATAAAGCTTAAAGAGTACGATACAATCAATATCATTAGTTGATATTCACCTAATGTAAAATTTCAGTCAGTTTGTTGCTTTCTTCTTAGTATTTGTTCATCTAAATGTTTTGTTTGTTACATTCGTTCACTTACATTTGTTATCTGCATTAAACCACTACACACATTTTTGAGTTTTGTTTGATTATAATATGCCTGGAATCTAGTCATATGCCTGATTCATAGAGCAGAAATTATTAGTTCTGATGACATATTTGAAAAAGAACTGAAGTTTATCTATGATCTATTCAGTGAAAACAATTATCCATCAAAGTTCTTTAACAAATACGTGTCTACAACATAAACAAAAGTGAAGTCATTAGTACAGATAAAGCCTTTACTTTTGAAGTTACAGTTCAGAGTGACATAGCTGTTAGGATAATAGCACAACATATAGGAAAATCCACTGAGAATACTTTATATGTATTGAGTCTATGTCCCTCTTTGTTTATCGTTCAACCCTTGTTTTCTTAGTTGAATTGATTCGTAACAGATTAATGTTGATAGAGTAGCAGTGAAAACCAAGTAGCACGGACAGCTGTTTTGTTTTAGTATGGGATTCTTTAATAGTGCGCACTCAGTGCCGCCAGCGTGATCGGACTTAAAACCTTCAAGTTTGTCAACGCCTAACCTTCAGTACCACTGTAGCGGCATCCAGTGGTAGGATTCCCACTTCCACTCCTTGTTTTCTTAATTTTTGAAAATTTACATTACGATTGTTTAATTATGTACACTGTTCTATTGATTTCTGATATTTTCCGTATAGAATAAGAAAAACATGTCAAAAAGTTGCTGAGAAGCTTTATCCTAAACTCTCTCATTCTGGACAACGTCTTGAATTCATCCCAGTCAATTGGCGTAGTTCATTATCATTGAATTCACAAACATTAGATAATGTTACTATTGCACAATTACGACCATTACGTAATTATATTAATCAAAGTTTTGTTGATATTTTATACTATACAAGTCCAGTTTATCGAAATGTGATAATGAAAAGTTTAAGTTATGAATTAACTCGACTATTTAATTTGTTCTGTTCTAAAAATCCACAATTTCTTCAAAGAGGTGGTCAAATCTCTGTATTAGCTCATTCACTTGGTAGTGTTATCATGCATGATATATTACGAAATGTAGGCCCGAAATTATCTGATTCAACATTCACTTCATTGACAGTAAGTTAAATGTTGTTAATATTGTTGTTAGTTAGCATTTATGAAATAAATTAGTCTGAATTATCCACAACGGTTTAAACATTAACAAGGTATGTCTTATTCAACACAAGTCCGACGTTTGATTGTGCTTTTCAATATGTCGGGCTCCATAATGTGTAAAATAAATTTTCTGATATTAATTTGATAATACAAACTGGTCTGATAACCATTCACCACATGACAGTTGTTTTGTCCCAGTATAGGACACTTCAGTAGTACGCATCCACGAACCCATTAGGGATTAAAGCCAGAATCTTTAAGTTGATGAAGAATTCCTAATGATTGGACCACTAAACCGGCGAGATCCCAATATTTGATATTTCTGATGAGATTTCTGATATATATTAGTGCCTTAGCGTGGAACTTTCAACAACTGAATGAATTGAATAATGACTAAATGTTCTAAGTACAAAACACTTAACGAACAATGAAGCATCAAATAACACGAAACGTGAATTAAGGTTGTGCTATTAACTATCTACAACCATCTGACATCAAGTGAACCACACAACAACATTCCATCAATTTTACTTGTGAACACATTTCAACTTAATTCACAATATACAATCAGCGCCAATATGATATTTATTACAACTTTGCATCAAATATATAATAACTTCGATTTTAGATTTTTGGCATTGTAACTAGGAGTATATGTCCTGATCTAAACTTCCAGTGGATGGCTGGTAAGCCACAGTGACTAGTTCCAACAAGCTCGACCATCCTTTCCTCCAAGTTACTACTATAACGGGATTTGATCAGGATTAAATGGGACTAGGGTAACGTGATGTTAATCTCTACTATTAGCCAGAAATGAATCAATAAAAATATATCAGTTTCATAAGAAGTCATTTATGGGACGAATGGCTCAGATTGTGAAATTGAGTGATACAAGTTCGAATCTCACAGATAACATTAGTTCTCTCAAAAGTAAATGTATACAGTGCTAATAACTGCTACGTAGACTAAAACTTAGATCAGACAAAGTTTCCTGGTAAATTTCTTCAATCTAATGTATCTAGTGAATTGTACGATGAATGATTGAGTCCAGTTTAAATAAGTTATAGATTCCTCTGCGAAAGAATGCATTTTGAATAAAGGAAACCTATGCCATACTTATATCTCATTTCAAGCTGTGATGTAATCACAATAATAGAATGACATTAATAATATAACGGTTTTTAAAAAACACACATTTCAGTTTTTTTAAGTTTCATATGGAGTCATTTTATGCAATTCAGTTTTATGAATTTCATATTTTCTCAGTTTACAATGTGTCAAGCTGATACTTTTATTGTTTGTGTCTTCATGCATTTAAATAATATTGTCTCTCTTGAATTAAAACATATTTCGCATGTAATCATAAAAGGTGTGAGTTGGTTTGTGTGTGTGTGGGGGGGGGTAGGTAATAAACAGAAGACCCTAGACTTACGTTTTGTGCTAGTTGGCTCCAAAAAAAGACAATGAATACACCGCATTAGTCATCACTCAGTGACCAACCAAAGTAATCATCCAAGTCAGTCCTACAGACAGTCGCGACACAATTAGCTTAGTGATTACTGTTAAAGACTATAAAACTAGGTGAATCCATTAACATCCACTAGTTTCTATAAGAATGTAGTTTCCTCTTATTAACTAGTGCCAAATAGCGTTAAACTTAGTTTCATGGTTTGCTATCAGCCATTCACAAGTCGCCTTCCATCATAACATATTGTATGTATTCTGAAATAACTAATGGCTACGATACTTCTTGATAAGTAGAATTAGATCAGCAACATAAATATTACATCAGTTGCCATTCGGCAATCAGTTAAAGTAAGATTCATGAAAGGCTAAGATTCTGCAATTCTAAATGTGTAGCCCCTTTTTACAAAATGGATTATATATCTTTTTTTTTGGAATAAATATGTGAAATTATTAATAGAATTAACTCTTCTTTTCAACGATCACTAAAGTAACTGTTGTGATTTTCACTGTTTCTTAACATTTTACTGTTCGTTATGGGTATAATTGTGACAATTAAATAATTGTTGTTTTCAATTCACATTCATCATCGTCATCACTATAAAAAAATATCATGTTATTTAGATTAAAATTGTATCAGTTTTGGTTATTATACTTTGCATCAACGCAGTAAGAGACTAATGTTCAATCGATTAGAATATTTGTTACTAGTGGTTGCTACTGTTTGCAATAATTAGTAAGTAAACCGTGCATTATAAGAGGTACTTTTGTAGGTGACAACCTACATGAATCATCTTCAGTTAGAGTGCCATTGAATATCAGAGAACACTAGAAAACGTTTCATCCTAGTGTGGAAATCCTCATCAGTTCACACCTCTGGGACCATCAAAGACTGAATCTGTCGCATTTCATGTTAAACGATGTGACTTTAGCTACCAGGATACTTTATCTTCATCCCATGGCATACATTTCCATCTTCAGTCTATTTATGATACAGAGCGACGGTCATCGAACGTTACTAGCGGCGACTATTTCACCGAAGACGTAAATGAATACCAATGCTCAGTGGTACATGTTATTCATAATAGAAGTAATATTTATCAGAATTCCCAAAGTAACTATTAATATTATGACTACGTAGTTGACATCGGTACTTATGTTGATCGTATGAACCCTTTTAAATGTTAGAACCTGTATTGTTAATCTATGTTTGCTGATATTAAGTAAATGATATATTTGTGTTTGTCGCAATTATTCGTCATGAATTAATCTCCATTAGTTACCTCTGCGTACAAAGGAGCACTGCGTAGCTGGTTGTCAGAACGTGGAACTTATCATCGATGCACATCTAGGACTCCATCCTGCTATCAAATTTAGACGCCTAGACATCAGCACCGCCAGGCCAGCTGGCATTGGATAGTATGATTCACACTTCAATCGGTTTATGATACACTGTGACGATCATCTACTAACATTATTGATAATCGTTACACTTATAATATAGATAGACGCTACCAATCACGACTTTTTCTTTAGCTAAGCAGTAGGCCTAGATGATGCTGTGGGGGTGAGAACACGAAAATATTAAACCTGTTTTTTATTCTATGTCAAATTTTGTCCTGAATATAAATACTGATAAGTTATGATTTCATGTCTTCACCATGACTTCACATTAAATGTTTGTACTTTTTGATTATTTCTTTAAATAAAGGATTTAAATTGTTCTCATCCTTCATTAATGTCACAGCTATCATCTTTGAAAAGTGAATATCTAAAAAGCTACATGGGGCAGAAAAAAAGAAGAACTCGGTAGTTAAACATTAATAATTGATTTCTTTATTATATTTATAGTTTCATATTGCTTTCCTGAATATTTTCTTAGTCAATTATAAACATTAATTATTACACAGTATGTGGCTAGCAGTAGAATACAGGATGTGCATTTTAGGTGGGATGGGTGGATATACATAAACATTGGGATACAGGTTCTTTTAGCTAACGAACTTTGAACTAACCAGGCCACAATTTTACATTCTATTTCTAACGACATTTCAAAATGTAGAAAAAATATCACTAACTGGCATCATTAAAGCACTTCAATCACTATGCATGTATTGTAACGCAGGTTGATCAATCTTAATCTGTTAATCTGAATATCGACAACAGGAGTTCAAAAACCTTGCAATCAGTTAAGATTTTTGTCTTCTCGCTGTTAATGTTTTTGACGAGGAACCAACACAAAAAAAACTGAAGACTCAAGTGTACCAGAAACCAACCCATACCGATCAAATTTTTAACTACATCACCAAAAATACACTAAATCAACTGTGGGTAAATCCTATTACAAAGGGAGAAAATACATTGCAACAAACCTATCACATGAAGAAATGAAGAGAATTACCTAATGACTGTCTTCTAAAAGAACAGTTTTCCGCACAACCTGATCAAGAAATATCTCTCAAGACCATAAACAAAACAGAAAATCAAACGTAGAAACCAATAAACGGATCATCCTACTAGATATAAAAAGCGTCAGAAACTTCTGCCAGAATATAAACGTCACACGCAAACCAACAAATTCACCAAAATCAATTCCATACAAACCAAAGGACAAATAACAAAAGAAAATAATCTGGACTTTCTATCCAAAATAAACTGCGTTAACTGTGATAAACATTACATTGGACAAAGCGGCCGACCTTTTTATCTCGATTCAACCAACATCAAGTAGTTGTCAATGCTTTTGGTTTGATTGTGTTCTGACGGTTGGATGGTTCAATTGCGAAGTTTTCATCGTAATCCTGGACAACTTATTCGGTACAAACTTCTAATGGAAGTGAGCTATGTAAATTTAACATAGGATTTGACAAGAATATGCACCAGTTCAAGCTGACACATTACATTGATAGAGCTGAATCAATCTTTCTAGATTTAAAATCAAACGGTTAGTTCAAAAAATAGCATAAAGTATTGAGATACAATTTAAGCATTAATAATAAACCATAAGACTTATTATTAGGCAAGCAGGGAATTCATTTCACTGAAACGTACTCAAATTATGCCACCTAAAGTTTCTAGCTCTTGATCGAGATAATAATGATAATCGACCTACGAATTCAAATCAGCTGTTAATTTACCTGTTTCTAGCTTTCTGTCAAATTTCTTCTACTTCACATGGGATTGTGTAGGAAATGGTGGATGTATGTGTGTAACACAATCCAAACCACAGTTGATAAAATTGACAATTTGATTAAGTGATTTGATTTCCTTACTAATGACTCTATGCTTAACTTTCTTCACTGTTCGTTTAATAATTCCATTTTATGTAAGTATTACTCGGAATACATTTACGGTCAAATACTAGTGATCTACACGTGTCTTCAACGTGAAAACTTAAGTTTCACTAGCTCAAAACAAACTAATGAGAACTTCTAAGTACACATTGGTCTTCTGAATATTTCACTAGTCATCTTAGTTAAATATATCAAGTACTCAGGAATAGATGGTTACGATGTGTACATGTTAAGGATTCAAAATCCCTAAAAAAAATGAGTACAATTGTTCATTTAATCAAATTGTATCGATTTTTTGTAAGCTTGATTATAATCTGTCATCACATTTATGTGAGCTAATGTAAATCATACTCCGAGCACATTTGATAACATTTAATTGTATTATTATTAATGTTGATATTTTCAATTTGATGAATAATCACTATGACTACATGAATATTTTGTATATATATGCATGAATTGAATGTTTATAATCCGTCTACCAGGCTGTCTGTAGAATTAACGCTTCTTGTTGACGTTGGACTTCCTCTTCTAGTTAGCTGGGCTGGGGCGCTGTTAAAAGCTTAACACACCTGTTATTGTATCGCTAGTCATACGTTCATTAGCGGGTATCGAGGTGTCTTCTTAATTCACAAAGTTTTAACAGTACAAGATTTTATTCTTTTATTGCAAAAAACACTGGTTTACTATAATATTCAAGTTTTAAGTAGATGTTACTTGTATAAACCTTGATCTTTATTTCAATATGTTATTTCTTATTAAATAAAATTAACTGTTATTGTTTGTTTATTGTTTTGCAGGAACTTAAATGGTTATTCGGACTCAGGATCACGGGATTCAATTGACAATATTACTACTAGTAATAATAATGATAACAATAATAATACTGATCGTGATCGTACTTTGAAATGTTCAAATGTAAGTGTTCTATGTTTAAATCAATTATTACTCACAATAAATTCATATCGTTATCTTTGTGTACACAGTGTATTTGTCGAATAAATGTACTAACTGAAAGCATTTAATGTGCATCAATCATCTCACCTAGAAAATTGCGTGATATTCCTGAAAGTCTTCAGAACTAATTCTATGCAGATTCAATTTCTAAAGTCTTCGCATAGTTTCGAATTCAGTTTTAACAACAGGTATTTATTCACTGCATCGGTGTTTCTAAAGTACATACGAAATTTCACTTTAATGGTCTCATCAATATTATGAATCTTTTGATTACAGTGTAATCTTGATACAAATCGTTTGGACACTTAATTAGTAAAACAGGTAATTTATCCTATTATTGGATTTATGAACAGTATACATCCAAGCATTCACAAGATTTGTATTTATAATTTTAATCAATGAGTGATGTATGTTGTGCAACCTTATCCAAAATCATCAGTTGGTGGCTGATCCATATAAAATATGGTTTAAATTTATTGGTTACGTTTTTTCAGTGTTCCAAATGCTAGGTGATTACAGTGATATATGAAGTCTTTGCGTCTAATTTGTGAATGTATACTACTGGATCTCATTATCTGTCTAGTGTTTTAGAGTTGTAACTGACTATGGGAGTAAGATCAATACGTGGTGTTAAATTCGAAATGCGAGTAGGTCAATCAGCACCTGATAGTGTTTGTTTATTATGTAGTTTGTGAACGTTTGTCGATTGAAATGTATTTTATAGTTGAATTATGTAATTTAGAATAAACAATGAGACTGATGTTAGTAAATGTGAAAGTTGAGATGTAATATTGTTAGTTGGATGTTGACAGGTGAGACTGTTTGACTTAGGTTATGTGTTATTCAGTAGAGATGGGAAAAGTGTAGGTGTAATGTAATTGGAACTGACTTAGTCTTTATGGAATTGAAATGAATTCACTTAGTTTGGTGATCTACGACCGTTTCCATTGAGCAGTCCTTACCCTTATCTGGCATTCTGTAAGACTAATTAATCAGAATGTAACTTGACATTTTTGTGTGGTTATCATCATAGCTACGTTTTTAAATTGTTTCACGTGGATGTGTGACGGGGAATTTGTAATAAAACATGCATAAAAGGAAAATGACTTTACTTTCGGAACTGTTTATTTGATTGGATGAATATGGTACTGTTAGAGGGATGCAGTGACTTATCTTCACCAAGTCTCAACTGTCAGTTAACCTGGTTTATTCAGTCAAACGCCTAAAATATCCACCATTCAAATATAGGTCATTTCTTATCATATAAATTAGTGGTCAGATTGCAATTTGATTGGAAATTTTACCTAGAAAAACTGCACTCTTTATACTGCTGTACAGACAATTAAAAGACATAAAACTGTGACGTGGCGTTACTTTAATTTGTATTTGACATGGAGAGCATTAGTATTAGTTAGTATTACTTAAAATATAATGTCAATGCAGAGGTTCTTATTAGTTGTTCTCATTTAATTGCATAACAGGTTTTTGCTAAGTTTAAGCTGCTAACAGAGCTGAACACTATAATTTGACTAACATACTTCGTAAAGCTGGTGGCCTATTCTTTACGTGAGGTAACAGACACTGATTGGTTGGTTAAATTCGTAGGGTGACTTCGGCTGTATCGTTTCTGCTAAGTAGTATGTTTCATCGATTCATGAAATTCTATATCATGAACCACAATAGTATTGTGGTTTCTTCTTAATGTGCAATACGATATCTTATTAAAATTGCACGCGAGTGACACAATAGACAATTAGTTTATGACACATAATGGCTTTGACCACTCCGACTGTCTAAATCAACATTTTAGAAGGCTAAGTCTCTGTTTATAGGTAGATATATTTATCATTACTTCATTTATAGTTATTCAGTATAGATCATTGGTATTTTGATGTGGACATCCAATGACCAGTTGAACAGTGTATTTTAATACTTAATAACGTTAAAACAATTTTCAAAACTTTATGTCACGAATTGGTCTAAACCAGACAACCATTGATCACCTGGAAGCACTGGGATGGTTGTTTTGTCTTAGTGTGGGACTCTTCAGCAATGCACATTTACGACTCCGTCAGGAATCGAACCCAGAATTCTCTGGCTTTACAGCGAACGCCTTAGCATTAGATCAGCGAGTTGCGTTTAACGGTTGCTATTTCTATTTCAGTTAATTTGTGGTACATTTACACGACCTCATCTATCGCCATCGGTGGGTAACTGCCTCACACTCGACATGGTTGAGCTCCACTAATCAGGTCTTCTCATTAGAACTCTAAATTGACATTCAACAACTCCCACAACACCCAATTACATTCTTCATAGTAGTTTAATATGCTAGAAAAATTGACTGACAAGTAGCTTTTTCATTTGAAGAATTAATCCATTAAAGGTCATTTTTTGAAAATCATTTAAAAATCAGTAAGAAATAAATACATTTTTCCCTTTTGATGATATTTAAACACTAAGTGATTTGTACTTTGTAAAAGATTAGATTTTCGGTATCAGTTTGAACAAAATATATTGGAAGTATTTGTACTTACAATTTATCATTAGTCTAATGAGAATGTACAATTTAACTTAATCAGTCACTGAAATATCATACCTATCTAATTCTTTCTGATGATACAATTTGTTGGCTTTACTCTTATTCTTTATGCTATACTGTTAGAAGTATCCTACAACCTCGTTTATATCTGTAGTTTTATAAGTTGTAGTTATGACGAGCTAAGTGAGGCCAATCGTCTATAACATCTTGTGCTAATCCGGGATATTTTTGACACTGTAGTAATGTGATTATCTGCAAAATGCCTTGTTTACAACGCTTTGGTGGGAGATGTTCTACTCTATGCTTATAAAATCTGACCTTGTAAAGCCATTACCTCCTCTACTGAGCTACTGATTCCAGGCAGTCACAATTGTGCAACGGGTATATACAAATAATTTGAATGTGTTTCTATCTTGCTACTGATAGAAGTCAAGTTTGTTTCTAATTGGTTGAGTTCCAGTCCCAGCTTGAATAACAACACTAGAATATGGCAAGTAGCTCCAATGAGTGAGTTTATAAATCTGACAAAGCACTCGTTTCAGATTTCATTTTTCACCTATAATACATCTTTAATGCAATTTAGTGTATTTTTAGTAGCTGTTATCTGCCACTCGTTTACAGTCATGAAAGTTTTAAATGGATTCATTTACTACAAATATTTTTTCATCCATCATATATAAGATGCATGAATTCTAATATATTCACCTCTAGAATTTCGCTTCACATACAGGTAATTAGCACCAATACTTACTTAGTTTGAGCAAATCTAAACTAGTATAGTGAATTACATTATGTTTTTAGTTGAAAAATAAATGACCTCAACATTTAACTCTCCTCAATATTTTCACTTTTTGTATTTTTGATCTTTATCAGGTCTAGTTCTGATCCGATTCTATAAGTCACGTAGCGATTTGTTGAATAATGCAAAGGAATCCACATCGCTTGGACTATGTGAAAAATTCTGTCTAACCTAAGTTTTATGTTAGTTCGCACAGCCAACAAGGCGTACCTACATTTTTGTACCTCCACACGCCACCTAACATTTGAACATAGTGCATGCAGTATCTAGTTACTCAGATTATTAGTCACATTGAAATGCGGTCAACAGAATCTAATCAGCACTAAAAACCAGACAAACATAACAATTAGTCATTACTCAGTAATCAATCTGTGTGAATATCTCATTCATACAAGAGGTCATTGACATTTCAAACTGTAAAAATTGGTGGCTTGAGTACGAATTATTTTAAGAGGCTACAGTTCTCTTAAGACTCAATACAAACTGTGCTTACGACTGTCAACTAGTACGCGAGATTTCTTGTTGACTACCTTCGACCTTCTTTTAAGCATTTTTTCCTAGAACAACCATCATGTAATAAATTTGAATTCTGTTTTAAATTAGTACTATACTATATTCGAGTTGTATTGTATACTTATTTACCTTTTTAAAAAAGCATATTGGACATTTAAATTACATTCTAATCTCTGACTGTCTAATAGCAAGGATCTTTCTTGGAAAACATACCAAAACCAGCAGAATGGAAACCTGTACCTCAGGTATTGATTATTTCTAAACTATTCTGTATTTATGGGTTTAATTGCGCATGTTTGTAAGCTTCTCTCTTGGATTGAGAGAGGAGAGATTAATGTTTTTGCTTAGCATAGTTAAATATCAATTTGATTAATTGTGTTATATGGTGTATTCTTCATGTTTCATCTTCTGAAATCTCATCTAATTTGATCACATTAAGGTTAACATTTGGTATTATTTGCAGCATTTTATAACCGATAGCTTTCAATTTGTTCTAAACACTGCATTCTTTAATACTTGAATGATAAGATAACACTAATTTACTGGAGTCTACTCTTGTATTTTGTTTGTTTCTTTGCAAGCACACTAATCTACCAATTTCCTGCTTCTCTAGTTATTTTTTATGTTGATTAAGTTCTCTAGGTGAAGTTCTGGTGTAGTTACTTGACATCATGTTCATGGCTAAAGTTTGACATAAGAATAAATTTAAGCAATTCTTAAAATACTCTATCAGATATAAAACTTAAACATCCAAGTGTACTATCGAATCAATCAGTTTCATTAATTTACCACCGGTTTTCTCAAATAGTTATTTAAGCGATAGAAATAAATAATATTCAGGTGGAAATACAGAATTTTCATGATTAGTTGAATTACTAAAACTTTTTTCCCGGTAAATAAAAAGAAAGACATTTTAATTCATCTATCTATGCAGTTATTTAACACTCAAACTCTAGGACTTATTGTATGGACACAAGTAGTCCTTCATGCATCCCCAAGTCACTATTGGTTGAGGCTTAAGGTTAGGGTTATGTTTAAGTTTAGAATTACTTTCAATTTAGGGTTATGGTTTAGGAATAGGATTGATATGTGAGTTATATTTCATTAGCATAATAAAAACCCAGTATTTAATACAGTTAGCACAACAATTTTCAAATACTATGAATCAAGTGTCAACTTGAATGTGACAGGTTCTTTTGCCAACTGGATGTAGACATCATACTTCAAAACATGGTATGATTTGATTAACATAGGATCTACCTCAAGGTCACGGGTAGACATTGTTAGGGAGTTCCAAGTGGCACAAAACCAATTCTCAGTACTCCTTAGTTTTTGGAAGGTGTCCAATATCGATTATTCATTAAAAAAATGTAAATAACAGATATTTGGAAGTCATACTTAACCAGTCAACGAATTAATTTGATGCTGAAATCCTTTCCCTACGTCATATTCATTTTCTTCATGTGTATAAAACAAATAAGTATGTTTATTAACCAGAGCCAATCTTCTATTCGTAATAATTAATATGAAAATTCTTGAAGATTAAATCCCATAAATTAATTGACTTATAATTATGATGTCCCAAGCATACACCACTCTGGAGTGTATGACCTCTCTTACACAAACTTACGTAGTGAATCACGTGTACATAATTGTAAATTAAGCTAATTTTCTAACCAGTTGCTACGGTACTTCGTAAACAGATCACACTGGTGTTTTATAATTTTTCCCTCAACTAAATTATCTTATTCATTGAGATAAATGAAAATTGATAGCGGTTGTTTGGAAATCGCTATTCTTCATAACTGTTGGGCTAAGTGTCCATTCTAGTATTCGGATTTTATGTAATTGCAGATAAATATTTCGTGCTTGTTATTATTCGTCTTTGAAATGTACTCTAAGTCATCAAGTAAATGTTGCTCCTTGAAGGATTAGATCCCAAATTATTCAGTTTCATAATTTACGACTGTTACCACTGAGGTGTTTTGTTCCAATATGGGGTACCTAAATAGCATACATCCAAAAAGCTACCATAAGTCGAACAAAAGACTTTCAAGCATTGTACAAAATGCCTAGACTGGCATCCACTAAGTCAGCATTCACAGGATTTGTATTTATAATTTTAATCAATGAGTGATGTATGTTGATCATCCTTATCCAATATCATCAGTTGGTGACTGATCCATATAAAATATGGTTTAAATTTATTGGTTACGTTTTTTCAGTGTTCCAAATGCTAGGTGATTACAGTGATATATGAAGTCTTTGCGTCTAATTTGTGAATGTATACTACTGGATTTCATTATCTGTCTAGTGTTTTATAGTTGTAACTGACTATGGGAGTAAGATCAATACGTGGTGTTAAATTCGAAATGCGAGTAGGTCAATCAGCACCTGCTAGTGTTTGTTTATTATGTAGTTTGTGAACGTTTGTCGATTGAAATGTATTTTATAGTTGAATTATGTAATTTAAAATAAACAATGAGACTGATGTTAATAAATGTGAAAGTTGAGATGTAATATTGTTAGTTGGATGTTGACAGGTGAGACTGTTTGACTTAGGTTAGGTTATGTGTTATTCAGTTTAGATGGGAAAAGTGTAGGTGTAATGTAATTGGAACTGACTTAGTCTTTATGGAATTGAAATGAATTCACTTATTTTATTGATCTACAACAATTTCCTTTAAGTATTCCATATCATTGAATGGCCTCCTTTAAAACCTGAATTTCAACAATTTCCATGATGTTATCAATGGATATAAAATTCGATTTCTATACATAAGTTGCTTTTTTTGAATGTGAATTTAGTGGTATTCTGGCTTCTATATCAATTGTATTTTAACTAACAAGTTTCAGCTTCGAACTCTCCTGTGATGTTTTAAGTTTATGTCAACCTTGTTTTTTTAGCCCCCATAATTAACACTAAAATAACTTAACCACCCTCAGATTGAAAAGTGAAGTTTGTGAAATAATTTTGGATTTAAAAAATTCTTTATTTGAATTGAGTTGATATTATGTTGTTAGGTATAAAGCTCTCTCTTCGTATTTGTCACTGATTGATGTTGGTTGGGTATCGTTGGGAACTAGGAAGCACTAGTCAGCTTCTTCTTTCTCGCATGGGATTCCTAAGCAGTACGCACCCTATATTCTACCAGAACCTCAAACCAAAGACCTTCAGGTTGTCGAATGTCTAATCATCTGAACAATTGGGACGACGTCCATCTATAGAATTCTCCACTGAACACTACTTAATAGTCTCACAGTAGGACAAAACAGTTGATTAGTGCTTTCTGGTTTTTGGTGGTATCCAACTAACATCAACCTGTGACAAATACATGCATATTAATTGTTTATTTGTTTTCTATTACGACACTGCATATTGTAAATAGAATAGTGAGGTAAGAAATAATCTACTTGTAAGCTAGGTTAATGGATATCGATAAACTGGTTAAATCATACGATTCAGCACACTCATGTTAAACTGTTCTTTTATGTGTATTTCGTAATCCAATATTCTACTATTCCATTGTGTTACGCAATAATATTTTGTGTCGTGATTTTCTTTGTAATACTATTAAAATCTTAATAAAAGACTAAAATAGTATTATATTTATGAAATCTATCTTTTAGTAAACTTAGTTTGTTAAGGCGAAAATTCGATGTAGTATTTTTGTGTGGTATAATTTACATCTATAGTAATGAACATTATTACACAAATCTAAATTACTAACAATTGTACTCCTCTTAATTTAGAATAAATTGAACTATCAGTTTGAATGCCTTCTTCATTGATTTGACCAGTATCTGATCTTATGGTTGTGAGATGATGGTGGAAGAAAAAAACTTTGTAGCTCGAAAGGAGAATATTGCAGTTATTATATTTTTCGTAATCGGGTGATTTCATCTGGTTAAAGGAACACAACATCTAGTAATAAAATCCAATACATACGTTTCGGACTAGTGTCGGAATGTACCTAAGTTCTAATATCAATTCTGGTACCGAAAGTGATTAAATTCAGGCGAAAATATTAACAGCGACTGGATTCAAATCCTTATTAATGAAATGTATCACTTTCCCCCCCCCCCCGTTGGTCAAAGTATTGGCTACATAGACTTAGTAGCTTAATAGTTGACTTATTGTTTGCCTGAAAAGGGAGTTATTGAATTCAAATACCAACACTATGGTGCAGCTACATACAACTGATAGGTACCAAAATAGAAATGTCAGAATGGAATTTATTGAGTTGTGAAAGATATGACTATAACTCCGTTTGTGTTACCACGACGACTGAAGAATACCTGTCGGCTGCCGTTGGATATAGTGGTTTAACTGCACACATTTGATGGCTAAGGAACTAAAAGTAGATCACACTTATGCATAAAAAGTAATTAATAAACAACATAATCCTATATTAGTAGGAGTCTTTGATACCGTTGCAATTAGATGGCTAACAATTGATCATCATATGCAAAGTTAATCGGTAGTTAAACCTTAACTACCGTAAATTTTTCGTGACTGTTATTTAGCGAGAGACTGTGATTTTGCTATATTCGTAATAAATCTCCACCATCTTACGTAATCAAGTTGTCTTTACTAATTTCTAGAATTTAGATGAAATTTCTTTATAAATACTCTAAATATTGCTTCTTTACAACTTCATCTTTCAAAAAAATGTTATGTCATCTGATGAACGTTTGTGTTTTCTAATGTATAAGTTCATATAAACATTTAATTACTTAAATTTAGTAGCCTACACTGTGTGGCTGATGAGAATCGAATTTCTGTTCTGAATAACTGAAAGCAGTCAGGCTATGCTAGTTCTTTTCAAGTAAGCTTCTAACCTTTTTTGAATAAATTTTACTAAACAAACATTCACCAGTTTTAATATAAGCAGATTCCAGAAGTTGATTATTCACTAGGGAACCTTTTAAACTACGGCACTCTTATTCGTTTTTGATCGCTATGATGTTTTACCTAAATCAGAAATAAAAAGATAAGAGATACTCAACAAATTACATTGGATTCATCATATTCTACAAAAACTATTGTTCTTATCTTGTTTTTCAACGTGATGAAATATTTTGAGATTATCATATTAGGCTTGAAAATAGGATTAATCGATGCATTATTCTTACAAATTGCTTAGTAATGGTGATTTTTTTTACTTTTCATATTAAAACAAATAGTTTGTTTAATACAATTACATTATATCATTTAATGAGTTACATTACATTGTATAGCACCGTTACATAATATAGGCAGTTGCTAACCAACTTAACATTGATTAATCAATTTATAGATATTAACTCAATATATTGTTAACTTCACTGTTTTTGATACAAAAAATTATCTCTGCATTAACCTTGCAGTTGCCTGGGTGGGAGGGAACGAGACATTGACACTTTTACTGTAATTACAACCTGATAGACTCGACAACAATGACTGGTTAGGACACTGCCTGACTGACCAAAGCCTTCCTAAGAGGTATGAATAGAAAGAACAAATAGTGACTGAGACACTTATTGAGTGAAAACAATGGCTAGTATATATATATCACATACTAGACCAATTTGAAACAAGAAATACGAAATAAAAGACAGGTTGAATTGGGGAAGGGGGCAGAAGCTATGTTCAGGGTTCGTAATAATATGATTATAACAAAGTTACAATAATTTGGGAAGCAGAACACATAATGCAATTGTTAATGTATTTGTGGGAAGTGTACATTGTTTACAATACAATTATCATAGTTACTTAATGCATAACAATGTGCATTTTTTTTAAGTAAAAGTCCCATTAGCATAAAGAATAAACTTGATAGATTGTGATTTCCAATTCTTCGCCCTCATATAACAATATGAAGTTACAGTTCTTATGATGTGTATTATTCGGAACAATTTCGACTAATTCATTTATTGGATATGAGCTGCGTATTATAGTGCGATTTACGTTGAAGACTATATTTTAAGATCTGATTTTCACTAGGTTGGTGTTGATTTCATGAAACCTGTTGAACTGTACTACACTAAACATTTGCATAGCAAACAATTAAAGATAACACAAGCCACATTTGCAACAAAACAAATGAAAATCCAGTAAAAAACACTTGACGTGGATACCTTTTTATCCAAAAACACATAGTTTGTAAATCAAATAAACCTTTTTAATTTTTTGGTTTTGTTGCTATCTTCTTTTTTATTGTTTAGTTAGCGAATCTCTTCTTAATTGGTTCACCATTAGCTTTATTTATATCAGTCAATGATTTGCATACATCAACAAATATATCTGCATCTATCAATTCATTACATTTAAATAATTCTGACGATGAGACAGATCAAACAAGCGTTCTACGTTCGTCACTTTATGATATCACGTCATCAGCAGAATCAAAATCTAAACATTCAGGGGTTGATTTAGATGAAACTGACGCTGAAGCACTATTTTCATATTTTGCTTGTCGAAGAGTATTCAATATATTTCATTCATATGATCCAGTTGTAAGTATATGTAATATATGTTTAATGTGATTTTGAGTAATACTAACGTATACCACTGAACCTCAACAATTTGACGTTATTCGATGATAACGACCTCAATTTTTGAATTCTAATCTTCATTTATGATTATCGAATAGTTTCTGTCTTACTCTAATCGCCTTCCTAGTGCCACTTTATAATGACAATTACCTATGAATTTAATGTTTTGTATCTACACTGTTAAGGAGTGCTATATTAATTTAAAACAGCCACCCAATACCTTCAAACTGTTAAAATTCGTTGAATAAAGTTGATAGATTAATCTATTACACTTACTGCTTCAAGGTTTAATAAAATTATTAGAATGGAATACAAGTAGGACGTTATTGGTACAAATAACATACTGAACTTTGCAGCCTATTAATCTATAATACCTTAACAATCAACAGTATATCATTCCACTTTGCATTGGACTGTCATAAGTGTGCACATATTAATGTGTAACTGTCGTTATATTTCGCCCATACATAAAATTTGTGGTTTATCAGTAAACACTCTAATCTGTGTCTCAATATTTCCACTTTATGTAGCGTATAGTTCGCATCGTTTTTTAGATTATGTGCTATAAAGACTAGTAGGTTACAACAAAAGGTGTATCAGTTCTGTGAAATTTGATTCGAATTACTTCTACTTATTTAGCCAACATCTGTGAACGTAAGGATGGAAGATGCGTTTCATCCTATTCGGTACTCATTAGCTTGATGAACCTACCATATTCCAGCATGATTTAAACACCGTGACTCGAACTCAATCAAGTCTTGATTCAGAAACTCAATTGACTACACATTAGCAATCAACATGAATAAACTTATTTCGAGTCCAGGTGTAGACATCTATACTTTAATTTGGCAGGTAAATCTTACTGACCATTCTAAAATAGAGCAAAACACGAGTTATAAATCCTACTTATTAACTGATTAAGATCTTCACAGTTCAATTACTATTTCTTGTAATTTATCAATATTATTCAATGTCTCAGATTTGACCATATTGTTTAATGGTCATAATGTTTACAAGTTAAGTGTGTTTCTGTTTAATAATATGGTTTACATTCCTAAATAAAATAAGCATAGTTACCGACATTTGATAACAGTGGTATTCTTTTCGACTTAAAATTTACTATCAATTCTGTAGACTAAGAAGTCCTCTGTTTATCATTAAAGTAGATGAACATATTGAATGTTATCCATTCGAACCCTACTGACAAACTGTCTTTAGAATTGTTAGTTAAGAAGAAATACATTTTCTTAGTCTATTAGTTCATCAAATACCAGCCTCTGATGTGTAGATGTTTTAAAACATTAAATTTATGTAGATTTTCAGAAATAAGTAACCTGAAAGACTGGATTTAAAACTTAAAATTTAACAATTTTATGTTGGCACAGATACTTTTAGCTAGCAAGTCTCAGGAAATTTTTCTTGAATGTTTTTGAAGTAGGGAGAAGTCTGAAATGTTAATATATCACCTGCGTCTTGGATACTACTAAGTCTTTAAAATTAGAATATCCTTTTTGAATAATTTTTGACAAATAGACTATTAAGGTTGGTAATGTTTTGTATACAAACATACTTTTGAAAGTAAGGATTCTGTTCACATATACTAACCCTTTTATATATATATTAGATTTGACATAAATAAACAAATAAATAAATAACTTTTATTCATTCATCATTTTGTACATGAGAGCATGCCACTTTACAGGCACTATCAGAATAATATTGATTTACATACATGCAAATATTACGACCAGGTGCCACTGTCAGGACATTCATAACATTTATAGATATGGATTTAGAACCAAACCAACAACATCAAAGTTTACAGTACTAGGACGCTAAATATGTGTATTGTATCATGGTGCATATATGACTAAGAACCGCGCGCTTCTTGACCAGGGTATCACAATTCTGAAAAACGGCCGAGAATGAACAGAATGGATCATTGAGCATGTCCAGATGCAAGATAAGACCAAGAGTATATGGAACTTGGACGTTGAAGAGAAGTTAATAGTATTATGCCAGTAGGTTCCATACTAGCTTCATACATTATCATCTTCAACACTTCTGCTTATAAATGGATTAAAATGGAAGAACATTGGCATCTGACTAAGACAGATGAATGGTACTCACACGTTTAGAGTCCCTATTGTTTTGCTAGTGAAGTAAGAAACAATGGTTGGTGTGAACATGTTTAATGAGATATCAGATGTGATGAAATTACCATTATGTCGTACAAATAAAGGAAGTGAATCTGTTTCCCGAATGGCTTGGGGCAAATAATTGCAGATTCTGGAGAATTAAATTAGCAAAATAATTTCTATCAAGAGTAGATTTAAAATGTAGCATTGTTATTTTCGAAGCTAAATTGCTTAGGTTATAGCATGGAGATTCCTTGAGCTGAAATGTATTAAACGATGAAAACGCTAATTCAATAATAATAATAGTTTATTCTCAAGTAGCATTTAGTACATGAGAGCATACCAGTTTACAGGCATGATCACAATGATATGGCTTGTTTTTTAAGAGTTTTGATAGTGAGTCACTGTTGCAGAATTCACGCTATATGAAGACATTAATTAATTCCAGAGCCAACGATGACATGGTTCACAGTTTACAGTACCTGGGTACCGGATGTAAATTTTGTATTAAAGAGCACTCCCAACAAACAACCGAGCGCTTTTTGTCTGTGGCGCTGTAATCCCAGGAAATGGTTGTGAATAGATATTGGCCATTGATCAACAGTCAGTCGATGTTAATAACTTATTGATGAAAGCATCTTAATATCAACTAATAGGTAGTATAGTTAAGCATAGATAGTGTTACTAGCTTTATATCTAAAGTTTAAGTCAAACCTAGTACATTAAGTTTTCTGCATTACTGATTTACCTCTATATTACGTTTGAATTATGTGGTATGTAAATTCAAATGAACACTAGAGCAATACTTTGATGGTTGTTTCAGTTACTGAATGCATGTATTTTCTTAAATTTGGCCTTCTGTCTATTTACTTTTAATAATGACTAATTTACTAATTGGTCAAATGTAATAGTTTGTATCTTTTCATTGTCCGTGTTAAGATCTGCATCAGTCAGATACTGTGACTGTTTCCACACCTTAAGTGAATTTCATCACAAAATTTACTTAAGTTGGTTTTTGACTGGCAAGCGAAATCCAGGATATGCATTTTGTTCTATTCGGGACTCGTCAGCTGGATCAGCTGCATCCCAATGACGATATTCCCACCGGGATTCTAACTTAGTCCGTTTCGTACCAGACGCGATTGCATTCATCACTAGGCTACTGAGTCTAGACAAACACACTTGTACGACGGGTGTATATGTAATTAGGATGAGTCTATATCTTTCCGTCGATTTGTTATGAACATCCACCCGACGAGTACCAAAAAGGACGAAAAGCTAGTCCTTGATTCCGCTTTTCAGTCACGATCCAACTTGAACAATACTTATGAACTATCGCTATGTCGAGACAATCCGCTCAGGATGCATATATAGCAACGGAGACTGACCAGTTTTAGTCCATGGCAAATCAACGGGAAGATACAAATTCATTCCTAATCATAAAATTTAGTTTACTTACATTGATATTATCATTGAAATCCAGGAAGCTTATTTAGTTCTGTTCGATACTGGTCACTGAGACTTAAACTTGATGCATTTACTTTAGTGAGTAACATGAAGTAAAGTTTAAAGCGTATTAACTGAGGTCTAGTTAACATGTGAACATCAATACTGAAATGCGGCTGATTTATTTAATTGATAATCCAATATTGGACGAAATCCACATCTTAGATTCTAATGACAACTACAATCCACATTTAGTAAAGCTCTGTGAGATCATTTTTCCTCAAAACTACTCAATAATAATAATAATAACTCAAAGAAGATCAGCTTTCCTTATTTTGTTAGTCATATGCTTTCATATGTCTTAACTACTTATTAAATATTCTCATTAACGGTAGCATATAATAAACAGAAGTAATAATATAGGAATATCGCTTTACACAATTGTTTTGGAATATTTGACTATATAGCAAACTATAAATTTTACATGTGATCTATAGTCATTTGATTTACTTACGTTTATTTTTAATGCGTAAGTCAGTATAACAATTGTATCATTAGATGTACTGGTGATTCTTTAATACTTTAATTATTTCAGCTATACTTTTATCCTTTTTAAGGGTTTGTAAATAGTTTATCTTAAAAATAACTAACACTGTTATGTGTCTTGTATATTTTCATTGATGCTGTTAAAGAGTGAAAATGATCATCCTGTGTTGTTTATATGTAGCTTCGATATGAAGTTCAATTCGTAAGTGTGATTGTTTGAATCGGTAGCTCAGTAGATAATGCTCTAGTGTTTGACATGAATGAAATAAGTCCTTTCTCTGATGTGAGCATTAACATAAAAGTGGAATGTACACCCAACTAACGAATTCAAAATAGAACGAAATATACGTGCTAGATTTCACTTACCAGCTGTTTTATTGAGTTGTTTCTAGATGTAGTGTTTTTTCTGAGCTTAATAATTTTATCGCGAAACTTTCAATAGCTTTCAAAGCATCGTCATTGTTACATTATATATTGAGATTTGACCGGTTGTTGGGTGTAACTACGTTATTGTGTGTAGATTTCGCTAATCCTTCTTCTTATTTACTGCCTGATTGGGTTGGTGTCAATATGTCTATAGATTAACCAGTGACTTGAAGTTGCTTTACTTCCTTATTCAAGCATTTCGAAATCTGGATTAAACTTATACCTATATTAGCTTACATTTATTGATATAAGAACATCTATATCGTGTCGTTCACCACTTAGTCAGTGTTCAGATAGACGACGACAAAAAATGTAATCAATTTATTTGATACAGTCTAAGAGTTTTAAGTTTTTTCCGGCGAACGCTTGAATGTCAGATCCCTGAGCCGGTATTTAATAGTTAACATTTTTAACTCCAGTTAAGTTCAAATTTTTAACAGCTTCCACAACACCCAATAATAATAATTAACATGTGCTTACTACCAACTAACTTCATATGGTAACTCTCGGATCTGTACTGAAAAGATATGACCAATAGTATCTAACTTTGTCCTTCGTGTGACGAGTATCACTGAAGCGATGGTCGATGTCGCTTAATATATCTCTATCTGACTGAAGTTATAAATGTTAATCACTGGATAGTGGCTCAGTTATCAAAATAATAGTTGGTGACAGCCAAGCCTTCAGGTTATGAGCTCAATCTCTGACTAAGGAAAATAAGCGTTCTTTACTGAAAAGTCTCATACTAGAGCAGAAAAGCTATCCATTATTTCCTGATTTTCAATTGTTATCTGAACCTGGTCAGTATGTGATACCAAGTTCAAATTTAATTAGTAGGGATTGGAAAGTTAATAAGTAGGGAATAGAGATTTACTGGTTACTTTGATAAATAATTCATAATTCTAAGTATTATTTTCGTTTATCTGGTGAATAAATTATTCATTATGAGAATCTAGAGTAATCTGCAGTTGTATATTACGATGACGTACTAGTGTAATACAACCCATCCTGGAAACATAAATACAATCGTAGTTAAGGCTTGAAATGTAATCTTTTATGGTAGTTACAGTCCATAAAACAGCATTCACTTAGTGAATAAACAAGAAAATGACAGTTAGCGCTTGAGTAAAATAAGCTTAATGAACATGGAAAACGTTAAGAATAATCTTTATCCAGACAATTCATAACTCCAGTATGTAAGATTATGAGAAACAAGAAATATTATATTTGGTAAATAATAAATGATATTTAGATTCGTAACAATATGTCATACTGCACGCATGCATATTTGTATATAAGTACGAATTATAAAATTAGTCTCCTGTAGCCATTGTTATTTTTCACATGTCACGAAGCCTGTTAAATTATAAGTTTCAGATCGTAATTGGTGACAACTGGAAAGCTATTAAAAATTACTAAACCACTAAACGATTGTTTTGTCCTCATGGGAGACTTCTCATCAGTCCTCATTAACGACCAAACTTAGGTTTGAACTCATCATCATAAATTATCGAGATGACGACCTAACTTCTAGATCACTGGATTGATATCCAATCATGTTCATTTCTATTTTCTGTCAGTCTATAACATCGCGTAATCATCATGCTGTGTCATTTTTGAATAACTCACTCACCCCTCGTCTCCAACACTGATCAACTTCATTGGAATTACCACTTGAAGTCAGTAACAGCAAATATATTCTTTTGTATCAAGAAATATTTGATAATGCAAATCTGATAATAACTGTACGATGATTATTATTGAGTGTTGTGTAGTTTTATGTTTTTCCCTTTCCTCCCTTTGTGATCTGAATCACTGGGGTTCGATTGTTGACAAGTCCCATATTACTACCATAATTATTTCCTTATACAGAGGTATTATTTGTCATATTTGAATTGTTAAATACTTTTTTATATGAATGAATATATTTGCTGTTACTAAAAGAAATCATGATCTAGAAGAAAAATATTAGCGATAATGAGATGGAAGAGGATGTTGACAGATCTAAATCATCTGTTTAGTTTAGTAAACAGCATAAAAAACATGTGCAAAATGTAAGGAAGTATTACTTCACATTATTATTTTTTTTAATAGTGAAACTATTTCATTTTGTGTAGGTAGATTTTTGTGACTATGGAGGCGGGTATTTCTGTGAAAATTTTTCATCTTCTGTTAATTTCTTTATTACATCATCACTTCGCCTACATGTGAATTTAATGCTATTAAGGTAGATTGATACAAGTTGTACGTGTTTTAATCGTATCCGTTGAAATTTCAAAAGTTAAAGTTTCATCATCTCAGAGTTTGGAATGAATATGAATGCATCTAGCTAACAAACATGAAGTCGGAGGTAACATATTTCTTCGATATGAATATGAAGACAGTCAAAGTTAAGGTTTGGTTAGTACGAAAGATATATGAGGGTGAACAGTGTATGCGAATAGCATAATATCAAGAGTAGTTGTGATGACCTCGGAACGTGGTCACTGTTTATAAGGGACAGCTGCTTCAGGCTGGTCACACACAATTATTATTAAATTATTATTAGTGAATTTAGGTAAGTTAGCTCCGTATTATCGAAGATATTATTACTGGAGATACAAATCTATTGAGTAAAGTAAGGTACACACTTTTAGAGTCAACTTTTCTACTTCCTTCTACCTTCTGAAAGAGATTATCACTATAATGCTATTTGTCTGAAAGAAACAATCATACTGCAGTCACACTTCTGTGCCATTAAGTAAACCTGTCTATGTAAAAAGACTGTTATAAATCTTGCTTTTTATAGTGACCGCTTTTCAAGATTTTGTTAAGTAACTGTCGTTTTTTCTAGCAACTTCACGAATTTGTTTGCTCATCTGAATTTTAACCATCTGTTAAATTTTCCCTCAAGTATTACATGATTATAATATTCTCTATGTTTATCTTCAATAGAATGTTTTGTATCTATGGTTCCATCAGTTTTCTCCTCTTCAAATAGGTATAATCATTCAGTATCGTACGTCTATAAATCAACTTCAAAACATTGTTGATATAAGATATGCATACTTATTTCATTGTTTTATTGATTAATATGATTGTTTCTAAGTTATAAAACAGCTGATTAAAATCCTCAAAATAAGGAGTGAATTTATCTTATTCTACTACTATGACTGTTCATTCAAACGTATAAATAGGAAACATTTATGAAACATTACTTATTTGATGAATATAAGGTTCGAGTTTCAATGACAACATTTATAGTAACATGTAGCTAACAAGTTCCAAATAAAATGAAATCTACATCCATAATTCCTGGCTTAATAATACGATTTTTGTTGTCTATTTAGGCAGCATAACTAGAATATATTTCTAATGGTTCTGCTTCTATTTGTAGTATATGGTTTTGAAGACATTATTCATAAAGTTGACAAATGTCTCAACAATGTAACATACAGCTTTGAAAATGCAAGACCTGTACTCCTGATATACTCCGCCCACAGCTCTTCTAGGGTTGCTGCCAGTCCCAAGCCCGGGTAAAGGAGGAGGGTTGCGCATAGGGCTAGCATCCCTATCCCGTAAAACACAAGCTTTCTAAAAAAACGCTAACCAGATTAAACAAACTTAACAATTTAAACTCTGCCCTGGGAGTGGAAGGAATCTTTATGACGCTTCATGATGGAAACCGAGATTTTTCGGAAGTCATGAGGCCGATGCCCTCCCCCTTCTAACGTGGAATGTTCGGACAATGTGGGAGACCGGGAAGATCACCCATATAGCAGTAGAAATAAAGAGATACAACTTGACTGTACTCGGGATCAGCGAAACGCATTGGACTCAAACTGGACAGAAAACATTAACTACGGGAGAGGTGCTACTATATTTCGGGGCACGAAGAGGAAAATGCCCCACACACCAAAGGAGTCGCTCTGATGTTGTCCAATAAAGCGCGCAATTTACTTGTAGGATGGGAACCACATGGACCCAGGATCATCAAAGCATCTTTCAAGACAATGAAGAAGGGGATTACAATGAACATCATCCAGTGTTATGCACCCACCAACGACGGCAACGACGAGGACAAAGATCAGTTTTATGATAGGCTACAGTCAATTATAGCGAAGTGTCCAGGAAAGGATCTGACAATCCTAATGTGGGACCTAAACGCCAAAGTCGGAATGGACAACACCGGATACGAAGACATCATTGGACGACAGGGACTGGGAGAAAGAAATGAGAATGGTGAAAGATTTACAAATCTATGTGCTTTCAACAAAATGGTCATAGGTGGTACAATATTCCCCTACAAATGATACACAAGGCTACATGGATCTCACCGGATCATACTACAGAGAATCAAATTGATCATATATGCATCAATAAAAAATTCAGAAGATCAATGGAAGATGTGAGATACAGGAGAGGAGCTGATATAGCTTCAGATCACCACCTAGTGGTTGCCAAAATGAAACTGATGCTAAAGAAGCAATGGATAACTGGAGCAACAGCATTAAAACGGTTCAATACAGCCTCTCTTCGGGATACTGACAAACTCAAGGAATTCAAAATGACTCTTAACAACAGGTTTCAACCCTTACAAGATTTGCTGAACGAAGAAGAAGCCACTATGGAGGACAATTGGAAAGGAATCAAAGAGGCACTAACTTTATATAAGGAATGGATTTCCACAGAGACCCTGAGCAAAATTCAACAAAGGAGAAACAAGAAGGCAGAAATCAACAACAGCCGAACTAGAACAGAGAAAATCAAGGCACAAAGTGAATTTACAGAAGCAAATAAACAAGAAAAGAAGAGCACTAGAGACGACAAACGCAAGTACATCAAAGGCCTTGCAACGACAGCGGAAAAAGCTGCAAGAGAAGGGAATATGAAACAGCTATACGACACAACAAAGAAACTGGCAAGGAAATATTGTAAACCAGAGCGACCGGTCAGGAACAAAGAAGGCAAGCTAATCACCGAGATTCAAGAACAAAGAGACAGATAGGTAGAACAATTTCGAGGAACTCTTGAATAGACCAGCTCCACCGAACTCACCAGACATCGAAGCAACATCTACAGACCGCTTAATAGATGTCAATCCACCAACGATGAAAGAAATCACGATGTTCATCAGACAAATCAAAAGTGGGAAAGCAGCAGGACCCGACAATATACCAGCCGAAGCACTGAAGTCAGATATAGACATAACGGCAAGAATGCTCCACGTTTTATTCAAGAGGATCTGGGAGGAAGAACAAGTGCCGGCAGACTGGAAAGAAGGATACCTTATCAAGATACCAAAGAAAGGATATTTGAAGAAATGTGAGAACTACAGAGGGATCACACTGTTGTCAGTACCCGGGAAAGTCTTCAACAGAGTGTTGTTGAGTAGAATGAAAGACTCAGTGGATGCTCAACTTCGAGATCAATAGGCTGGTTTCCGTAAGGATTGGTCGTGCACAGACTAAATCATAACACTACGGATCATCGTTGAACAATCGATTGAATGGAACTCATCACTGTACATCAACTTCATCGACTATGAGAAGGCGTTTGACAGCGTAGACAGGAGATTGCTATGATAACTTCTTCGACACTATGGTGTACTAGATAAACTTGTCAACATCATCCGGAATTTTTACGATGGACTACAGTGCAAAATCGTGCATAGAGGACAGCTGACAAATGCATTCCCAGTGAGGAACCGGTGTCAGCCAAGGCTGTCTGCTCTCGCCTTTCTTCTTCCTTCTAGTGGTTGATTGGATGATGAAAACCTCCACATCTGAGAGGAAGCACGGAGTTCATGGACAAGTAGGATGCAACTCGATGATCTGGACTTCGCGGATGATCTAGCTCTTTTAACCCACACACTAGCAAATGCAAGTGAAGACAACCAACGTAGCAGCAACCTCAGCATCAATAGGCCTGAACATACATAAGGGAAAGAGCAAGATCCTCTAATTCAACACAGAGAGCACTGACCCAATTGAACTTGATGGAGAAACTTTGGAAGAAGTAGATACCTTTACATAAGTGGGGAGCATCATCGATGAACAAGGAGGATCCGATTCAGATATAAGGACAAGGATCGGCAAAGCAAGGGCAGCATTTCTACAGCTAAGAACTCCAAACAACTGTCTACCAACCTCGAAGTTAGACTCTTCAATTCGAACGTCAAGACAGTTCTTCTGTATGGAGCTGAAGTGTGGAGAATTACTTCAAACATCCGCAGGAGGGTATAGGTATTTATAAACAAGTTACTGGATGTCTGTTGACTGGAAACTATCAGCAACAGCCTACTATGGAAGAGAACAAACCAACTTCCAGCTGAAGAGGAAATCAGGAGATGACGTTGGAAATGGATAGGACATACATTGCGGAAATCATCAGACTGCATCATGAGACAAACATTAACTTGGTACCCTGTTGGTAAACGTAAGATAAGGTCAAAAAACACACTGCGTCGAGAGCTGAAAGCAGACATTAAAAGGATGAACAGTAACTGGAGACAGCTGGAAAGGATTGCTGAAGACAGAGTTGAATTGAGAATGCTGGTGAGCCGCCTATGCTCCTCCGAGAGGGGTAACAGGCGTAAGTAAGTAAGTACTCCCGATATATATATTTGCCATCATCTCAACTAGATACTTTGTATAAATACTGTGCCACTATTCTTTTTTTTTATTTAAGGCATATCGTTTAGAACCGTTATTATTGAAACATTATGCTACTATTAGTCCTGTGGTAATACCGAAAGCTTCAATGAATCATTTAGAAAAGTGTCTGTCTATTAAAGAAATTTCATTTATTAATTTCAAACAACCAGATTCTGAAAGTCAAACGCCAACTTTGAAAGGTTCCAATTCATCGTTAACAACTTCAAATAATGATGCAGAATCAGTTTATTCTATGCATACATTAGATTTATCTGATTCAGATAGTGATTCATCTGACCTATCATCAAATGAAGGTGGTAGTGGTGGTCGTAGAACCAGCGGTAGTGACCATAAGCACCAGGAGAAAAAGGTATGTGATATTACAATAGTGCCATAACATTTTAGTTTGCATGTTTGTAGACTTCTCTTGCATCAAGAAGTCCATTAATTTATCATTTATGCATTTATACGCATGCTGGTTGTATATGCCACTAAAGTTCGCAATTACCTTTTAAAAGCTTCTGGTGTGATAATAATATCCTCGCGCCCCCTCCCTAAACATGCTTATTGGGAGCAGTACATGTATCTAATTTTTATTTACATTTTTCTCATTAGTCATGTTATTCAATTGAGTCATTGTTTCATATCCTATCATCTCCACATCATCATTTTTTATGTGAAAAATAAAAATTAACATCAGTGGGTCTGGGTTCCGATAGTAAAGCGGATACTAAAGTACAGTAGTAATCAGTGTTGTATACCAAAAGCATTACTGCTTATACACTAAAAGAAAATAACCATATTCACTAGTTGATGGCTGATTATTAACTAACAACTAATCTCAGACTGATTGAAGGAAGATAAGCATTGAAGTACAATGTCAATCAGTCTCAACGTAAAACTTGGTACGTGGGTATACTAGTTCAAGTTGCCAAGCCTTAAATAACACGGTGAGATAAAATTGTCAGGGCCAAATTCAAAGTGGTGGAGGTAGCAACAATATTCGTAGTAATGAGGAGGACTAAGGATCAGATATTTAATTCAAGAGAATGCGAATCAGTTAATAATGTTCTAATGAATTCAGAAGCTTAGAATTCGGGGAAAAGACAAAGAATTTATGCACCTGCTCCTTTGCGAACACCTTTGAGCCATGTCATTCAGTCACTAACCATTGGCTACGATAATTACGCGGACCCCTATTGACATGGCTCAGTCCACTTTCCAGTGACTTCATGAATTGGTACCATGTTTTGGCTTGGTTGCCCCGAGCTTCTTTTCAGACTACTACACCAGACAGCATTGCTGTTCAATGTAGGGAGTGATTAGGCATACTCAACAAACGTCCTAACCCCCACTTCTGATGAAGGTTTACTACTTCATTAATCAATATACCACCTTCATTTAGTACTGCATTCCTAACCCTACGTATTGTTTTCTCGGTGATTCCATAAAATACCAAAAATTTGAAGGTACGCATGACCGAATACTAGTAACCTACGAATTTCCTCTGTTCTTAACCGGCATGTTTCACACTAATTGAATGGAACAGATCAAACTGCTGCACAGTTAACTTGTCCAGTAGACGGGTATCTCGCCTACACAACAAATGAAGCAAGTTGGCGAAAGCTAACCAAGCATTCTCTATCCGTGCCGAGATTTCAGCAGACACTAAGCCATCATGGTTGGTGCCACTCCTAAGATAAGTGAAGTGGTTGGTAAGCTCAACTGCTTTGCGCCCATTTATCACTAATTTCGACGCTTACGAAAGCCAATCTTTAAGCTACCTTTTACGTTTAGAGTGAGTGAACATCAAAAAGTTGAGTATAAAATGTTGAGATTCTAGATGGTATTCATGATTTACTAATTCATAATTTAGTAACATTTATTCAATTCCAAGATGTCTTAATTTTATTTCATAGTTTTGTGAAGTTGCTACTCTACCGTGTAAATGGAAAAGAAATTAAAGTATGAAGAAATTGTTCTGAATACATCCGAATCCAGTTTAATGTACCCCTCTTTCAATGATAACTGTTTTAAGTGCAGCCTTATTAAAATAAACCAGCTTAATAACAGGAACGTGTTAAATAGGATGAATTCGTATTTTCTTGTCAATTTGTTATGGACTGAAACTCGTTAGTTTCTGTTATTATATGTGCACCTGAGATATAGAGATACATCACAAGTATTGTCCTATAGGACGAAACGCGCGTCCCTGATTTCACTTGCCAGTCACAATCCAACTTAATCAATACAGGGATGTATTAATTAAAGTAAAAATATCACTAACATACAATAACATAAATCTGACGAGATCTCAACTGAGATGAAACGTGCATCCTGAATTTTATTGTTAATCAACCTTCATAGTATATTAAGAATTGACACTACATTTTGTTGTATATGATTAAGTGTTGTGAAAATTATTAAATTTGAACTTTCACATTATAAACAGACCTTAGTTAAACAGTTACCAAAGATTAAAAGGAGCTGGACAACTATTTTGTCCTAATATAGGACTTTTGAAAGTCATCATTTATTACCCCTCCAGTAATCAAATCTAAAACCTAAAGGCATCAAACCTAGTATTTAAACTTCAGACTACTTAATTGGCCTTCATGGTTCAACAATAATAATTTCAGTCAATTTGTAGTGTAGCTTAGTCACTATCCATTACAATGGGTAAGTAACCGTCGAAATGAGCGAACTGTTCTCGCTACATCTCTTCATTAGAGCTCTTAAATCACTTTGTGAGGCTATGGACTAGTAAACACATAATTGTAAATAACGACGACTATATTTATTACATTCCATTAAGCATAGTATTTTCAAAGACAATTCCTGAATATAAGTTTAGTTTCTAAAACAGAAAACTCTATGCGATTCGATTATCGATACTAACCTCTTTACTTTACCTAACTTGTATAGTGTGATTGTTTGAGGCTAGTCAATTGATTGTATCTTCATATCAGTGTTGATATTCACATTGATAATTGAACTCAGTCCATTAGCTTCAAAGTCATCACATTATCCATTTCTCTACTGAGTCATGGTAGCCACTAATTTGTTCAACAGTGTTCAAAGGTGAATAAATTAGGCTTGAATCCCGGCGTTAAAACCAAATAAAATGTAGCCTTCCACTTGGAGATCAGTGCTAAACGCATTCCAATATCGATGAAATTCATTGAGAATGCATACTTACCAATAGATTCTGATTAACAAGAGAGGAGTGGGGGGGATAGATTTAAACGCTTAAAAACACTTTATTTTTTCTTAAACATAGTAGTTATCATCCATCGATCTGTATTCTTTAGATTCACATTGTATTTGATATGACAGTAAATTTTTTTTTCCGTTGTCAATCGTTCTTGTTCATCATTCCTTTGAATTACTTTAATCAATTACCAGTTTATTTTTTTATTTTTTTGCATTTCACTAATTCAATAACGATAAACAAAACAAATCTTCATTATATCATTAAAGTAAAATGATGTTTTAGTAAAAAGTTTAGTTAACCAACGAAGTCATAACCTTAAAATTATACACTTCTATGAAAGAATAATTAATAAAAGATGTTTACAATTGAAATGTATTTGCATCTTTCTGTTGGTTTATCATGAATTGAAATTGGTCAGTCTCTGTTGCTATATATGCATCTTGAGAGGATTGCCTTGATACAGTGATGATTCACAAGTATCATTTAATTTGGATTATGGTTGGCAAGCAAAATGATTAGTATTTAGCATGAGATGATCTGGGTTCGAATCCTAGAGTGAACATCAGCACAGGGATGCAGGTACATTTAGCCGATGAGTCCCGAATAGGATAAAATGCATGTCCTGGATGCCGGCTTTCCAGTCATAATCCAACTCAAATGATAATTGTAAACTATTGCTATATCGAGACAATCTGATAAGGATGTACATATGGCAACGGAGACTGACCAATTCCAGTCCATGACAAATCAACGGGAAGATGCATATGCATTCTAACTGTACATGCAGCATACCATTTTTGATTCCTCTTGAATTACTCGTAAACATTAGTCACTAGAATAAAGCAGACTGTGTTCAAAGTTTTATAAAAAGGTCAACAGTAATCTACCTATAGTTAGTGAGTTTTCACTCACTTTACATATACAAAAGCTAGAAATACGTATACAAAAATGATACATTATTCAATCGCTGCTTCTATTATAGTTTTGAGCTTTAGTTTTTGTTTTCAAAAAGTTGTTGTTATCCTTCCTGCTTCATTCTTCCCTAATTCTTTACCTTTCACAGCTCAGAAAGAATGAGTAATTCTGTTGCTAAGAGGAAGTATGTAATAATTGTTTAATCGTATTCGCTTGTATTGCAGTTTTTTTAGATTCGTAAAGTAACTTTCATAATTGTTTTTTTTTCTCCTTCCATATTGTTTCCTCTAATTCGAAGTTTTTCAAACGTTTAAGCACTGTGGATGAAAATTTCGTCTATAAACAACATCAGTCTTTAGCAAGTAAGAAATGTGATGATTATATATCAGCCATTATTGTTATCGTTAGTTACTTTTACTTCTTTCCTGTCGTTATTATCTTAACAAAACCACTACAGTCGAAAATAACTAATTACTTAAGTTGAATTAGTTTGACGGAAATCAGTTCTTAAAAATGTTGTATTAATTCGTCACAGACTGATTTCAGGTTTGTGCTATCGATAACCAAGAAGCGTTGGACAGCTGTACCGTCACTGTTACATCTTGAAGTTCTACGTTCTACCGCATGTTTATTATCATGGAAGGTGCCTAAATTTTGAGGCGGTAGTTATGCATTTTCAACTGGTTATCAGTGCCTCTCTTAAGTGCCATTTATACATGATGAGCACTACCATGTAAATGCAATGATAACTGTTTGAAAAACACGTATTCATTCAGTAGTAATGGACATTTATAACCCAGAAGAATGATTTTGATTAAATTGCCTTCTATGAGTTGGGATAGTTTGACCCTAGAGTTTTTGTTGCCTTTCTGCGTTACTTCATCATTACAATTATACAACATCACTAAGCTACAAGAATTTCTTCACGAGTGACTATCAGCATTTTCTATCAACATTGAATTTTACTGTATTGTTATTGATTTTCCTTATTCATCGTTTTGTTGTTTATGGATTCTCAAAATGGATAATAAAATGGGTTTATTTCATAATGTTGACTTATGACTAACATGAGTTACAGGATTCTAAACATTTTCTCCAGTGTTTCCTCTGTCCAAAATAGTATCAGAAAAATAGTCTTTAGGAATCTTTAGAAGGTACAAAATCAACAAATGGATTATCTTACCAATTATAAAAGATATATCACAAATTACAATTGACTATTAAGTGCAAACGTTGTTTATAAGCGAGCAAAATTACGTCAGTCAATTTTGTGCAAATTAAATGACAAACCAAATGTCATTCAGCATCTTTAAACAAAGCAGCTGTTCTCTTCATTTTGATCTATATGAACAACAGTTAGCTGTTAAACACTACATTACATCTTCTTGTATATCACTACGTATGATTAATTATGAACACATGTTTGATCACCAATTCAGTGGAGGATAAATACTAAAGGGAACGGAAAAATTTTCAAAAGCTTAAAGTTCATGTCAGTTAGTCAATCAGAAACTTACTGAAGTATTTATAATTTATCGATCAATTAGAAGAATGATAAATGATACTACAAGGCTATCAGTTAGGTTCATAGAGAAGAGAATTATAATAAATGCATTAAAAAATGACCAAATAAGTATAGACAATGACCAGTCAAGCTTGAAGTCAACAGAACAAACTGATAGTCACATACAGCGAAACTATTATATCTTACTTGAATCGGAAGTTTATGCCTATAAAATCGTTCAAAGTGACGATGAAAGCTCCACAATTGAACTATCCAGCTAAGCAAACTTTATTTCTTCATTACATTCATTAGTAATAGTGAAGAGATTTATAATTGTTTCATAGACAATAAATAGCTTTTGTAGGACTGATTATGTCATAAGTTCTAATGATCGCATCATTAATCAATATTTAGAAATATCAAGATTGTTGGCAATGTTAGTACTTTTAATCGTTAAAAGTTTATAGATGCTTTAGTTCTTTTAATTGTATACTTTTCTTCTTCTAAATAAGGTATAGTAAGTACTAACACTACTGCTACTAGTATTACCACTACTATCACTACTACTGGTGCTACTAGTAATAATAGAAATAACAATAATAATAAAGTTAATGCCTGATATCTAGTCACGTAGACACTTAATGTCTGAAGCTATCCACAACATCAGTTCTAATTATCACTCTATTCATTTAGTGGATATATGAGTACTACATATTAAATGGTGGCATACCATAACTTTTACAATATGTATGTTTTTCATTCAAGTATGTTGAGCTATGACACATTGATGCTTTTAAAAAATTCTAATATGCTATACCTCCAGCTATTTGAAATGAAATCTTTGGTAAAAAGTTACAGTCTGATATAGAAAATGCATATGAAAAACATATAGAAAAATGTCTCACAGTACTGAAATGCGATGCAATGATTGAACATTTAGAAAGTGTTGCGAATAACTTATCATATTGATTACAAAGGATTGAACAGAATTCATGATAATCATTTATTCCCTTCATTTTAAGAGCTGAAGCGCAATCCTCTTTTTCTATTCTGAATTTGTATCACTAAAAAGAAAACTAAATGTGTACACATATATGTACACATAACCTTACTTCCCGCTTGTCAGGATGACCAAGTGATCAGTCTTACCAGTGGTCAACAAGTTAGAGCCTGAGGTATATGTCTGTGTTGATTCACGTTGCCGTGCAAGATCGGAACCACGTTTTCAAATTAATAAGAAGGATTACCTGTATTAGTTTAGCGATAAATTAATGAATAGAAGGTATGTATATCTCTTAATATGTTAAATAACTGATGGTGATTATTGCACAGTCACCAACCAGATAGAAGTTTGTAATAAGTGAAATGACTCGAATCAATAGTCAACGACTTCATGAGTTTATACCAGCATTTTAGTTTAGTAGACACCATTTTTC
Organism: Schistosoma japonicum; assembly: GCA_025215515.1. Lineage (NCBI taxonomy): Eukaryota > Metazoa > Platyhelminthes > Trematoda > Strigeidida > Schistosomatidae > Schistosoma > Schistosoma japonicum. Next base: position 7,180,499 of record CM046062.1, on the reverse strand, counting down.
TTCCATTCTTTTCGTACAGGCTGCTAACATCGTATATTGAGGTAAGCAGTAGTTACGTATATACAGTATATGTCTCAGACAAAAACTCAAGTTCACTAACTAATTGATCATTTTCAGCTCGATACCATACACCATCGTTGTTGATTAGAGGGCTCTATTATCATTGCTTTGGATATATTTATTATCAGAAACCTTCAGTCCTATTTTCTTAACGCTTGTTTCCCAGCTATAGGTTAATACACAGCGCACTGCAAAGCACTACAGTTATCCGTTTGTTAGGCAGACAAACATCTTGCCTTCACCATAAGGAATGGAAAGTTAGGAACAATAAATGAGCTATCTAAATCCGTGCTGACACTTCGCCAAACACTAATCCACTAGGATTGACAAAACTTCTAAGATAACTGTACTCAACTACTTTACTATGATAAATCAGTACAATAAACTAAATCAATTGTGAAGTAAAACTTTAGGTGTAGATGGAAAAAAATGCACCCCAGACATTCGTGTATCTTTACTCATAATACTTAAAAAACGGTGCATTTTCGCATCGTCTTTGTAGGAGTTTAATAATCAAAAAGTTAAATAAAATATTATTGTTTCCAGGAGGACATATCCCGATAAAATGAAAAGGATGTCAGGCCACAAACCTGATGAACACCACTTGATGTTATCACTTCTAGCGCAACAGTTCTCGGTAAGCTCTGACGCGATCAGCCTAACCTTATTATTGCTCACTACGCAGTTAGCCGCTCTGTACTAACTTATTGTTGTAAAACATTGGCTTTGAAAGTCAGAAACATGATTTGGCTGCAAAACTTCGATCATAGTTGCCTTTTAAGCATCACTTGCTTATCCTCAGACGACTGAGCAAAGTGATGCTCAGGTTAGGTACATAGTACTTAAAAAGACTGAGTCGATTAATGAAACTGTAAGTATTTATCGACCGAAGTCTTTGGTTTACTCCCCACCTCGGTATGCGATGTTAGCAGCTGTAGAAGTAGTAATGAATACAAATGGGCTTGAATGAACTAAAAAGTGGTATATCCCCATGAAGTCGTTGATTATTAATCTGTGCTGTTGAAGTTAGTGCAGTCTACCGTCTAGTTGGTGTCATTGTGATAATTCCCATCAGTCGTTGGAGACATTAAGTGATATTCATACATTCTATTCATTACTTCTCATCGAACTATATCCAGGTATCCATTTGGCTAATTTAGTCTCGTCGATCTAATGAAGTGGTCTAACTGGAGATAATGCCGACAGAACTGAGTCGTTTTGTTGTATTTATTGTGACATGATATCGCCTAAAGCATCCACCATCATTGGAATGACCTTACTACTTGTTTACTAACACAATTAGTTCATGCAACATTTAACAAAATAAGAAAATTGTCTTCACTAATTTTCTCTCACACGCTTTTTCTGGTACTTTTAATCTAGTGAAAATATTCAGTAATTACGTAACTAGACGATCTTCTAATGTTACACACTTGGGACCTAATGTATATAAAATGCGCTCAGTTCCATCGGATGATGAAAAACAGCTTCGACGTCGTGTAGATTTTGAATGGCAGAAATCATTCTCTCCATTAGCTGTAATAAGTGCTCATAGTAGTTATTGGAGTAGTGATGAAGTAGCATTCTTTATGTTGTATCAAATTTTTGGACCACCTCATTTACTTCGTTAATTGAAACCAATTTCAGGTAATCCAGATCAATTTTCTTTATATTGTACCTTGTTTTTTTTCTTATTTTCATTATACATTGCATTTGTATATTTAACTCTTAAACAAAACTAAATAATTTTTATATTGTAATAAAATGACAATAATAGCAAATCTTTTTTTTCTTATATTTCATTATGACTATCTTAATTCAGTAGATTGTTGAAATTTTTTTCATTGACAACAAACAAAACATACATTCGCGATTTAAAATCAACCGGTTTTCATTAAATCGTTCATATAAACATTGAATATTGAATTGAATGATGTACAATCTAGTTCAATGAATGAATGACTATGTAATTAAATATCTTCAATTGACATTATTTTCGTTAATCAATACTTTGTAATCATCGTAGACTTTCAGTTTGGTGTTATGAATTAGCCTGATTTAGACAACCATTGATCACGTAGAAGCACTGGATAGCTGTTTCATTTTAGTTTGGGACTATTCAGAAGTGCGCATCCGCGACTTCATGGGGATCGTACTTTGGACCATATGGCTGTGTGGTGAACGCTTTACCATTAGACCACTGAGTTTGCTCCTAACAGTTGATTTTTATAACTTAGTCAATTTGTGATACGTTTGCATGACCTCACTGATTGCAGTCGGTTGGTAACTGCCTCACACCCAACACGGTTGAACTCCACTAATCACATCTTCTCACTAGAACTCCATGAATTACCTTAAGGGGTTAGTTATTAGTGTACTGATATTTTAGATTTATACTACTATTGTCAACATAATCATACTACTTATTTTGTATATCAATTCTCTGAATAGTTTTTTTGAATGACCTAAATGACATTAAACCAGTTGATTGTAGGTGGCGTGAAGGGCGAGGTAGGTGAATGGAGTGCATGTTAATGTTTCTGTTTGTGATCCACTTTTTAATTCATTCATTCTTGTAAGAAAAAAATAGATAAAATTATTTTCAGTTTCGTTTTGATCTTTTCAATGATTTGATTGTATGATTGATTAATTGTTGTAGATAGTTCTCAATGTGTTTTACCGTTAACTATACAATGTGTCATGATAATATTTTCTTTGTTGATGTGTTATTTGATAGAATTCATCTAATTTTACTAAATCAAATTTAGATTCTATGATAAAAATACATTATAACCTATATGTTGTATAAGTCAGATGACTTAATAAGAAAACAATTGACATTCTCAGTCTTTGTTGTTGATTTCTTATATACTCAACTGTATTGTGCATAAATGAATTGATTAAGTACAATTGAAGATTATGGAATACTGAAAAATTGTTTGTTTTTAGTATGAGACATTTTGATGACGGTTTATACTTACAGCTTTATTAGGGATCAAACGTAGAACGTGTAGGCTCTGTAATGAATATCAAACCATCGGCACCAGTGGACCGACGTTTAGTAGTAGTAGGATTACTTTCTATAGGTAGTTTCGTTCGACGAAAAGCGAATAGATTCACAAAATGTGGGCACTGAATGTATGTAAGACATATGGATGGAGTATATGTATAAATAATTTCTATGAGTGAAATTAAAGAAATTCCAACTTTTCGATCGGAAAACTGGTCCGAACTTATTCAGAGATCACTGTTCCAACCAGTGTGGGACATAAAAACCTCGAAGTGAGTCAATTATCATTAATGATATTGATTTATTGTTACGTTGTTTAACAGATTGGTTAAAAGGGTAATTGTATAATTGAATGCCAACCAAATTATACTAACGGTAAAGTATTCGCCGTATGACTTATAGGTCTTTAGGTCAATCCACAGTAGAATCATTAGCGCGTAGTGCTGTGGAGTTTTATACTAGGAAGGAGATAGTTGTTCAATGTTACCTGGTCCTCATTTGTCCTCAACTGAAATCAACTTGTGATGAATACGAACAATAAAATAAAAACCAATTTTCACAAAACCACATCTACTTAATTGTTGAAGTTGATACTTGTAAGTGTTGACGACTTTATTATTATGTAACTCTTGTTAAGGTGATATCCCTATCTCTACGACCATTAGATTAGTAATTTGATATCATGGTTGATCGCTTCTCTCGCAAATGTTGTGTATGTTATATACAAATCAAAGTTTTGTTGAATTCATTAGTAGATACAATTTGCATGCAATAGCTTGATACTTCGAATACCTGATTGTAAACCTAGAAAGAAGACTGATTGTATCAAACGATTTGAGTTACATTAACTTACTCAAATGTTCATTAGATAAATTACATTTAGCTTATAGGTGTTGGATTTAGTTGTAATCGTTATACTACTCATGAGGAGTTGAGTGTTTATTATGTAATTTGTAACTTGCATTTTATTAGTCAGTTACGATCGAACTCTCTAGAAGTTGTTTTCTATTGGTTGGAACATTGTCTGTTTGGCCAGCCATTTTTGTTTGGCATTCTGTTCGCTTTGTGTGCAAGGCGCAGATCGTTGTGATCATTTGTTGTTGTTGTTGCCTAATCACCTTGAATGTAAGTGACTAGTAAACTAATAATTGTTTGTTGCAGAAACACGTTCGATATTTATTTACCTGTTCCAAATAAATATTCCGAACACTCAAAGGGCCTTTTAACCTTATCGACTTCGGGTGCGTTATCACGGTGAATCCAACGCTATGTCAAGTAAATCCTACACTAGGTAATTTCCTTTTTATTAAGTAGGTCAGTGGTGTATATTAAATTAGAAAACTTGTTAAATTTTATTTCATTTCATAGCATTTATTTGTTTCTTTGTTTCTTACTCCGTATGTGAATCTTAACTAAATAAAATCTTTACTTCAAATTACATATTGATCTATAGCCCTACCAATAATCTGAACAAAAAATGCATAAAATCATTGAACTTAAGATGTTATTAGTTGAAGCGTTGTGGGATAAAACATAGTCAGTCAATCACTTAGTCATTTTCTCCATAGTTTTGCCATTAAGTGTACCTATCTAATAGCGATAGTTAAAAATACATTATAACTGGTTAAATAAAAATCCTTATTCAACCTAACAACAGTCTGGCAGTCGTTTACGATGCATCATACCAAACCAATTAACGGAAATTTCCAATATGATTACATAGTAAACGAATTACTATAGGTACTCATCGGTTAAAAATAAAGAATTTACAAAGTCGAAGACTACCAGATGATACTATACACATAGCCCTAATAATAACTAACAGTAAATGTAGGGATTCAACAATTCCTATAGTGTGATTTACTAGTATAGGTGTAGTATCATCTGACTTGTGCTTATCTTTTCCGTGTTATATTGCCATGTATTACTTCGACCTTCACTTTAATCACTCTAACAGTCAGGCTATTACTTACTTTAATACTTAATGATAAGTTTTATTTCATCTGGCTAATGTTTTGTTCTTCCTTATTAACTATCTACTGGACTTTACATGTTACTGAATGCGTATAAAGTTTAGATATTATGTAGCATAATCGTCAGATTCTTATACATGAGCAAGCTTCATGAGTTCTATTTCTTTCCTATCTTGGTGTTGTAATTGAAATAACGATCTTACCATAGATGAATAGCATTACCGAGCTAAAAGCATCAGCAACAAATTATAAAACAGCAGAGTCAATAATGAAGTAGAAACAAGGATATCCGTTATTGTCGGTTTTTTCAGTGAATCTGTAGCGACTTAAGTTGACTAGTTAAGAGTTGACTTCATAACTTATGTATACACAAAAATAAGAAAGCTTACTTCCTTATTCTTTATAGGGATTATATTTCCTATTATCTTATATTGAATGTTGAGAGACATTGTGTGTTTGAATGATTAGTATCCCGCTCCAACTGTCTCCTGCCCACGATACGAAATAAAGACCTATTACCAAAGATTATTGTTCTGTTAAATTAAACTGAACGTACCTAAATACCATACTGGTGAGCCCGACGTGATTACCTTTTAGATTGAACTAAAAACGTGGGCATCCCTGCCTGAATAATCGGTTGTGCCCATCTAACGCTTTTAGCCAATTTTACAGCCTTAAGGTTTTCACTTTTTAATTCCGTGATTGTTTGGTCGGGCAAACGATCTAACAACACTTATGGGGGTTGATTATCTAGATAAGCCGGTTTTAGCCTATCGATACTTACTGAGTCGATATTTCCTTGTTTCTGAATTACAAAATATTTAGGTTTTCTTGAAATAACCTTAAATGGACCTTCGAAAGAAGGGCGAAGTGGTGCTTTAATTTTTTTGGTCCTGAAACATGGAAGCTGTTTTAGTTTCAGACTAGAGCTTTTAGTTGACAGTAGTTTTTGTAATTCTAGGTCATTTTCCTGGCTGTCTCTCAAAGTCTCGAAATTTTTTGTTGACTGTTGTATTATATTCATTTCTAATTGAGATAACGCGTCTGCTGCCTGGTTGTCTTGATCTTTTACGTGACATATATCACTAGTGGACTGCGATATGTAGTCGTGGTGTCGGACTTCTCGAGGTGAGTATTTATCGGCTTTCGCTTTAAATGCATTGGTTAACGGTTTATGATCCGTATAAACTGTGAATTCCCTGCCTTCGAGCATATGTCGGAAACGCTTGACGGTTAGGTAGATTGCGAGGAGTTCTCAAACAAAGGTAGAATATCTCGTCTCTGTCGGAGCGAGTTTCTTTGAGAAGAATGCGATCGGTTTCCAGGTGTTTTTAACTAGTTGGTTAAGAGTACTGCCTACGGCTTTGTCTGAGGCATCTACCATCAAAGCAAAACGGTGATGGGAATTTGAATAAGTTAATGTAGCTGTTTAAGCAAGTTTATCCTTTAACTGGTTAATAGCTTCGACTGCCTCAGAGGTTAGCTTGAATTCCTTTGGTTTTCCTTTGAGCAAATCCGTCAATGCTTGCATTAGTTGTGCACAATCGGGTATGAATCTGCGATAAAAGTTTATTGAACCTAGAAAACTTCCAAGTTGTATTAGAGAGCTTGGCATAGGGTATTGTTTAATAGTATCTACCTCTTGTTCGATTAGTGTAATTCCTTCAAGGCTTATGGTATGCCCGAAGAATTCTAGTGTTTCTACACCGAAAACACTTGCTTTGTTGAATGTTCATGCCATTTTAATTTAATCGTCCCAACACTGCTCTTACATGTTGTTCATGTGATTTCAAGTCCGGGATGGCAATTAGTAAATCATCTATGTACCCCTGTGCAAACGGCATCTCTCGAAGTAGATTATCCATAAACCTTTGGAATGTTTGTGCCGCGTTCCGTAGGCCGAACGGCATGCGTACAAACTCCAATAGTCCAAAAGGTGTTGTGATAGCTGTCTTCGGAATATCTTCCTCAGCTACTGGAATATTGTGATATACCCTGACTAAGTCGATTTTAGTAAATACCTTCATATCCTGTAAACCATTCGTAAAGTCTTGTATATGTGGTATCGGGTACCTATCTGCTACCGTTTGACGGTTAAGGCCTCTGTAATCCCCACACGGTCTCCAATCGCCTTTATTTTTCTTTGGAACCATATGCAGAGGAGATGCCCATTGGCTATCAGTTGGACGTGTTATGCCCAATTGTAGCATGTAATCGGATCCTTCTCTAGTTATTTTGAGCTTATCAGGTGCTGATCTCCTGGGCTTAGCAAAAACAGGTGCACCTTCCGTATTGATGATATGACGTACTTTTAACTTAGTTTTGGAAGGTTGGGGGTTTTATTTTATTAGGTTTGGGAATTCCGCGGGTATATCCTGAAACTTTTCCGTTGTTACTGGCGGAGTTTGTATTAAGTTTAGATATATGGTATTACTTTCTGTGCCTTTTGTGTATTTCGAAGTTTCTTTCAATGTCAAACGTCGTTTTTTAATGTAACCTAGAAATTCATATCTCTCTAAGAAATCCATTCCTAATATTGCCAGATCTAGATCGGCTACAGTGAAAACCCAAGAAAATTGTCTTCTAAACCTCAAATCTAGAGTCAACGTTTTCTGCCCAGACGTCGCGATTTCAGTCTTATCGGCAGCTTGAAGTGTAACTGAGGAAGTTTCTCGACCCAGCTCGGTTTTATTCTTAGGAAAGATACCAAGTGCATCACTAGTATCTACCAAGAAGTTCGAGCCTGAATTTTGTCTCTTACGTAAAATAAGCTACTGTTTAGGCACCCCTCCTCAGTTGTCGCAACCTGGGGAGGGGTTATTCGTTTCCTTGGTTCTTCGAGGTCTGTTTGGGCCAGGCGCATGGTTGGCTGCATCTGGTCGATTGAGCACTTAATTTCCAGTGATACCAACAAAATTGTCCAGAATGTCTGGACCCTTGTGACCTATTCCGTAATTTGGATCTCGGTCGTTGTGGTGACCTGCCCCTATTCCTATGAGTCGTTTGCATTTTGCTGACAGCCTCTGTGAGACTGTCAACACTCGCAACCAGTTGTGTTATAACTGGATCATTTGTTGATTCCGCTTTTTGAGTATGATGTACCATACGTGATGCAGTCGGGGGACCTCTTTCCATTATCCGGTCCGCGATCCGTGCTAAATAAGATAGAGAGGTGTCAGGATCTTGTACGTCCAAACAGTGTTGAACGTAGCATGGGAGAGCTTGTATCCTTCCTTGTTTTATGGCTGCTTCACCCACTGTGTTGTCACCCACTAAAGCTTAAAGATGACGCAAAAACTGTGATGGTGACCTATCGCCTAATGTTTTTCTTTGGAAAAGCCTTTGAATTCTTTATCCATCTGATAATAATAAACGATTTATTATCTCTCGTCTTAGGATGGTGTATGGTTGTGGTGTTGGTGGACTTAAAATGAAGTCACGGACTTCTTTGGCTACTGAAGGAGGTAGGACTGAACATAGGTCTTGATAGCGAGCTCCTCCAGATTTTATATTGTGTCTCGTGAAATGATGCTCTAGCTGAGCAAACCACAACTTAGGATCACTAGGATCGAATTCTGGAAGTCGAACTTTTGTAGTCATAACGGTGTCTATGTCTACCGCTGACACATCCCCTAGGTTTTTAGTTGGGATTGAGTCTGACATGTTATGAACAATATAATAATGTAATAAAAAACGGAAAACAATGAGTCTAATAGTAGTACCTAACGATAAAAATGAAATACTATATATAATATATATATATACGTAATGTTAATTACTGCAAAAACAGAAAGCTTATTGAACGTACAATAAAAAGTTAAATATAATGTTTAATACAGGGCTCACCAAAAATCAAAGATAGCAAAACATAGCCGAAAATGTAGAAAAGAGTAACTAATGCTTATTCTACTTAGCAACCTGTATATAAACATTTTTTGGTAACCTTAATTTTGCAATATTAGGGTTATTTTAAAAACCAAGTGTTCATAGAGTTATCAAATTACATAAGTCTTTTGGTATCAGTAATTGCTTTTCGTCGAAAAATGTTCAGATATCCACTAGACCAATTTAGTCTCGTCGATCTAATGAGGTGGTCTAACTGGAGATAATCCCGACAGAACTGAGTCGTTTTGTTGTATTTATTGTGACATGATATCACCTAAAGCATCCACCTTCATTTGAATGACCTTATTACTTGTTTACTAACACAATTAGTTCATGCAACATTTAACAAAATAAGAAAATTGTCTTCACCAATTTTCTCTCACACGCTTTTTCTGGTACTTTTAATCTAGTGAAAATATTCAGTAATTACGTAACTAGACGATCTTCTAATGTTACACAATCGGGATCAAATTTATAATAGTAGCCTTTTATTCTTAAGCATCACTTTTACATGAGATTATACCAGTTTACAGGCATGATCATGATGATACGATTTTATCTACTTACAAGGATTTCAGTAAAAAGTTATTGTTAAGAAATTTACACCAAATTAATATATGAAAGAAGATAAGAATAAAAACCATTATCAGCAAAGTTCATAGCACTTTGAAACCAGAGGTATGTATTGTATCATGACACACTTTTCCGTCTCTGGCCTTATGATTACAGATAAAGGCTGACAGTAAACAGAATGGATGATAAAATTTGTTTATCTACGGGTTACGACCAGGAGTATTTTAAATTTGGACCACAGTCCCAAATAAACATGCATGTGGGGATGGTGAAACTCATGTGCATTGATTTTGAACAGTGTTATAAAAGCTTTAAATTTGTTGCTAGCTAGTGTTAGGATTAAGTTATCTAAACGAGACCAATTCTTTATAAGATCGGCTAAGAATATCTTACAAGTGCATAGTTGCATTTAGAGAAGTTGCAGTGATAAACTACTATGAAAGTCAAGTAGGACAAGCGAATTGTATATTTGGTGAATACAGAGAATGTTATAAAATATTATATACATTTCTCTAATCATCGATCTGCATATCGTTCGTGTTCTCTGATCTGTGTCGACTGAAGGCTTTCTTCCCTTGATTGTCTTTGATTATCCTATGTATTCTAATCATGCTCTGCTTCTTGCCACCCGCAACTCGCCTCATACGTTGTTTCCTGATTCTTCTTCATTTTATGCGACGTTTCGCCACCTGCTACTTATGGACGACTTTATGAGTAGTATTCACCACACTACCACGAAAGTGTCCGCGTAAACAGCAATTTTCGGGGCACAGTGTGATTCATCTCTGAAGTGGATAACATGTCCATATGCTTAATAAAGAAGTGAATAATTGAGTACATTGAAGAAAATAAATAATACTGCGCCTATAAGTTCCATACTTGCTTTATACATTATCATTTACAAGTAGAGAGAATGTGAAACCAGAAAGAACAAAACAACAGTACTAATGTCCTGAAGTGAATGAAAATAATGGTCAGAATTAGTGTTTTTCCGTGCATTGAAAAACACGGATTACCGCATAAGCTTATAAATGAATTAAAATGAAAGAACAATAACATAAAACTGTGGTTGGTGGATGAACTGAGTTTTGCTCACACATTCAGAGTCCCTATGGCTTTATTGTTTTAGTAAGAAACAATAGTTGGTGTGAGCATTTTCCTTGAGATATCAGATGAGAAAAGGTCATCAAAATGTCGCACTAATAAAGAAAGTGAATCTGCCTCCCAAATAGCTTCAGGGTCAATTGTTCCAGATTCTTGCAAATTTATTTCGAAGAAATAATAAATACAAAGAGTGGATTTAGAATGTAATAATTTTATTTTTGAAGCTGAATCGCGTAGGCTATATCAAGAAGGTTCTGTTAACTGAATTGAATTAAACGATGAATAAGCTAATTTATCAAGTATTTCTTTAAAAAAAATCTGATTTAATTTAAACAGCGCCTCCCCATAGAGTATCTAGTCTTAACATAGCACAACTAGTTTCATAGTCCGATGTACAATCAGTTCCATAAGTACATAGAGTAGAGCAACGTTGAACAGATTCCAGTCCTAGTTTATCCTTAATGCTAACGTTACTGAATATTCTAAGTGCAGTATTCTAATAGTTGTCGGGCAGATACTTCGTAAAGTGGAACGCGGAAGTTGATGTTGTAGAAGTTTCATCATATATAAACCAAAGGTCGATGCGTCTTGGATGTCTGCATAGTAACCTGGACTTCAGAATATATTGCTCCTAAATCAGCATATGTTCATGGCTTCAAGCTCCCCGTCTTTTCTCTGAATTTACATATCTTAAACTCCACAATGAGTCGGTTATCGTTAAACAAGTCAGGATATCTACTAACTGGTAGGGATATATCTTTTCGGAAAAATGTGGCCCGAATTACATGATAGGTAGTTTAACAATCTTATTATGTAGTGGCGTACTGTCGTCCAATAAAAAATCCGAAAATTCAGGAAAAGATCTATTTTTGTTGTTTACATAAGTAGGTGGAATAATATTGCGTAATTAAATGCTTACCAATTGATCTCGGACACCTGTTAATGCAAACTATACTTATTATGATTAGTTGCAAAAATTTACTTTTCTATAAGCACCAAAGTTTTCATATCGTTCCGATGCATACTCCACAAATCAGATATGTATTTTCAATGCTCTTCCTGGCTGATTATACTTACTTCATGTCACCGTAATAATTACACTGATTTATGTCTTAGAAATAAATTTCATCAGTCTTTGTAACTATTAAACCTAGATTCTGATCAGGCAGTTTCGAATAGATTACTTTACCGCCTCTGGCCGTCAGCATTTGACAGACTGGTTCAATTTCGTTCTTTGTTGATGGAATGCTATTTCTTTAGTGACAGAAACTTGACTTCTTTGGACTAATCAACTTCAATAAATTATTGGCTTATATAAGCGTATGACAAAATCTTTTTATCGTTTATATCTCATATTAGTGAATGGATTCAGCACCACTATTTGTACCGGCACGTCTGTGTTACTGATAATGCTACTTGGCTAAAGATTATGTTGCTATATATTCCTCGTCGCTATACGGAAATTAGTCTAAGTTTAAATTAACTGCATTTCTAGCTTTTGCATTTAGGTCAAGCTTTTTGAGGGGTTTTCTTCATATTTTAATTCACACTTGTTATGCACAGGTCCTCGTTCGTTACAGAACAGGAGTATAACTCTGAGTCATTAATTCCATGTTATTATGTGACCACTCACAGAAAATCAGAGAAGAAAGAAGGCTTCTGTCTCTTTCTTCAAATCTAGACTTACGTTTACTAATTTCAACCTCATTTCTGCAAGGGATTGAAAAATGGCAAAAACGTTTTGTCGACAGTCTAGATTCACGTGCGACTAGAAAGTGTTAGGCATGCATATGTATTCAATTTTATTGTTCACATCGAATGGCTGATGTGGAATCTAAATTATTCTCCGTATTACATTTTACTTTCACAAAATTTTAAAAGCCTCTGTAACCCTGCAGACAAGAAAATCACAATCAAAGTAGTTTCAAAGTAACTCCGTGTGATATACTGGAAAGCTATTGTGGTCACAAAAGCGGTTAGTTCACTCGATATACTGCATTTCGCTCAACGGCAGCTGTTGATAACAAAAAATGTATATGTCATTTCAAACCGTCATCCAATAACGGTGACACAATTGTTACCTGAAAGTAGATAAAAACCACTGGTTTCCAGAAGGCACGTTGAAATCAAGAAGTTCAGATACAACACAAGAAACATTTGAACCAGGGCTCTATTGAAGACATATCAATACCAAGAGCATCAAACTTATATTTTACCGTCCCCCAAGAACTAAGTAGAATTACAGTGGTAACTTACTTTATCGGTGTTAACAAAAGTACTGAGAGTTGATGTAACGCATTCAAAGTTTTGGAAGCCCCTCGACCAAACTGGTCATGCTTGTTTAGTCCCCAAGCTGAAACGGATAAGTATGAGGCTTCCCCCACTCGGTTGGCTAAATCTTATCTTAGAAGCTAATACTCAAGGAGAGACCAAATTACTTGATTTCTCAAGCGTCAGTGTGTGGGATTTGTGTTCAATAGTGTACAGATCTGGAACTTCTTTTCTTTGTAATCTATATAAAAGACTTAACTTGGCAAGTTCTTTTTGAGTCATTTCTCTTTCCTGATGTCAGTACACTCTGAGAAGAAGTATGCGGTCACAAAAATGAGAAATAAAACAAGACAGTCCAATGCGGCCTCAAAGATGTGCAAGTTGAACTGGACTAACGCTTAAACAGACAAATTGTAAAATTCTTTTGGCGGAACAGGACAAATTAAACATACAAACCAACCAATCCACTCGTAGATAAGCGAATAACAAGAATATATCAAGTGTCTTAGTTATCCATGACTTAAGACACCGATTTAATTGTGACGGTGTTATTAGTGCTATTATCACACTTTAAACTCAGAAGCACATTTTCAACCAGTTTGAGAGTAGAACTTTATGAAAAATTTGTAAGAATCTTATTTGATTAATTTAGAGTACAGAAAAAATGTTTTATCTGCCTTATAAGAACAGGAATACATTAAAATACTTTCAAAGAGCAGACACGATACAGTTCGCGGACGCAGGTTTTAACCATAAGATGAAGGCTTGTCAACACTAAGCTCACCTCCCTTGAAACTTAGAAAGTGTGGAAGTGACCTCGTAACAACCCTAACAATTCTAAATCCCTATGGATATCTTTTAGGACGCCTATTTTAATTTAATCCAAACACCCGTTTCAGAGGGAGCGCTCATGTATTAGGAGTTCATTACTATAGATTAGATCGTCAGTACGATTTGTTCTCTAAACAAAATAGTCACATCTTGAAATTTTACACCATCAAAAGCAGTCACGGAAAAATTTTCGAGCTTGTTAAGGTAAAACTTGATCTGTTCTCAAAGAATATGAGCACCATGCGATGCTGACATTCAAATGTTTCATTAACATCTGTATATTTTCCATACCTAAGTCCCCATTAAAAAATTAGAAACTTAACAATACTAAACATGGAAACCCGTTAATCGGAAGCTCATTCGCATTCTGTCAACAACCGTCTAAAACCGTTTGTGAATTGTACTTGTTGAGTTAGATACTTGGGCGCTCAATCTAATCATCTAAGCATGGTAGGTTTCCTTTGTTCGTTGATTCTCGTTCTCCTTTGGTTTACAGCCTAATAAGCAAAAAAAGGTTATTAAAGCCAAGAAAATTAAGGAAATAGTTCATCATGAACCTGATATACCAGTTCTTCGAAAAGGAAAGGCTTCAAAGATTGCTCCCCTTCCAGATATTGCCAAGAAAACGTCTGTTAAGAAGAAAGTTATTAAAAACCCACTAATCCAACGCCGACCTAAAAACTTTGGAATCGGCCAAAACATTCAGCCGAAACGGAATCTTTACCGCTTTGTTAAGTGGCCTAAGTACATCGAGCTTCAAAGAAAAAAGGCTATACTTAAAAAGCGATTGAAGATCCCACCTCCAATCCATCAATTTTCCCAGACATTGGACAGAAACTCAGGTATCTCTTGTTTTCAGCTAATTTTACTTTCTTAGCTAATCAGATATTTAACTTAGTTACGAAGTATCAACCACTGAGTAAACAAGCCAAGAAAATGCTTTTAGTTCATCGAGCGCAACTTCGTGCCGAAGGCAAACCCGATCAACCAACACCACGTAAACCTACTGTCCGTGCTGGTATTCGTGAAGTAACCACTGCCATAACTCAGAAAAAGGCACGCCTAGTTGTTATAGCACACGACGTAGAGCCTATTGAAATAGTATTATTTCTTCCTGCTCTGTGTAGAAAAATGGGCGTTCCCTACTGTATAGTTAAAAGTAAAGCAAAGCTTGGCCTCCTTCTTCACAGAAAGACGTGTACCTGCCTAGCTTTCACAAACATTAGAGAGTAAGTTTGATTTGTTTAATAATTTCCCAGAGAGGATAAATCACGATTGTCGAAGATAGTTGAAATGGTGAAAAACAATTACAATGATCGCTTTGAAGAGGTAGAGAATAATTACTGTCATTGTGAGTGTTGTAGATTCGCAAACATTGGGGTGGCGGAATCATGGGTTCAAAATCTCTCGCTAAACAAGCTAAAATCGAGAAGGCAAAGAGAAAGGAGCTTCAAATTAAGCTTGGATAATTTATTAACTTTAATACAGTTTAATGGACAATTTATTTGCTTTATGGCTCTGGGAATTGGTGTTTTGTCGGTAATTTGTTCTACAATATGCTTTGTGGGATGTTCGTTAAAACCTGTAAATTATTTTAATTGTGTAATAGCTACCGTTCGTTTCTCACATTATATGAAACATCATAAATCTATTAGTTGTGTAGTTTGCGAAGGAATGTTTAGACGAAATTATGGCTAAACTAATAAAAGCAGTCGGTCATCCCTTAACAACGTAGAACCTTGAACATGCACATAAGTCCAGTTTACCATATATTAAAACGAGATCAGATGTACAAGAATAATAAGACTGAAATGCACCATTGGAGAATATAACAAAGGTTTGTGCAGAGTAATGTTAAGGCTCATGACCGAAAAGGACATAAAGCGCTTGTACAATCGCTCCACGTTGTAAACATTTGTAGCAAAGTACACTTCTGGGAGTAAATCCTAGTGACTAAGGTGTGCTCACTCGACAATTCCTGTCATGGGTTTAATGGTTTCTTATTGTTGGCGTTATCCGTTCTATGTTTAATCCTGTTTTACAATTAGTGTTAGTGCAGAT
The DNA here is from genome assembly GCA_025215515.1 of Schistosoma japonicum. NCBI lineage: Eukaryota > Metazoa > Platyhelminthes > Trematoda > Strigeidida > Schistosomatidae > Schistosoma > Schistosoma japonicum. The sequence goes on along the minus strand of CM046062.1, from coordinate 7,164,731 downwards.
CCCTTTAATTTCATTTTGAACTTACGTTAATGTCTACATCCTGCTACTTTTGTGTTAGCTTGTTAACCATCTAATGCGTTCAAGGATTTTAAATGGTTATGTAGATATTTTGTACTATCAGCTTTCTGAGGTCTCTTTTTTTTTATCATGGGCGAATTCGCTTTCATTTTAGTATACTGGTTATATCGTTTCCCTGATGATTAACTGTATAAATTTTTTCTAAGTCTAAGTATATTTGATTCAGTCTTCGTCGTCTTAGTAAGTTTTTCGGTCACTAATGCAAACAGTTTGGTTATTCATCAGCGACGGTCAAGTTTTGTCGTATGGAAGTAAGGTTTCTTATCCCAGCCTTTATTACGAAGTAACTGTCCTGTCAAGATCCTGACAAATGTCATTTACTTTTCGTATTACGATAACCAGCGCTCATAAATTAGCTGATAACAGTTTAACTTTCTGATTATTAGCAGTTATTGACCTCATGGTAATATTTTAAGTGGTGAATTATATTTTGTTAATCTTGTGAATTTGATCTCGTGCTAACCTTGTAGTATGGCAACTTAAACCCATGCGCATAAGCGTTGTACATATATGAATATAGCCTCGTATTTACCATTCAAAATAAAGAATAATGTCTTTAATTTTAAACAGTGAAATAATTGATTTAGTGACGTACTTCTACGGATCGCAACTCAAAATAACAGCGTTGGCATAAAATGCCGCTTACTGAAAATCATTTTTCCTGGTGATAGCATAGTTGTTTTGGGTCCGAATGCCGAGCCTTACTCCACGTGATTTGGGTTGGGGAGCTAGATAATGTTATGTCTCACAGTACGTGTGGTTACAAGTGAAGTATATGCAATGCTATTATAAATTGTTTGGGCTCACCATGTTGCACGAATTCTTATCAACCGATCATACACTGTAGATCTAGTTTATCTCATTTAGGTTATGTAGACTGCAACTATAGATTGTGGTTAACCACTGGATCACCATGAATTAGTAGCGCACCCAAGCCAGGTGTATGTGTAACTGTGAACCAAACGCACCTTACACTAAATATTAGTTGGTTTTATTATTCAGTATAGTATCAATCTCTGAGCTACTATTAAAGGTTAAAACATTTATTCATCTTAAAAGTCCTTTGAAGTTAGTGTGACCTCATTTTATCAGTCATACTGACCGCGGTGTTAGCTACATTTCTGGATCAGGATATGAACCACTTCAAATTACATCAATCGTAACAGCTCTATATAAAAACCCTTTTGTCAGATATTGCCTACTTACTAGTTTCTAAAATTCTGTCCTTTCCTCAAGTCCCGATTTGTGGGTGCTAACCGACATTCAACAAAGACTGGTTTCTGTACGAAAATGATTACAAACTCTGATCGACTACTTTTGTGTATTGTTAGTGACTAGATCAATATTAGACAGTCTTAATAGACTGATGGCTGCATTTATATATGGTCTTACAGCCTATCTAGCTGTGGTCTATGAAATGACTTACATATATCCAAAGCCTTAGTAAGGACCTAAAATTTAATCATATTGCCTAGAGACTGTTGATCTACGCCCTGCATTTTATTCTGTTTATGGATTCTCACTACTTACTTACCACTAGCCTACTAAGAGGAAGTCATCAAAGTGAAGGATTAGCGTGCGCACTTGACGGAAGTACTTTGTGTAGAAACGAATAATACGAAGGACTCACGACTGTTTCTGATTACGGTTTTTTTTCATATCTCAACTTATAAGACTATTTAGACATACAACAACCGAATAATTTAAAAGAATTTCGAGTTGATGAGGTATATATCTCCTGGATATTAACTTTAATAATCACCAGATGCCTTACTAAGGCAAGGAAACTAGGTCGATTTCAGGATTGGTCGTGGCTTTATTGATCAAATATTCACTTTGTCAAGAACTTACTGACACCCAATAAAAGTAGTTCCGACCGTAGTTGCTGCCTTGACGTGGTGGTCGGGCTTGACTATCCTAATGACCCGACTGAGCTATATTGGCTGGAACACATGTTCCTCAAGGTCCCACTATGCTATGCAGGTCTGTTGGAGAGCGATAAGACTAAAGGCAGCAACCTAAGATCTGAGGGCTGACCGCAGCGAGGTGTGACAGCAGTAAGGTATTTCCCTCGGATAACCAGCATCTGCAGCGATGCTGCCTTCTTAACGGAAGGGAGGGGTTAGAAAAGGTCGACCCTAAAAGTGTCACATCTCACCTTACTCCACGGATTTCCGTCTCCGGCAGTAAGGCGTTCTAAAGAAAGCAGCTAACACTTCAAAAACTCCCCATAACAAGGCCGTGCGTGATCGGCCTCAAGCAGTTGTCCCTTGGGCTCTGTGATCGCGCTCCAAGGTCACTATGACCAATACTAACCCAGTTTCTTTTTCAGGTGTGTTCAGCCAGGAAGTGAAAATCGCCCTCATACCTCTAACAGCACACAAAATCATCCTGTTCGAGGCCCAATCCCACCATCAACTCTTAATAACTCTCTTATCACCATGCCTAATCCTTCTAACATAATTTTATCACCTCGCGTCTCTAATGCTAATGATTTGAGTTCACGAAACGTTATCCCTGGTCTCCTAAAACCGCGCACTAAGTTATATATTGGAGCTTTCAACGTTCGAACGTTGAGCCATGACTCCAGAATCCCGCTCCATCAATGTTTGCTGCATCTCTAAAACGTGTATACAGGATCCAAGCACAATCGTTCGCTTGGCCTCACCTTGTGAAAATAAGGAACCGGCTCGGTTCATCCTTCATGTTTCCGGGGACCCCACTGCTACCACTCGGAGCCTTGCGGGCATAGGTATAGCACTAAGTTCAAAAGCTGAACAGGCTCTCCTTGACTGGATTACAATAGACATTCGCTTGTGCGCTGTCCGTCTAAACGGAACGGTAAGGATTCGTAAAGATAGAGACACACGCCGTTGTCTCTGCCTATGCTCCCACTGACTGCAGCTCAGAGGGAGTGAAAGATGAATTTTACAGAAAGCTTTCCGACTTTCTATGTAAAGCCAAGCGGACTGATGTAGTAATAGTGGCTGGTGATTTTAATGACCAAGTAGGTAGACTAGATAAAACCGAAAGGCACCTAGGTGGATCCTACGGTGTTAAGGCTCAACGAACATACATTGGCGACCGGTTACCACAACTTTGTTCAGATAAGCGTTTATTTCTCGCAAACACCAACTTTAAGCATAAGGAAAGACATCGATTAACATGGTGGCCTCCGAAATCAACTCAACGCTGGACTCAAATAGACCATATTGCTATCAGCCATCGTTGGAGAGGCTTAATAGAAGACTGCCGCTCGTTTCGGAGCACATGTTTAGACTCAGATCATGCCTTAGTGCGAGCGCGTATTAGTCTGCGTCTCACTGGACGTAAAAGATCCACGACAAGAATCCCCTTCAGAGTTCAACTTAATGATGAAAAAGTCAAGAATACATTTCAGGAACAACTAAAAAACCAATTAGTCAACTGCGTGAACTGTTCTCATCCTGAGCTAGCTTGGAATGATATCCAAAAAGCTGTTAAAAGAGCAGTAATATCTACTACTAAACTAAACCAAAAAGTTAAGAAAACAAGGGATTTCAGCTGCATCTACTGAACTGATAGATACTCGGCAGCACATCCCATCTGGTTCTGAACATGATGAGCAACGAAGGCAACTTAAACACAAACTGATTAAAAGCTTACGCAATGGTCGTGAGCAGTGGTGGGTGGAGAAAGCTAAAGAGATGGAAAAGGCAGCGGCAATAGGTCACAGTAGGCAACTGTTCAGACTTATCAAGGAAATGAGTATCAGAAACCCGTCTGTAAGTGAAATTATCTCCGAAAAAGATGGTTTCACTATTCACTGTTAATCCAGAAGATTAGACCGGTGGACGGAACACATTAGGGAACAGTTCAACTGGCCCACGACGTCATCCCTGTTGCCCACCATCCCCAAACAATCTGAATGGCAAATTAACATTGGTCCCCCAAGTCTCAGTGAGGTTGTGAAGGCTATAGGATACTTAAAGCGAGGGAGAGACGCAGGACCAGATAAGTTGACCCCTGAGATATTTAAGGAGGATGGTCCAGCTGTAGCAGCGAGATTAACTGAGATCTTGGCTAGAATTCGGGAACTGGACGTAATGCCATCCGACTGGTCTCGAACGCTAAACATCCCAATGTATAAGAAAGGACAGAAGTCCTCGTGTGACAATCACCGAGGAATCAGTTTAACGAACAAAGTATTAAAAATATTAGCTCCAAAAATACTTTGACGTCTAACTAAAGCTCGTGAAGAGCAAACTCGAGAAAACCAAGGTGGTCTCAGACCCGGACGTGGTTGTATAGACCAAATATTCACACTTAGGCAGGTTCTGGAACATAGGCACACTTTTAGACGCCCAACAATAGTTGTATTCCTTGACCTTAAGGCGGTGTTTGATTCTATTGATCGTAAGGTTATGTGGCAATGTGTGTCAATGAAAGGCGTACCGGAGAAGTACATTAACCTTATACAAGCTCTCTACTCGAACACCACATGTCGTGTTAGAGCTTATGGCAGATTGTCTTCGGAATTGACCACTTCTAGTGGTGTTCGTCAAGGTTGTCCGCTATCTCCATTTTTATTTAATTTTATCATGGACATACTTTTAGAGTTAACATTGTCATCGTCTGATCTCTCTGGGGTTGACCTCCTTCCAGGAGATAAACTTACTGACTTAGAATATGCCGATGATATAGTTCTACTGAGTGAAGATACTGATAAAATGCAGACTTTTTTGATTACCTTAAACTTGAAAGTAAGCATGTTTGGGATGCGATTTTCCCCATCCAAATGTAAAATGTTACTTCAGGACTGGCTTAATTCGGCTCAAAATTTAGTGATAGGGAGTGAAACTATCGAGTACGTTAACCGTTTTACTTATCTAGGGAGCCTCATCAGTCCTAACGGTCTGGTGTCCGATGAAATCTCGGCCCGTATACATAAGGCCCGATCGGCTTTTGCCAACCTGTGTCACTTGTGGCGTAGGCGAGACATTCGTTTACTGACGAAAGGACGCGTTTACTGTGCAGCAGTTAGGTCCGTGAAACATGGCCTTTAAGGATAGAGGATATCCGTAGGCTCCTAGTATTTGATCATAGATGTCTCCGAAACATTGCTCGTGTTTGCTGGGACAACCGAGTAAGCAATGCGTAGGTTAGGAGTAGGGTACTAGGTAAATACGGTAAGGCTATTGATGAAGTAGTGAATCTTCACCGGCTGAGGTGGTTAGGACATGTGTTGCGTATGCCTGACCACCGTCTACCTCGACGAGCTATGTTGTCTGGTGTGGGAGTAGGCTGGAAGAAAGCTAGGGATGGCCAAACAAAAACATGGCACCAATCCATGAAGTCATTGACAATTGGGCTGAGCCATGTTAATAGATGCGGACTACCTGGTTAGGTCCCACATGATGATCGTAACAAATGGTTAGAGACTTTAGGTGATATGGCTCAAAATCGTTGGCAATGGCGCAGGTGCATCCACTCCTTGTCTTCCTCCAAATCCTGGTTTTTGAGCTTCTCATAATTTTCTCTTTACTGAATCACATTTTTTTTCGTTTCAAATCTCATCTCTGATCTCTATGCCATTCCATTAGTACTTACTGTTACTACCTTCCCTATTCTGGGATTCGGTCCGACAATTTAATCTCTATCTGCTTATTGAGACATGGCAACTTGAACTGATGTTCACATGTGCCAAGTTCTACATTGTAGCTGACTGAATAAAAGTAGTATTTGTTGGTCGAAAAGTGGCACTCCGTTCCGTAAACTGTTCATGTGCCAGTATTCATCATCAAAAGATACACCTCGAAGAATCACAAACCATATGAAAGCTCTTTACTCAATCACAATTCATAGTGCAAGTGCTGATCGTGAACTAATCCCTGAACTAGAGACCTCAAGATATGTTCACTGAGACAGTCTCCTATAACCATCTTAATTGAACCTCGTCTTTAGCATACTGTTAGGAATAACGCTTCCCTCATCTAGCTTCACTAATTTATCTCTTACTAAGCCATTTACTTATCGATTTAGATATGGTTAAAATCCAGTCTTTTGATCGCCTGTAGCAGCATTCTAAACATCCTTAAAATGCTTTTCTCTTCTGAATGCAAAGTATTGCTTCAGGATTGACCTGCGTTAACGCACAGACTGGGAACAAAGTAGTTGGGCATGTCTGCAACCTTACTTTCCTTAAAAGACTGACCAGTTGATTTTGAGCAGTCTCGCTTGAATCTTGTCAATCTACAGAGTTGACAAGACTACCATCTTTCAACTATAGGTTGAGTACTTTCTGGATAGAGAACGCGGGCTTTATGAAGGAGCTGACGCTCAAAAGTTACAAGTATTTAGCTGTCGATTTCTTAGGAAGATTGCCAGGGAGCGATTGTAAGTCAGCTAACAAGGTGGCGAATTTTCACTATCCGAGATGACTGGGGTATATGCATGTCTGACCACTTCTTACCTCAAAGTGCAGTGATGACGTGTAGGATAGGAGAAAGATAAAGGCTGCGAAACTAACACATGGTGCCAATCTGTGGAATCGTTGATTATCAATCTGTGTCAAGTTGTTACAGCACCTAGTTGTGATTGTCTTAATGGATAGTTGCATACCCTGGGTGACAATGCTCGGGATCGATCCACTGTTTCTCCTTAGATCATGAACTTTAAGCTAACTTAGTGCCTTACTTTCCATGAATTTCTTCGCTTTGTTTTGTTTCTATAACCACTGACATTACTCTAACGTCTACCCACTGGTCCTCATTTTGTTGTGGTGCCTTGAGGCGGCAGCCTAAGCTGGTGCACCTATATTCTGAGTTCTACGCCTGGAGAAATATTGAATGTCTGTTGGTCGGAAACCATCAGCAACGGCCTACTTTGGAAGAGAACAAACCAACTTCCAGCTGAAGAGGAAATCAGGAAACGACGTTGGAAATGGATAGGACATACATTGCGGAAATCATCAGACTGTATCACGCGACAAGTACTAACTTGGAATCCTGTTGGATAACGGAAAAGAGGAAGGCCAAAGAACACCCTGCGTCGAGAACTGGAAGCAGACATAAAAAGGATGAACAGTAACTGGGGACAGCTGGAAAGGATTGCGAAGGACAGAGTCAAATGGAGAATCCTGGTGAGCGGCCTATGCTCCTCCGAGAAGGGTAACAGGCGTAAACGTAACGTAACGCCTGGAGACGCCAGATGATATAGCGTAATCGGTAACATCCAGACCCACATGCACATACAGACGACGAATTTCGACGTTATTTCCTACTTTTATTCCAAAAATTCACTCCATGTTTATTCTACATTATCATCATTAATCCTACTACTTTGTTATTCATTTTGTTATTCTTCCTGTGCAATTGCGACAGTTTGGTTCAGTACACATTTACACCAAATCGTACGCTGATTATGACTAATTAGCAACGATATGCTTAATATCAATATAATCAGCCATATCACTGTATTACGGCAATACGCCTATAGCAAATACAGACTAAAAATAAAACTAATTAAAGAAAAAGGAAGAATATTACAACGATTAGTTTATTAAACATGAAAGTAAAGTGAAAAAAATGCAAAGCTCTTTTCCTTTAACAGACCTTAGCTTCTAATGCTACTTTTCGCTCGAGTAAATGCTGAAATAAATGCACCCAATTGTAATCTTTCTGAAGCTCCTTGTGACATACGATGTTCTATGTCAGATAAGGCAATCAATAAGTCACAACGAATCGCATCCGGCAAAGTAACTAAATGTTAATTTTAAAAAGACATGGAAGTAATTTGAAATGTGGTTGCACGATATGATGGAGCATAAATAGTACCTAAATAGGAAAGCGGCACTGAATACTCAATGCGTAAGACCTGAGGATATTTCAGACTATTTCAAAAACTATATTAGGGTGTTATGTCAATATATTTAATAAAACCTTAACAATATTATGCAGAAAAACGTGAAAATTAAGGCTAACGCTATTACTTATTATCTCAAAACAATCGAAAAACTATTGCTGCGTAAATTTGAACCTGTACTAACAAAAAATACTGACCCATCTCAGTTTATCCTGTAAATTTGATAGAAGTACTAATTCATCATCATAAAATGTTGCTCAGTTTAAAAAAGGGAAGTACGTAACGCTCTATTTATACTTCTACCTTTGATTCGATTCCGAGGCCTGTGTTGTATGTATGTGTAAGTGCAACATAGAGCCTGGTACATATGTGCATCGATCCAAGTTGCCACACCTCAGCATTATACATTAATAGGAAACTTTGCTAGCACTAACATAGCTGGATAATCAATTAACCGTATTCTCATTTCTTTGAAGAGAAAAGTACTACGTGTAGAGGAGGACAAGGAATGGTAGTATCTACACCATCGGTAAAAACAAATTGGGTTAGAGATAATCTTAAAGACCTTGGAGCATGATCGCAGTGTCCCAAGAGAGAACGCTTGTTAGTCTACTACTGAAATGACCTCATGAAGGTGTCCTTTGAGCTCTATGACCACTCACACAGGACCTCAGACCGACTCCTAACCATGTTTTCTTTATGTTCATACACATAGCTTGATTTACATTTAATGAAACCAAATGTGTACACAAACAGCAATATGCTAGTTGTCAATTAATGTGATTCGAAATCCTTAGTAATTTAGATGACATCAGCTACACTGAACCAACCGTTTAGAAACCTAGAAAATGCTGATATTCAATTACACGGCCGAGTTTTGAAATAACGAAAGAAAAAAACTTACTTCGCATTATTAAAGGGTGAATTTCTGTAATAATATCTTGAAGTGCAATTCCTTTCAAATTTTTTACTGCCATGATATCTGAAAATATGGAATAGCTTTATTATTTCATATATTACTGAATCACCTTCTTTGGAAGTCATTCCCACCTAAGAAACCTTTTATAGTCCTAATAAGCGCATAAACATTTAGAGATGTTAAGTAACGTGACACATGTCGCGCATTAATTAATCTTACTACATTATTCATATCACTAATCTGCACAAAAAAAACTACTTAAGATAGGGACAGGATGTTCCTATTTTAAGTACATCAATATAATGTCCGCTTTTCTTAGGAAATCCTAAATAATCAAATAAAGTTGTATTTAATGTATTTAGAATAATAAGATGCTCTTAAATAAAAAGAACACAATAACAATCGACGTATTATGATGTACTTGTTTTGAGGGATTGGAGTTTACTGCTAAAAGCAATAAGCAGTGAGATTATGAATATTCATTCACCAACAACGTAGAACCGGGCACACGCCCATAGGTTTAAGTTACCATACCACATTAGCACAACGAGATTAAATTTACAGAGGTAACACAACAAGAGGGAAGAGTGAAGTAAAGGTGTGTAGGAAAGAATAATAGAATTTAAGCTCTAGATGAAGGTTAAGAGTGAATACACTTGCGCCACTGACCGATTCTGAGTCATACTACCCAGTCTACAGCCACTTATTGCAATTATCATGCGGACCCCAACCGGGTAAGCTGCATCTACTAACATGGCTTAGACCAACAGTCAAAGACTTCATGGGCTGATGCCATGTCTTGGTTTGGCCTCCCCTACCCTTCTTCGATCCTACTTCAACCCTAGCCAACATCGCGCGACGAGGCTACTTCATTAAGACTACCATTCTGCGTTTTAAAACTATAATTTCCAAAGACAATTTTTTTCTGTGTAAACCATCGAATTGTTTTATGAAGAACTTTTATATAATAGTGAAAACATGTTTATAAATACGTCATCGACAAACCGTGGTCAAGTAAAATGTGTACTGATACTTACTATGATATGCAGTGCTGATCGGTTCATTCAGTAAATGATCCAGCAGTGATCGGATCTCATCTGGTGAAGGATATGCAACACAAGCGTAGACAGAAGGTCCATCCGACAGTTTTCGAAGACATAGACGTACTCTTTACAGATAGATGATAAGTCATGATTTAAATAAAATATTGAGATACACAAAAGAAAGTGCAACAAGTGACGATTAAATAAATGAATTGTGTACGTTACTGTACATGCTGAAATGTCCTAAAACATATATGCTGAAGGATAAAGCAAAATAGAACGCCTATATGAATAGTAAATGTATAAGTATTTGTGAACCATTTTAATTTTATTGGAATTATCTACCTTTGTCTTGTAGTGTTCAAATTTTGATTTTAGTGGCTTGATATTTTGAACATAGGAACCCGGAAACTTTTACTTCGTACTTCCCCAACGCTAATATTATTATTACTATTACTACTTTGGTACTCGTCTTGCTATGCTAAAAAAATGGTCACTTGGATCATTGCGTATGTCAGTTTCTTTGTACTTTGTGACGAATTGATTATGTATAGGTAACTCACCTATAAGTTTATGTTATGACATCTGAAAAATAAGATTTGTCAAAGGGTCAGCAGTGTGGTTCAAGGTATTCACACTAACCTTCAGATCTGCAACGTATTAGCTGAAAACCAATTATTTTAGTCACTAAGGATTGATTTTAGTAAGGTAGTCATGAACAGCGAAAAACTTGGCACATGTATGCATTGGTTCAAGTCACTACACCAAATCAACACGACGGACAGATTAACACGATTAATACTACAATATAATCTAACAGAAAATGAAAAAGGTATGTATAAAATAATAACAGAACTCAATTAATTGATAGTGAACACACTTGAGCCAAATTGACTGATTTTCACTCGATACTAATCGACGGTTATGACAATGGCACGAACTCAGATAGTCTGCACCTATAATCACAATTAGGCCAAACAGTCAGCAACTTCGTGGACAAGTTACAATTTGATTGGCTCCAACCCCTATAGTAGCCAACATCGTGAGACGAGGGGGGTTGGTTTGTGGGGTGGAGAATAGGTATCAGGACTAGCTTTCTCATCAATCATTAACTTTCTTAATATGCAGGCTAAAAATAATGACAATGCTGTGGATAAATGTAAGCGGAGATTTTCAAACTGTAGGCAAGCATCTTCATATGTCATGCTTTGACTCCTCCTTATACTTTATGTAACTAAAGCAATTAGAAATCCTTATCAGTATTAGTAAAGCTAACTAGAAGGACAGTAGAAATAAAGCAGCTATACCAGGTTTAGTGTAGGATATTTCACTACACCACAATGTAGTCCAAGTAAAGCATAAATAGTGCACAAAATATCACAGATATGTACAGAAAGTAATCTGAGATCAACCAAACGTAAACAACACAAATAGCTCATAGAGTAATTTGGTACTAAATGCATTTATCTGAATGATAGAATACAGAAAATGATTCGGAACGAAGATTACCTGCAATAAATTGATAGATTTACGCATATCTCCGGATGCAAACTGATATATAGCCTTTACTCCATCGTCTGTTAGGGTGACTCTAAGCGACAGTTAAAGGAATTTCGTTTACCCTTCATTTGTTGCAATTTTTCGAAGGCATAAATTGACATCATTGAACTTAAGTGGTGCAAAGCGGAATTTAGTACAGCGTGATTGTATGGCAGGAATGATTTTAGACAGATAATTACAGATTAGGCAGAATCGGGTATTTTCCGTGAATTTTTCGATTACTGAAATATAGACAACAACGATAACTTACTTCTGCGAAGAGCGTTTTGTGCATCCTTTGTCATAGAATCAGCTTCATCTAAAATCACGAGCTTAAATTTTCCACTAGAGCACTAATGTAGGAAAATTTTATCTTACGCAAATAGAGTTTTTGTGCTGGCAAAACTTAGTACTTGTTCACGAACAATATCAATACCACGATCATCTGAAGCATTAAGCTGGAAGTAAACAATATTTGCATATACACACCTCCAGAACCATCGAAGCAAACTGGCGAGAGTAAAGGCGCTTGGCAGCAGCTAAAATAGTACTCGTTTTTCCCGTACCTGGTGGACCATAAAATAACAAATGCGGTAGCTTGTCGTTATCAATAAATCTCTTTACTATGATAACAGTTTAACTGAGAAATCACTAATACTAGTTTTCGAAATATCATCATGACTTATGAGATCTTCTATTGAACTCGGCCTGTATTTCTCAATCCTAAAAAATAAGACTTCTGCACAATGGCTAACATACCAAGGTATTTCCATCGTTGTCCGCCAAAATTCCAAAAATACAGTAACGTATGACCCCTACAATATCCAATATTCCTGTCATCACAATTAGGATAGTAGTTCTGGTGACCTATGTTTATTTTAATTATTACCTAGATTCTTTTTAAATGACTTTTGTAGGACTAAATATTAGTATCGGTGTTGGGTGATTCTTTAAATGACCTTGACTTGTCACATTTCTACTATTAGCTATTTACAGCCATTTCCAGCCTAAAACTTCTAGATGTTGTTCTATAAGGTTTTTTTTATCTTAAATATACGCTATAGACACAAACTAATCTATGTTGGGAAGTATAGTTTACAGAGCTAAGGTGGTAAATAATTCCTTAAACAAATAGCCACGTAGACTCTGGTGATTGATGCTGACCATGTTTGTTTTGTCGGACACGACTATCTGAAGGCGCTCTGACAAACATCACCACTGGAGCCCTACATTATACTAAATAGGAAGCAACTTGTTCTCTAGTTAGCCAGCCTAGACGTCTATGGAGCCTTGGTTCATGGAAATGGCTGGAAGTAAACAGAATGAACCATAAAGCACATCCAGATACGAGATAAGGCCAACAGTTTTTTAAATTTGGATAATAGTACCAACTACACACACATATGGAGATATTCTTCAGTGGTAATGGAATCTAAATGGGTTGATTTTGACCGGTGAGTTATTGGTGCATAAAGTATGTTGCTAATCAGCATCAGGAGCAAGTTGCTTAATGGGGAACGATTACCTATTAGAGCAGTCTCTAAGCTCGGGGAGAAGGTAGTATAGAAGAATATATGCAGTAAAGAAAAAAATGATTAGTGGTAGTAAATAAATCAGCTTTAAACCACTAAATTTTTTCTGGTTTTTTTCTTTCTACGACGTACATGATTGTAGTGCTTACAGTTTTACAACCCTGATGAGCCATTACCGATCGATTTAAGGTTAAATTGTAGGTCCCAGAGGACTTAGGATCACGGTGTGACAGATCCACACCCTGGATTTCTTGCGATTGTAAGGTCATTTTCGCGTGAGTTGAACAGGTTCATTACCTCCCTTTTCTTTTTCAGCTTCGACTGCCTAGAACCTAACAATCAGCCCAAGAAATCCATTCTTAAACGCGAGGACCTGTCCGACAGACAACGTTTTGACAAATTGTTCCACATTACCAAGCTTGGTAGACGTTCAGTGAAAGAAATGTCGTGCATGAGAGAAATTATTGATCAACTCATTTTTGACTGTTTCTTTCAGTTACCTTTCCTGTCAAAACTGCCACAGCAAGTACAGACAACTTTAGTAACATATCAAAACAACTCAGTTGACAAAATAGGTTTACCTGCTGATCGAATTTTGGGGGATCACCAGGCGTATTGACAATGTTAAGCATTAGTTAGCAGAATTGTCGTTCTTTGTTAGATGTCCATAATTTTCAGTATGCGTTCAGAAATATAAAATTTTGTTTACAAACTTATTGCTTAAGACTTGTTTATGTACTGTCAAGGCCAGTGAACTTATACTGCTGTTGTTAACAATGTATTATCAAGCATTCTGGCCGATCGTATATTATAAGCTTACAATCATAAATGATGTTGATTTGTCTACTGGATAAGAATAACTAGTGTTCTGAAGTCTTACGATCACGACTAATCAGGCTTATTTGAATAGCTTACTTAACAACCAGAACTCGCCACAATATTGTTTATTCCGTTACGGAAAAACCTCATGAGACCAAAAACGAAGTGACAAAATGACCAAATTCTCCCTTTTGTTTACTCGACCTATGGGAACACCACAAACCAAGCTATTCACGATGATGAAGTCCTTCATAAAGATCTTCATCTTTATCTCAGACTAACATTGGTATTGGCACTATAACACTTATGGCGAAGCTACATAAAAGTGTAGAGAGATTTGTTGCTACATTTGCCAGAAACCAACTGTTGAAACATACAGAAACTATCCCGCCTGCACGCGTTACTGGCAAACTTAGACGGTGGAAATAGTCACCTGTTACTCATCGCTGACGCAATAACGAAGGTTCGCTACCTCGTCGATACTGGCTGAGAAGTCAGCATCCTTCCTGCAGCTTCATCTGATGGCCAACATGAAGTTGCATCCGATCTACAAGTGCTAGACGGGAAAGGAATGGCCTAATATGACGAAAGATATGTCTTCTTGAATGTGGGTTCCCGAAAACCTATATACTGGATTTTCACCACAATCGGTGAGAAAATAATTATTTAAGGCACAGATTTACTAAGCCACCACAATTCGCTTGTGGACCCAAGTAAGAAGAGGCTAATAAATAACAACATAAAGCTATACGTTCGTGGAACAACTACTCCAGGTGGTAACCTATGCTGTCTTCGTTTTAAACACTCAGTTAACCCTTATTTCCAGACGGCACTTGACAAGTATCCAGATGTGAATTAGGCGACGTCAAAATTATCATATGTAACCAGCAATGTTACACATCACATCACGACTACAGGTCAATCTGCACTCTCAAAAGCAAGCCGACTAGCACGCTTAAAATTAAGAATCGCGATAAACGAATTCGATCATATGATTCCCCGGGATATAATACGCCCATGGTCATCTCCATTACATATAGTTCCATGATAAAAGATAGCAATGATTGGCGTCCCAGCAGTAATTATTAACGACTGAACGCTCAAACTACGTCTGCTTGTCACCCTTTACGACACATCCACGACCTAACAGCCACCTTGAAAGGAATGACTGTGTTTTCGAAAATCGACCCAGTAAAGGTATACAATCAAATACCGATATCCAAAAATGACGTCCCCAAAACTGTTTTTATAACCCCATTTTGCCTCTGCGAATTTCTCCGAATGCATTTTGGCTTAAGAAATGCAGCACAAATATTCCAGCGTTTCATCGATGATGCGTTCAGGAGGGCTTGACTATCTCCATAAATACATCGGTGACTGCTTGATAGCAAGTTCAGATAAAGAAACACATATGAGGCATCTAAACAAGGGTTTCATTAAGTCTCCAACAATATGGGATTACAATAAATATTAGTAAATGTTAAATTGGAACAACCTTGTTGGACTTCCTGAGGCATACTATTGATGCTGATGGTATACAACCTCGAAAGCACAAGGTGGCGGCTATTCTAGAATATCCGGAATTAACCACCATCAAGCAGTTGCGAGCTTTCAGTGGATTAGTAAGCTTTTACAGATGATTTCCACCCAACCGTGCACCATGAAACCACCGATAGGTTAACTTCGTGGGAATACAAAGGTAGTCTTACTAGATGCAGAGTCATAAAAAGCCTTCACTACAACCAAATGAAGCGATAGCCAAAACAAGTATGCTCGCACATCACAATAATTGGGCACCGCCAGTATCGCAGTTGATGTACCTGACTCGGTCATTAGCACATTTCTGCGACAATTAATTAATCGATCTTGGCAACCGTCGGCATTCTTCTCTAAACAGTTGGAAGATACCAATTTTAGACATCATACTTTCGGTAGTGAGTTATTGGCCATGTTCAGTGATGTCCAGTTTTATAAACGCTTCATCAAAGGTTGAGAGTTCGCAATCTTTACCTGTTATGTAACACTGACGCATATAATAAGCTCGTCTTCAGATTAGTATTAAGCGTTGAGGTGCGTTCCGTTCTATTTTAAAAAAGAAACAGTAATATTTTGTATTAGGTCTTTATTTCGTATCATGGGCTGGAGACAGTTCGAGCGGGATTCTAGTCATTCAAACACAATGTCTCTCAACATTCAATATAAGATAGTAGGAAATATAATCCCTATAAAGAATAACGAAGTAAATAAATACTTAAGCTTTTTTATTTTCGTGTGTGTCTAAATTATGAAATCAACTCTTAACTAGTCAACTTAAGTCTCTACAAGTTCTTCAAAGCGGTTGACAGTTTGCTAACACAGGAAAGGTGATGACGAAACCTATGATATATTGAAGTCAACAGATTTTTCTGACTCTTGGTTATTTATTATTTCTTCTCAGTTAGCTTTTTCCACCAGTTTCACTAAATAGCTGAGCAAACTGACAGACTTGTAATTAGATGTCACCTAGCTGTTTTAACATTTAAAACTCGGCTATTTAAAGCATTCTTACGAAATTTCGGAACTTGAATTTCAGAAAAGGACATGCTACACCATTATGTAGGTAGCGCCAAGATCATGTTCACTGATGGTGATAGCATTTGAGATCGTATCTTATCAGGATCCGGTGTCTTACACGGCTTTAAGTGGCTACGTCAATAGATGGCATTTTCCGTAATAACAAGAACTGGGACCAAGATAAATATTTCGGTTGTATTAGCGAAACACGTAGAGATGTTGGTGTTGACAGTGTGATTATCGTAAAGATATCATGATAATTTTTAAGCCCTGGTCAACTCGGAATCAGTTAACAGAATTCGATTTTTTCGTCTGAGTAATGGTGAATCTGAAACTGAAACTCATCATTTCTTTCGGTTCATTTCTTAATACAAAAAGCAGCTGTTTATGATAAATAAGGTTACCCAATACCAATTATTTTTTTGCATGTTATAGAAGATTTAACAGTAGTTAATTTATCAAGTTTTTTAAACTAACAGTACTCATGATTAAGGAGCCTAACAACCCATTTAAATGTTCGAATTCCGAAGTTATTTCTACGATGAAGTAGTTTTCGAATAATATTATCAATCCATAGAGGATGATGCAATAACTTACATGGTATTGCCCACCGACATCAATCACTAGCATGACTGTTGGGTATTAGAAATAACCTTGACTATTCTTGGACTTTGACCTGCAAATTTTCCTTCCATGGTGATAGGTGTTGACGCGCTTAACAAAAGTGATGTTGGATAGCCCAAACAATATAATTAATCTTGTGAAAGAGGTTTAAACATTTCGAGTTTATATTTTTAGCTAGTTTTTGGATTACTATCAACTCCATGAAAGTTCTCGAGCGTTCGCTGAAGAGTCTCGTATATATCAAGGTGTGAACCTTGATCAATGGATGCCAGCTCCGGATTTTATAAAAAAAGTAAATTCACAATAATCTTGTAGCAGCTTCAAAAGAAAGAAGTAATTGGCCTTATTAAGGCAAATAGAAAGGAGGACTTTTACAATGCTTTGTATACTTTAGTGCCTGTTTCTGTACAACAGAAGCGAGAATTTATGCAGTTGGAGTTCGATATTAATCTGTTTTTCTTAACTGCGTTTTGGCAGGATTATAATAATGTAATTTGTTGTCAGACATTATAATTTTTAGGACGAAAGACATGCGTCGATGAATGATTTCAAGCTTTATTTGGAAACGAAAGGCTCAGTTCATAGTCAGAATACTCAGTTTCTAGCTTATTATGCTTTACCGTACGTTACTAAGCCAAATGAGCACCCGGTATATCGGCAACTGTTTGAGGAAACGTGGCGCAACTCCGTTCTCTTTCGTTTGTCGAACTTCATCGATTCGGTCATACAACCAAATAATGCTAAAACTCCCAATCTAATTAATTTGGTGACCAAACCAAATGTTAAGCAAGATCATTTGATGCGAAAACTCTCAGTATGTTTGTATAAATTTGTTTTCATTACGTAGAACGAATTGTCAGATGCCGAGAAAAGAGCAGCACAGTATCAGAAACGATTAATCAGACTTCAGTTGGATTATCAAACGCTTATATCTGTAACTGCAGATATTTTGGATGCCTTAGAAAGCACTCTCAAAGGAAAATCCTTAGACAGTTCAATATTGCAAAACATATACTCACGTTTAATACACAGTCAACACAATTCAAGTATAAGAATAAATCATCAGAATAGTCAACTTAATAAAACTTCATATTGCAATCTTCGGTATGAAACCAAAGAAGCACTCCTTGGAACAAAAAAATACGAAACTTTAAGCCAAAAGTCAACTGCAAACATTAACTTTTGTTGGTATGTCTATGTGATTATGTTTTCTGTTACCATTTTAGTTTGATTAGTAATATCATCTGCTTTTATTATAACTTCACGAAGTCAAAACCCAAAGCTGTTATGTATATGGTTTGTTATTTGATTATCAATGACAACACAGCATAGATATAAATTTGAAGTGTACCCAATATATGACCAAGTAAAGTTTTTCATATAACCAGAGGAACTTCTAGTGATTAAACTCACACGTACAAATAAGAATAAATCAGAAGGGAGCGAGTGATGGAGTAGAAGTTATATTTGACCGTGAGTGGAGCGTTAAGGGGATAGCAACTTCTGGGCTAGCTAAGTAGAGAGCGAGTTGTCACTCACACATGGTCGTGTCATAAACTGGTGGTTATGCATGATCGAGCGCTTTCAGCTAGTCGTGTTCGCTATAACAAACTATGGTCATCATCAATGACGACAGCCTATAAAATTATTTGTTTAGGGGATTATTTACCGCTAAAGTTTTAATTGGCTTTGAGTAATGTAAAATGTTAATAGATATATACTTGGACAGTTTCTACAAGACCACTACGTCTTTGGATGTTTGAAGGTATACATCCAGTCATGTACTCCACAAGACCAAATAAACAATCCATCTACGTAAAATAAAATGTATTGATTTACGTCAGTGTGCTTAATAGTAATTATATTTTGGCAAGAATTATTAGTGGTATCTAGAAAGAATTAGAGTAAACTGGGAGCGTTCCATTTTCAAGCTATCTGAAGTCAAAGTTGATAGTATGTATGAAACTAATAGCTGACTCTATCCCGACATCAAGTGACACATATCTTACAGTAGTTTACTCGTTGAGTCACATTTTGTTGATAAAAAATAGTGGTTTGCAACGGAATTACTTGTTAAAATTTCTATGACCACACCATTCTTGCCCTAGATTTTTGTCGCTTATTTTTGAAGCGGGTTTTATAATTGCAAGTACCAAAGATAATTTATATTTCATAAAATGTTTCAACACTATAATTTTATATGAAGCGTAATCAAGTAACGGTATTAGCTAGAAACATTAAATTCCGATCCAGTAGTTTATACATTGTGTGCTTACTAAAACGTTTTAGTCTTATCTATAGTGATATAGTGAGCACATACATCACATTTTAAGACAAGACGGTAATTTAGTTTTTTCCTGATTTTAAATGATTGCTTATCTAGGGTCATTTAATGATGTGGAGCGTTAAATATGAACTTTGCTGATAGTTTCTGTTTTATATGCCAACAAATAGTGTAGTATTAATAGCAACAACGAATAATCATAAACAATAATTAAACGGATATTTATTGGCGTAACTTACTAAGGATTCTCTTTGATACCAGTTACCTTAAGTTTATTACCGAACTTTAGAAGGGATGTCTGTTAAATATTTGTTTGGATAATTATGTTGCAACAGTATGATATATACAAAATCTTAATAAGATGACAACAAATAAACAGCTGATTAATCTATGTTCTATGTTTGGTTGACAACAGACCTATAAGGAAACGTCTATACAGGAGATAAAACGCTTATTTGTTAATGCACTTGTTTTACGACTTTGATGTAAATGTATTTTCCAAAGAGTAGTACTCTATACTTGGGTGGTTTATGTAAATAAAGACTGCAATCCATTATCTAAACTGGAAGATCTTCGGTCAAAAGCCTATTAATATAAAAGGTAATTATTAGCTTACTATTACCTGTCAAAAATACTGGTCTAAATAACTGAGTGAGTAAACAGTTCGCAGAATTAATTTTAAGCGTGGAACTTTTATTTTGTGACAGAATTATTTTCTGGTTACAAATAGTTAAAAAATCAAACGAAGTGTTATCGATAACAAACGTATAAAAAAGCATGCACTGCTGTAAAGCCTAAATACTGGAAGAAGGACACTGACTATATACTCGGTAAACATCAGATACTGATCAGTTGATGTCATAACACGTAAAGTTATTGTATTTTTTCTAGTGTAATATTTGGTTCTGTATAGCGGCACAACATTATGATGATTTATGTTTCAATCAGCTTTTAAAAATTATACAATGAATAACAGGGCGACAGTTACTGGCAGAGACCAAGTCAGTACCATGAAACATTCACGTAAATTGGTGACTTGAGATGGAACAACTAAGTAGGAAACCGTAACGTGTTCGTTTCAGATATTGTATACAAAATATAAACATGATTAATATCCATTTATATGGCAGTAGGACACTTACTTTATATGTCACTCACTAATTATGAGACCAGTAAAGCCAACTATTGAACCTATTTTTCTCTCATGCATCAAAAATCTAAAGTATTCTGAAATTTTAAAAATCTTCTAAATCCACGAAAAAATGGCTCTTTCTTTTGATGATCTGTGTCACTAAATGATTTCAGTTAATAAAATTTCGAAATCCTAATGATACTGAATAGCTGATGGATTCTAGTTTGTGACTGCCCACATACACAAACATCCAGAAGCAGATGCATAGTCTTAAAGTTTGGACTGGATTGCACTACTTTTACTCCATAACATCAATATCCAGTAGGGGTTGATTTGAGTCTTATGTTTGATGAGACGTATCGAATTTTTTCAACTACAATATTTTTACTCTCGACGTGAGTGAATTCTATCAATCATGACTGCATATAGAAACTTTAAAAACTTTCTTTTATGTTAGATGTTGGTGTGCATCTGGTTGATTGTGGAGACTGATCTTGATTTTGTGTTAGGTGACTTAAAGTATTTGAAAATAAACTTTTCTTTCTTAAATTTTCATGCCGTTTGACGCTCGGCACCAAGACGCAACTGCAATTTTATTGAAATTGTTGCTTCATGAGAGATTAAGACCCGAGTTACGCCACTGTCTTGAGACAGTTCGAATGGAAAGTCGACTAAGGTCCCACCGACTTTTTCCAAAGTCAAAAAGGCTATGGCCAACCTAAGGCGAGTCAGAGTAGCAAGTCCGGATGGATTATCTTTAGAGGTCTTTAAGGATGGTGGTCCCACTTTGACGATTAGGCTGATTGATATTTTGACTAAAGTTCGGGAACTTGACATAATTACGCCTGACTATAGTCGATCGTTAGTTGTCCCAGTATATAATAAAGGGTCGAAATCGTCATGTAATAGCTATGGAGGAATTAGTTTGACTAATATAGTGTCTAAAATACTAGCTTCTATAATTATCAAACGTTTAACTACAACTCGTGATCTACAAATACTAGAAAACCAGGCTGGTTTCAGACCTAATGGCGGCTATTTAAACTAGGAATTCACCAGTTTTAGAGCATAGACATACTTTTTGTCACCCGACAATGATGGTTTCTTGTGACTTGAAAGCGGCATTGGACTCTCTAGACCGAGAAGTTCTATGGCGGTGATTTTCATTGAAAGGCATACCCCAGGAAGTACATAGATCTTGTTAAGGCCCTATACTCAAACACTTAGTCATATCAGAGCTTGTTGCAAACTATCATCTGAACTTGTAACTTCAAGTGGTGTCCGTCAAAGCTGTCCACTATCTCCATTTCTATTTAATTTTACAGTTGATTTACTATTGGAAATTACACTTTCATCATCTGATTTTTCAGGAATTGATCTTCTACCAGGATATTCACTTATTGACTTAGAATGTGCTGATGATATGATCCTAATTGGCGAAGTCGCTGATAGGATGCAGAATCTTTTAACGGCAATAAGCATCAATAAAAACATGCTCTAAATGCGTTACTTCCAGTCTAAATGCAAACTATTGCTCCAGAACTGGTCTTCGCCAACACCTAATCTAACGATAGGTAGTAAAGTAGTTGAGCATATTGATCACTTCACTTGTTTTGGGTTGGTCTCTGACGAACTATCGGTACGGATTCAAAAATCTCGTTTTACTTTTGTCAATTTACGCCACCTATGACGTTGGCAACATATTCATTTCTTAACATAAGAAAGAGTGTACTGCATAAAAGTTCACTTTATTTTAGTGTATGGATGTGAGACGTGGCCATTAAGGGTAGACGACAGTAGAAGGTTGTTAGTTTTTGACCATCAATGTCTTCGAAACATTGCTCGCGTTAGCTGGAATCATCGAGCAAGTAATAATGAGGTTCGACGACAGGTATTAGGCAAAGGTGGTAAATAAGTCGATGGGGTTGTGAACTTTCATCGACCGAGGAGGTTGGGACACGTGTTATGTATGCCCAACCACCGTCTGCCTCGATGAACAATGTTGGCTGATAAAAAACAATAAGGGGCTGCCAAATTAAAACATGGCATTAGTCCATGAAGTCACTGACTGCTTGTTTGAGTTGGGTGGGTAAGTGGAGACTACCTGGATGGGATCCTTACGAGTACCATAACCAGTGATAGTAAACGTTGGGTGACATAACTCAGAATCAGTCACAATGGCGCAGGTGTAGTCACTCATTGTTCTCCTTTAAATCGTCGGCTTCAAATTATTTCATAACTTTCTTTCCATGCTCCATCTTTTTCTCCATGAATCATATTCTATATGTTCACTCTTTTTTGTTTGTATTATTATTTTTGTCATTGAAGTAAATTTTATTTCTACTGTGTGATGTTAACATTGCTGTTCTTTAGAAGCATGGCAACTTGGACTGATGCACATATATGCCAGGCTCTTTGTTGATCATACGTACATTATCCAGCTTTAAAGTGTTGTTATTGAGTTACCTCATACAGTTTTACATAATGACTGAAAGTTGAAAATGTTGCTAGCAATTTAAACCGAAATACATGTTTTGTCCTATTTAGAGCTAGTTGGTTAGATATATTTCCATCCAAAGGTTATTATATTTACACTAGGACTTAAAATTCATTATTCAGTTGAAATGTCTAAAGTGTCATTTACTGACTTAATGAGTTCAGGTATCCACCATCGTCAACAATTTTAAAGTTTATGTTATCAGTAAGAGATTGATTAAATCTAGTTCATAATATTAACAACGAGTAGATTTAATTCTTTACTAGTGTCACATTTACTCTAGTTTGTAACTTACACATGATCTAATATGAATGTAAGAAATAAGCTAAGTATAGTTTGTACTGTTACTTATTAGTTTAGTACATAAGAAAAAAATTATGATGTAATTAAAAATTGAGTTTATAGTTAAACGAAGCATTTAACTAAGAGAATATGTGTAAAATGTATGTAGGAAAGGCAATAAATATTCCTTCATTACACTTAATGTTTTACAATTATTTCATTTATTGGTGACAAATATTTTAGTATAACATCAAGCTATAATTTAAATGTGAGCTAATAATACTACTTTAATGCCAAGAACAAAGTGTATAGTAGAATCAAAGAGAAAGAGGGTGAGTGGAGATAAGAACCTAAACCTACTGATTGTAAAGAATGAATTTTAAGCACTAAGCAACTAATTCACTAATGTGTGCCGGTCAATATTTTGCATTTTGTACAAAGAAGTATTACTGAAAGTCGGGTTGATAACTTTTCTTTCACAGATTCCTATATACCGAATTCATGCAAACATCAAATAAACATCGAGTGGAAATGTATGTAGAATGAAATGTTGGAATTGAAGATCTATTGGATGTTAAAGATAAATCTATCTGCTCCATTATAATTGATTTTAAACTATATCACCAAATATTTCTAATCAGTGATCATGTTTATTGCATGGACACTAATCAGGCATATCATACTTAACGATATGGCTTAAACTACTTACTTACTTACGCCCGTTACCCCTCTCGGAGAAGCATAGGCCGCTCATCAGTATTCTCCATTCAACTCTATCCTTTGCAATCTTTTGCACCTGTTTCCAGTTGCTGTTCATGTTTTTAATGACTGCTTCCAATTCTCCACGCAGTGTCTTCTATAGCCTTTCTCTTTTCCGTTTCTCAACAGGATTCCAAGTTAGTGCTTGTCATGTGATGCAGTCTGATGATTTGCGCAATGTATGTCCTATCCATTTCCGACGTCGTTTCCTGATTCCCTCTTCAGCTAGAAGTTGGTTTGTTCTCTCCCATAGTAGGCTGTTACTGATGGTTTTCAGCCAACTGGCATTCAATATCTTGCGAAGACAGCTCTTCTAGGGTTACCGCTGGTCCAAAGCTCGGGTAAAGGAGGAGGGTTGGGCGTAGGGCTAGCATCCCTTATCCTGTAAAACACAAGCTTGCTAAAAACATGCTAACCAGAATGGCTTAAACTATTAGGGAATAATTTCACTGACTGACTACACTACAATTAATTTCTTTCCAGCCTAAATCTACCATAGTTGACATTGCACGCTTAAGAATGGGTTAGTAATGCATACAAAATACATGTATCGGTTATCTCAGTTAATCAAAGTTTACAGTCTTATTAACCAATATATCATTTTTGTCTATTACTGCGTGTCTAATTTATGTATTGGATACGTAAATAATCCTTCAAAGACATCTATGATTAGAAAGTCTGTAGTTTTTTTTAGAGATACGTACTTAGTTAATTGTATTCGTCATAGATTGATGTTAGTTCAGCACCACTGAAAACCAAGGAGTACTAGACAGCTGATTTGTTCTAGTCTAACACTTCTCAGTAAGTATATGCCATCGATTCTTCTAGAAAATCGAACCAAGGGTTTTTTTAGATCCTATGACTAACTTTAATGTTAGTTATATATAAAAATAGATACATTTTGTTATCATGTAATTAAATAAGTAACGAACTAACTAATGAACAAATGAAAAAGTGAACAATTGTATAACAGCTGATTTACTTTACCTACATGTGATATGAATAAAACAAAATTTTCTATGACGTAACTAAGCAACCTTATTTGTTCTTCTTTATTTCATTCGTATTCAAGATACTATCATCTAACATAACTACTATCATTATTCAACTTGGTTACATGAAATCATCATGTAAAATAAAGTTTTCATAAACTTTATTTTGTTCTAGTGTATGTATGTTTTTAAAGATACTATCGTATGGTTTCAATTAAAGTTGGGTTATAGGTTCATGTTAGGTCAGGAATAAGTATTATTGAAAAAAAAAGTTAGGTAAAATCAAACTGAAATATGGAATCAATTCATGAAGTCGTTGATTGTTAGTTTAAGTTATGTTAGTAGATGTAGACTACTTGATTGAAATCTATGAGTTAGGTGTAACTAATTGTTATCGACTCAAAATGATATAATTGATAATCAATCAATATAATGCAGGCATATTCACTCATCAAATGTTAAGCTCATAATTATTTCATTCTTTTCTAATTACAAGTTAACTAATTTTTTTCTCGCATCATATTCTCTATATTCATTTGCTTTTGCTATCATTATCATTACTCTTCATCTTGACATTCTGTATGAGGTGTAGTAAATGGAACCAATGTACATACGCGCTAAGTTCTATAATATGCAAAAGTGACTGACTGATGAGTCAGAATTAGGACGAAACATGTATTCCTTATTCCACTGTTAATTACATTTACAACTTTACTACAGTCGAAATTATGACTAAAATGGATATTTCTAGGCAATTCACTGATGAAACGCATCTCAATGAAGACCATTTGAATGTTCTTTATAAAAAGTAATCATATGATTTAGAAAATCATGAGTATAATGAAGCTAAATCACTTAATGTATCATAAATTAATATTTTAAAACTAAATCACTATTTGATTGAATACATCACAGGTTCATGTTAGCAGGCTACCACACATTAGAACGGAACAGCTGTCCAGTGCGCCCTGGTTTTCAATGGTACCCTATCAACATCATTCTGTGACATATTCAATCCACTGAATAATTATGTAATAATAGTTTTCATCATGAATTGGCCTCTAAGGAGGGGGTGTTCATTATAATCTAAGCAAACATAAAGGTTTCAAGTTTGAACTTTATTTAGGGTTGTGAGAAGTGCATACTATATATATATATATATATATATATATATATATATATATATATATATTGCTCCCTTGTTTTCAATAGTTATCAAATTAAAGTCAGTTCACTGCAAAACTATTTAATACAGTATAGTTAGATGACGAACATGTTATTCTTCATCCAATTTCATGAATTCTATCTGTTGAATATTGAACTATTCAATTAAACTGATATGATTTCATTCATTAGTTAAATGAAATACTACTGAAATGATAATTTAAATGGAATCATCTAAATCTTTTCAAAGTTTTATTACATAAGTGTACTTTGCAAGTTAGTCATAGTAATTATAAATCAATATTTTGAGAAAAGAAAGATCACAGTAAGAAAACTATACCATGCATAATCAACAAAATACTCTTCATAATTGGATGTAGTAGAGATAAGTGTTATTTGAATTTAATAATACGAACAGACCAGTGTACCTTGATATATTGAGAATTGAATAATGTTAGAAGTGTCAGCTATTAGATATCGGCTCAATGATTTAGAAGTTACTACGTAGCCTGATGGTCATGGACTGGATCCTACATAAAGACATGAGTTTTATACAAATACAAAAAAATTGTACATGGCTTTTAGGTTTTTAATGGCTATCATATTTAAGTAATATAGAAATATAATTCTTTGTATTCAGCCCAGACTGATGTTTACATTACTACAACTGAAAACATGGGAGCTTTGGACACGTGTTTGGTCCTAGTAAGAGATTCCTCATCAGTGTATAGTGTCTATTGTATCAGAAGTCCCAGTGAGAAGTCCTCACTGGTAGAGTTCAAACATATCGACAGTTGTCTCAAGTGACAATGGATGATTGTCGAGCTGTTTCACAAGTCGATCGAAGTTGGAATTCTACCTTCGGAGGCCAGCCGGTTAGGTGGTACAGATAGTTAAAAGTATTCTGTGAGACGTGAAGGTCCTGGGTTGGATTCCCTGTTAGAATTAAGGGTGGGGACACCTGTGTTGTTTCATATTTAAGCGAAACTGCTATCGATCACTCACTGGTTTTTAGTAGTATCCAAACAAAATTAATTTATCTTCACAAAATCACCTTTTTTCATTTATAAGTATATAATATTAAAAATCCTCATTGTTTTCTGTAAACTAAGATAAACTATAAAGTATGATCCATTTATTAATAACCTAAATGTTGATAAAATACATGAGAATATTTTCCTCCTATTCAATAATTGTGGTTGAGTGTCGTGGAAACAATCATATGAAACCAGGGACTGGAACTAAACATTGTGTTTGTTCTAGTATGAAACTCTCCAGCAGTGAGCTCTCATGACCTTACTAGGGATCTATGATTGTTAACAACCGTGAAATAGTAAATTTTTCAATCACATATTTTCAGTACCATCTTGTTATTCTTATTTGTCTCACGATTATTATAGTTACTAGTTAACAGATTGTTTTGTTGAGCATGAAAATCATATTAATGGGTTTATAGGTTACAAGAAAAACTTTTAATTAGTGCTTAATATCACGTGTTTATTAACTGTATAGCCAATGTCATGGTCTTAATTACTGACCAGTTTTAGAGAATTAAACTCAATTATAATCTTTTAAAGCAATAAATTACATGGTCCATTTTTATTTGGAAAGATTTGTGATAAGACTGAAAGTCGTTGAAGATTGTTAGTTCTAACCGTCTTAAGTTCGAATTCATGTGTAAGGCATTTCTGATGAGGGATTATGAATGACACTGCTTTAATAAAGAAATCATTTCGATATTGTACAATATAGCAAACTACTATGAATTAGATATGTAAACGTTTGGATAACTGTTCAGTGTTCTAAATGTTAAGTGGTGACACTGAACCTATAAAGTTTCGGGCTCTATTCTTTGTGAGGTTGTGGTTTTGTGCTACTACTTTAGTTTACTGTCCTAAAATGTAACAGGTATCCATTGCTGTTCACTTTTCACTTGTTGTATGAAGTCAGTAAATAATGTGAACTACCAAATCCAACTGTAACCACAATACCCAGTATTCATATTGTATTATTGTATTTAGTTGATTACTCTACAGAAGTGAGGCTAACACATGAACATTATATTTTGACTTTCAAGTTTTTTTTAAATGATCAGTTAGTAATTGAAGGAGAAGGTGATTTGCTGTGTAATCAGTAGGAGTTGAAGACATAGCTATAATGAGAAGTCTAAGGCTAAGACGAAACAGCTGTTCAGTGTTCTCTAGTTTTCCCTAGTACCCTATCAAATTCTATCTGTGGTGAACACAAACAACTAAACGCAATACCTATCTCCACAAAAGCACCTTAATTCATTTAGGATTTATCATCAGATTAAGGTGAAAATGTGTTGACTGAAAACTGAGAGAATCTGAACTGAAACACTCATTGTAATAATATGCTCATAATTATAATAATGTTGAATGAGAATTGCAACATTAGTGATAGGAATGCAATATGAAGAAACACAAAAGTACAAATAAACTCTAAACTAAGTCCATGCTTAAGGAAATCAATCTTACTAGTTTTACAACAAAGGCTTAAAATAGTGGATAGCTATGGCTTCTGCACTGTAAAGTAGATTCAAACATGAGTTCTTTACTATATTTGACTGAATTTTGTACATTTTAATCTACTATTTGTCAAAAAGAGTAGACGTGACTGATCTGCACTATTCTTTTCTCAATCATACTCGATTGATTCTCTAAGAGACAGTTAAAGAGCAATTTTTATTGGTAAACAAATGTAATACCATGTCCTTTAGGTAGAGGCATATCAATTGGTGATCCTTGAACGTTATGCAAAGATTTTCAGCAGAAAAGTGTTTTTAATCAACTTCCTCGAATAATTTTTAAATATATCGTTTACAATGCTCCCCCCCCCCTCCTCTTAAGTTCAAGATTTGTATATAACTCTTTCTTTGTGAGAGAATGTTTTGTCTGCAGGAACTGCCTCTTCTTCATCTTCTTTTCAATAACACGTATAAAATACTCATTTTCTACAAAAGTTGAATCATATAAAGATTAGCTTATTACTTATACAGTCTACTGAATAGTTTCTACAGTGTTATATTGAAAAACAATATTTCTATTTTGTTTTAATTTCATCTAGGAATGAAAGTACATCAATTCCATTGTTTGAATTAAACTATGAAAAAATTAAAGATGATATTAAAACAATGAATGATAGAAAGAAGTGTTATTTACTTCAAGCATTACGTTGGGTAAGATTATTACAAATATTAATTCCAATCAATTTTTGATGTTACATAACTATATTCAATGCTACTTGTAAATTACTACTTCATACTTTACACTTAATTAAACTCTACTAGTCATGGTTAACTTGTGTTGATTCATGCTTTGAAACCTCTGATTCAACAATTGTCTTAATATCAAAAGAATGTAATCATTTCTAATGTTCTAGTAAGTAAATGTACTCAATGTAATTCGACAATATACGATTGCTGGGTAGTCACCTATCAATTACATTAGATAAGATTCAGAAATATACATATTGAAGTGACGAAAGTTAGGAGTGTAAACTGTTAGATGCTGAATGAGTAAGTTATTATGATTGAATACTTACCACGGTGATTGAAGGTTGTAGGGACGAATCATGGTAAGGTCATGGATGAATAATTCCGACGAGTTCTATACTGGGATGAAACACGTACTAAGTACTTTTCAGTATTTTAGTGTTTGTTTAAAGTAAAGTCGGTTTATGATGTAAAATTTCAAGCTAAACAAAATGATAGGATCGGATAATAATTGATGTAGAGTCATTGTTTGATTAATTTTAGTCAGTTGATTGAACGTTCCTGTGAATAATCACAGAATTGTAGCTGAAGATAGTAAATCAGTTGGCCTGATTGTAAACACTTACTAGATAAATTAATTGGTACACACTTTAAACAGGTTTATTCATTTCTATGGCTTACATAACTGGCTAGCATGGTAATATACTATTAACTATAATAATATTAGGACATGTGTTGCGTATTTCCAACCACTACCAACCTCGTAATTCGATGTTGACTGGT
Organism: Schistosoma japonicum; assembly: GCA_025215515.1. Lineage (NCBI taxonomy): Eukaryota > Metazoa > Platyhelminthes > Trematoda > Strigeidida > Schistosomatidae > Schistosoma > Schistosoma japonicum. The sequence goes on along the minus strand of CM046062.1, from coordinate 7,134,654 downwards.
ATAGGATCAGGATAATATAAAGGTAAGGGCGTCTAGACCAAAACAAGGAACCACTTGACGATGTCTCTGACTGTTAGTCTAAGGTTCTCTTAGTAGATGTAGACTACCTGGTTGGAAAATGGCTATCAGTGGCTAGAGTGACTGGATGATATGGCTCAGAATCGGTTACAGTGGTGCAGGAGTATTCACACTTTGTGTTCTTTTAGACTTTAAGTTTGATTATTCTTTTGTACGTACATCTACTTCATCCTTCCTATCGTATTCTATTATCGTGTTATTCTTGTAAATATGATCTCGTCTCGCTTACGTAATATGGCAACTTAGACCTATGTGCGTGTGTGACGGGTGCTAAGCCGTCTATAACTAACTTAGATATGTTACAGAACTTGACTATTTTTCTGAAAGTGACAATTCTTAACACCAGTTCGTCTCATTATACTCAACTGATACTTGACAATTCTATTAATGATGAAATATATACTTCGACTTAACGTATTCGATCATAAAAATCTTTCTATTAGGCGCAAAAAGTTTAATAGAAGTCAAACCAGTCTATAAGGTTCTCAGTCTGTACCAGCTGACAAAGATGCATCATACGATACACAGTGGAAGTATGTTGATGAATGCAATATGAATTGATTGAATATTAGAGATCAATAGTGATCATAATGAAAGCTTAGAACCATCGAATGAGTTCCTTGATTTTTAATTATTGAAATGAGAATTCCAAGCGCTACTGCATCTATTTTAGGTTAAATAAAAATGTTAATGTCACTAGTTTCTACTATCGTAACACGCGAAACGAATATGAATCCATCCAAGTTGAAACACTTCACATCACTTACAATATGAGATAAAACTGATAAGATAATAGGCGAAGAAGAATAAATCATTTCTAGTGAAATACAAATTAGAACAAAGAAGATACAGTTTGCTAAAGTTAGTAATATGTCCAAGTAGAAAGAAACTATCGGCTTCTTTATAGAAATAGCCTTCTCCTCTCTTCATTAGCCCCGAAGCTTTCAAGTTAGGACTTGCCTTGTGACGCAGTTTAGTGTTTACATCAGTGTGTCTAATATAACTTCAGCTTTTTTTCCAATTTCTTTCTCAGCTGGAAATTGGTTTGTCCCTTGTCACATTAGGGTTTGCCGATAATGTCTGGTTGATACAAGATACTTCAAATCCATTGGTCATACATCATCGGCAACAACCTTATGCGACAGAGAACGAACCAAATACCAGCAGAAGAAGAAATCAGGAAAAACACTGGAGATAGATAGGACACATACTGAGGTAATCATCAAAATGCGTCACAAGATGCACACTAACATGGAATCATCAACGCCGTAAGAAAAAAGGAAGACCAGAAAACACATTGGGCAGGGACATGGAGTCAAACATGAAAAGAACGAATAGCATATTGGAAATAGTGAAAAAGAGATATGAGGAGACAGTTGGTTGTAGAAAGGTGGTCAGATGGCCTGTGCTCTACGTGGGGTAATAGGTATTGGTTAATTGATTCTCTCTTTCTTATTACATTTGTTTGATCAGATACAGATGAGATACTGTAATCGTATAGACATGAATCTATTAGGATCATATAATTTACAGAATAAGAGACTAAGTATCCACCTTTCTTTAGTATCACTAATAAGGGTGCTTTATTGTATTAAAGTTGGATTGTGGCTGCAAAACAGAATCTAGAATGCACTTTTTAATTCATTAGAGATTCATCAGCTAGATGTATCTGCATCCCATTTTAATCAACAGAGACTGATTGATACGTCGTGAATCGGACCAATACAAAGTACGAATTATCAAGTTATTGATGCGGCCTAGCAAGGACTATTAATGGTGACTACAAACAGTAAAACTGACTGATAGATACGTTTAAGTTTGACTTGATTCTTCTAGATAATAATCGGAAAGAACAACAAAGGATAACTAAGGCAACAGCCAGATTCAATTTATATTTGAAACATTCCTTTAAATACATGTAAAATCTGACGGCAACGACAACTAATAAAGAAATTAACATTGATACAGTATGTTTTACCGGTCGATTCAAGAAGAGTAACTCACTTTCTATACTGTCTTTCAGAAGACTATTTCATTTATTTTGAGTATACGTAAATGGATTGTTTTATTTCTGTTATTGTCTTATTCACATCGCCCTAACTTACTACTAGATTTGTGAAGTTTATCATTTCATCTATCATACAGAAACTACGACAAATTAACGGTGCATCTGTAGTCTTAGTTCTTAGTCGTTATTATTTCCGTTTTAGTGTAAATGTTATTCTCCTCATCGGTGCACTGTGTGGTCAAATTTTGTATGTATATAAATGGTGGTTGTTTTAGTTGACTTGCCTTCTTCACACTTGCTTAGGAGACTAGTAATAACGAAGCAAATGTGTGCTTATTACGAGGTTACTGTTATCTACACATTGTGACTAGCCAATTTCCCAAAAATCAACACAGAACAAGGGTAAAATTATGAGGAACTAAAGTAACATCTACATAATCAACTAGTTATAATTCATGATTGAAAAATTGCATAGCAATTGCTAATAGGTTAGATGGGATGTTTGGGCACCATGTGTAAATCCAACCAAAATAACAGAAATAATATTTTAGAAAACATTTCTAGAAGTTAGTTATTCATTGTAAACTTTCAGTGGTTTATCACCAACTAATTGTACTGTTTGACAAATTCAACAGAAAGATGTAAACTTATCCACTTTATGTTTCTCTTTTTTTATATTTTACATAAAACTGTTCTGTTGACTGTCAAGAATCTTTCAGTACACTTTACTCTATAAAGAATATAATGTATTAATATAATTGAACTATGATGCTCCGTGAAGACTGGTATAAAGTTTGGTTTATTAATAGTTAGGCACTCGCCAACTTCGAACCCCTGGGGCGGAATCTAAGGTGTGCACTGCCATAGAAGAGTCCATACTAGAACAAAACAGCTATCCAGTGCTTCCTAGTTCACAATAGTACTCTACCAATATCAATCTGTGACAAATTCAATCAACTAAATATAGTGCTTTAATTAAGTTGAGCTTGTATCTTCCCGCTGATTAGTGATGGACTTAAACTGGTCAGCCTCTGGTGCTATATGTGTATCCTGAACGGATTTCCTCGATATAGTGGTGGTTTACAAGTAGTGTTTACGTTGGATTTTAACTGGAAAGCATTGTCCAGGACGCACGTCTCGTTCTATTCGGGACTAATTAACTGGGAGATACAAGCTCAACCTAATTACATATATACTCGTTGCACATGTATGACTGTCTGGAAACAGTAACTTAGTTGTGAACGTGGTGGCGTTTAACACGAAGCGGACTGAATTCAAATCTCGGTGTAAACATCAACAATGGGATGCAGATACATCTAGCCGAAGAGTCCCAAGCAGGCAAAACATGCATCCTGGATTCCACTTGCCAGTTACAGTCCAACTTAACTATTACTATATTGTTTATTGTTATTTATATTGTTTTTGTTACTATAGAGATTAACAAAATCTAAAGTAATTCAACGTGAACACTGTTTAACATCATTTATTCGTAATGATATACTTAATTTAACAACAATTGGATCATTGAAAGAGATTGATATGAAGAATGCACCATTACTTTATTGTTTAAAATCAAGACATCATCGTGTACGTGAATATATGGCACGTTTCATTAATACACTTGCTTCATTATCAAGAGGTAACTAATGAATACATGAATCAACATTATGTGTAATTGTTCTTTATTCATTATTTATCATGACATAGTGACTTTATCTAATAGACAATACTTTGAAAATATCTCTTCAATGGAATCAATCGAATCTTTATGAATATCAAGAATAGATTTGATTAATTAGTGTTATTCAGTAACGAAATGCAAGTAAATGTACATGACTTAAATATAATCAAGCTGGTTAACTAATCGTTTATTACCAAAGTAAGAAGAACAGGATTTGAACTTAAACTCTATTCACTGAAAGTTACTTGACTTGGCTAGATCATCTGTTATAAACATTTTAAGTTTTTTGATTATATTATGTTTCATGAGCTGGAGCTTTCATTGTAGTTTTGGACAACGTTATTGACGTAAACTTCTGGTAGAAGTCTATAACAAGTTTATAACGATGATATTATTCAGAATGACGAAGAAAGCTTCTTATCCAGCTCAGTGAATACAGTATAGTCGAAACCATCCTCCGGAGCTATAAATCTTCACCACCAGCTCAATATTCTATATATTAAATAATATTGAATGTTCAATATCTTTGGTGTAATATGAAATTATTAACCCGCATAACTTAAACAAAATATACAGTAGTGTTTTGAATATAATAGTTTCGATTATGGTATCATAAGTACTATAAACAACATATAACTTTAGTTGACTACTGATGACTTCTTCATATTTTAGGAAACAGTTAATCCGTTTGGCGTTTAGGATAAACCATCTGAAGTACACTTGTGGTGAATGCTACTCAAAAATGGTTGTAAGTAGTATAGTATACCAGACGTCGCTTTCTAATGGGGACACTTCACTGCTAACGGCTCAGTACCGTCTCGAGTACTATAGTCCTAGTACCTCGACCACATCCACTGTAGCTTTGAACTTGCAACAGGAACTAATTACATCCCCTTCTTCCTTAGGAAGCTATGGCCACACTATCTTCATCTTGTAGCAAGATAGAAAGACCAATAATATGTAAACTACTGGTTGGGAAAAAATAGTGATTTATTCAGTAAAGATACCGGTTGCTTTAACTATTGTAAACTTGACCTTAATCCACATTGGTTCTAGTCTGACTTCTGTCGCTTTGCTTTATGTCTCCTACGTACTCTGAAAATGCATTGGTTTCTACTGCTCAGAAACTCATCTCGTCACTTGTTCACCATTGCAGCTTTCACACTACGCTCCGTCATATATTACTTATAAGTAAGCTTGGGAGTAGGACCCACCGCATACTATTTTATTACCTGCATCATAGAATAATTACAAGAGGAAGAAGATTTCATACATAGAGAAGTCATTTAAGCACTACTTAGTTGTAAAGTTGTTGAAACACTAAAATAAATACATACTTACAAAGTCATATTTTCGCTTTATTCAGTAATAATTTGCTTTTAAATAATGTTACCCTAGGGGTGGTCTGTTTCACCTGCTTCATTTCTAAAGAAGTCTCAGCAGGAATTTCAGAAAAGATCCCTAAGCTTTCACTAACTTACGTCACTTGTGGTGTAGGCACTGATATCCAACTCTCAACGAAAGGTCAAATGCACCACTCAGCAGTGTGATCTGTCACAAATTATAGTGCAATATATGGGTCATAAAAATGGAGGACAACCATAGGTTCTAGGCCTTTGATTATATAAATCTCCGAAATATCTGCCGTATATAATGGTCTGACCGAATAAACAATGTCAATGTTAGACACAGTATTAATAAAACATGGCAAATCAGCCTACGAGGTAGTGAACCTTTATGGACTGAGTTGGTTGGGGCATAATTTAAGTATGCCCGACCACTCCTTACCACGCTGTCCAATGTTAACTGATGTAGAAGTAGGATCCAAGAAGGGTAGGGATGGTCTAATGAAAACATGAAAACAGTCTATCAAGTCTTTAACTATCAGTGTATGCCATAATGGTACATGCACATTACCTGGTTGGGTTCACGGGATAGACTCAAATATTAGCTGGAGACACTGGGTGACATGACTCAGAATCCGTCACAGTGGCGCAAGCATATTCACTCTTTATCCTTATATAGATCTTAGGTTCTATGCTTTCATACACTCCTATACTTCATTCTTTCTTTTTATATTCTATTATTGTGTTAGTGTTGTAAATAGGATCTGTTTATGCTAATATGGTATGAATACATGAACCTAATGGCATCTTTGTCAAATTCTACGTTGTTAATGACTTAATAATAAGTGAATATAAAGTACTATCAAGTTTCATACGTTAATTAATGTGGATGTATTATTTACTTCATTTTTGTCTATTAGGTAGAGCATATCTTGCACAGAATAGTCTAGTTATTGAAATTTTAATTGATGAAGTACGCAAAGAACATGATGAATGCATAACAAGAGAGAATTTTGTTGGTGCTCTACAAAAAATGAGTTTAAGGTATCATGACATATTTTGCTTCTTCTTAGTGTAATCTATTATTAAGCTATTATTATTTGTATTATCCTTATGATACTGTTAATAAGTACAACCGAATAATCTATGTTGCCATATAAACATCCTTGCCTACTCTTGCTTCCCCCCTCTCTCACTTTCTTTTGGTGGTTGATTGGATTATGAAACCGCAACATTTTACGAAAGTATGGAATACAGTGGATAACTTGAATGCAACTAGACGACTTAGACTTTGAAGATGACTAACCTAGCTCTAATATCACACACACAGCGACAAATGAGGATGAAAATGGCCAATGTCGCAGCAGCAGCTTCTGAAGCAGTAGGCCTCAACATATACAAAGAGAAAAGAGAGATCATTAGATAGAGAACGACACAATGAGCATAAATACGATACATTCAATCCAACAGAGAAGCTCTGTAAGATACGAAAACGTTCACATAACTAAGCACTAGCATTATCGATAAACGTGAAGGATCTAATGCATAGGTGAAGGCAAAAAGTAACAAGTCAAGAATAGAATTTAGACAATTAAAGAAGAATATCTTCAACTCAAACTAGATGTCAACCAACATCAAAGTCAAAATTTGCAGTACAAATGTCAATATAATTCCTATTGTATGTAACTGAAACTTGGAGAACTATAAAACGCATCATTCAAAAGATTCGGGTATTAATAAACAATTGTTTGTTCAAGATACTTTCGGATCCTGTTGGCCTGATACTATCAGCGACGACCTTCTGTAGCAGAGAACAAATAAAATAAAATCCAACAGAGAAATAAATTTGGAAAGGTGGCTGATGGTAAATAGAACACACATTGAGGAAGTCACCAATGTGCTTCACAAGATAGGAATTAACTTAGAATCTTGAAGGAGAAAGGAAAAGTGGAAGACTAGAAAACACGTTACTCCGCTAGTCGAATGCAGATATGAAGAGAATGAACTACATTTGGAAAGTGGTTTTGTGGACAAAATTGGTTGTAGATTGGTGGTCTGCAGCCTATGCTCTATGAGAAGTAACAGGCATTGACTAATTGAATGATATAAACATCCCTAGTGGATTTTTTTAATGTCAGTAATTTACAAGTTGATTAAGATAACTTATATCTAAAAAAGTGTATTTCAAACCGTACCTTTCGTCCTGAAACCCAGTGTTTATGTGTACACTTAAATGCAAGTGCATTTTCTTTTCAAACAGTAGGAAAGGTACATACTAGACTTCACTAGCTAGACATAACCCAACTTTATTTATAATGTCATTGTTCTTTACATATCTTAATGTTGTGGATTATTCAACAATCAGTTTTTAGAATTTAGTTTGATTATTCAACAAACAGTTTGAAAATTGTATCTATGTAATAAAGGCTGTCAAAGCTAATGATACCTGATACCTAATTAGGTCTGTTTATTACTATATCTTCGATTGAGGTGTTGTTTGTGTAGAGTCGGTGTTCAATCTAGCTGACTTGGATTGGTTACAGATTGATGTTGGTAGGATACCACTTAAAAACCTGGGAGCACCGAATAGCTACTTTCACCTTAGTATACTGAAAGTCCACATACCAAAACGAAACAGCTGACCAGTACACCCCAACCCTAGTTTTTATTGGTACCCAGTCCAACATCAGTCAGTGTCGAATATAAACAAATAATCATTTACTTATTGAACATAGTTTATATTCAATCATCAATGCTGGAATATACACAATGTTTCATCCATTTCTGTTGTTATTATTAGACGACCAATGCAAACTGTAATGATTAAACAAGGAGTTATTTTATGGGTAATAAATCTATTGGAAAATATGCATAACTTATCTGATTATACATTAGAATATGCAGTTGCATTATGTATGAATTTATGTTTAAGAAGTTCTGGTAAGTATCATTTACACTGAATGTATTGCATGTTACTTATTTTAATTCTGCATAGTAAAGTAGTTGAACTTGGGTAATTGAATAATACTACTAAGTTGTTATCACATTTAAGTAGTCTTTGATATGGAGTTATAGTTATTAACTAAACAGACATTCATGCACTTACCATTAGAATTACAATTAAATAATGAAGGCTAGTAATACATTTGATGCTACAATAATTCATTAAGAACATAAATAAAGCAAAGAAATTCTATTTCAGTTAACTCTCGTCATCGTAGTTAAACGCTATGACAGACATAGTTTTACATTTGAATATGTTATCAATACTCACTAATTGGTAAGAAGTAAACTATTGTAACGTTTATAAAACATAACTGAAAAATAATTGGAATGCATTTGGGTCTACCTGTAGATTTTTCATAAACTGAAATTGGTCAATCACTGTTGCTATAAGTATATTCTAAGCTGATTACCTTGAGATAGTGATGGTTCATAAGTATTGTTTGAATTGACTTATAACTGATAAGCGGGATCCAGAATACGAGTTTTGTTCTATTTAGGACTGGTCAGCTGGATGTACCTGCATTCATGTGCTAGTGTTTACATCGGGACTCGAACTCATTTCGTTCTGTACAGAACGTCACCACGTTTATCACTAGGCTACTGAGTCCAGCCCAAAAGATCCTTGTGAACTATTGCTATATCGAGGCAATCTACTCAGGATGCTCACATAGCAACAAAGACTGAATAAATTCAGTCCATAACAATTCAACTGGCAGATCCAAATAATTTCTAATTATAAATAGATGCCCTTTTCGCAAGTGTGATTGTCTGAACTCAACAGCCTAGCAATGAACTCGATGGCATTTGGCACGAAATGGACTAAATTCAAATCACGTTGTGAACATCAACACTAGGATGTTGGTGCATTCAGCTGACGATGTCCGAAATAGGATGAAACATGAGCCATGGATTCTGCTTGCTAACCCCGATTCAACTCTAATAATAACTCAGATAGGTCACATTACATGAAGATAGAATAAAATAAAAAAAATATAAGTTAATTGTCTCTAAGGCTTATGAAATAATAAAATGAAAACAAATGTAAATTTGTGAATATTCGCTATATTGAGGCAATCCGCTCAGGATGCACAAATGGCAACAAAGACTGACCAACTTCAGTCTATAACAAATCAATGGGAATATACAAATTCATCCTACTATCAATTTGTCGATTGCATAAGTATGACTATCTGGACTCAGTAGTCTAGTAGTGAGCGCGGTGGCGTTTGACACGAAACGGACTGAGTTCGAATCCTACTGTAAGCGTCAACATTGGGATGCAGGTACATCCAGCCGACGAGTCCCAAATAAGACGAAACGCGCGTCCTGGATTTCACCCCCAGTCACAATCCAAATTAAATGTAAGTTTCAGCTTAGAAATCAGTTAGTTACGCAATTTAACCAGTAAGGAATAAAACAATGAGGAATAAATTTGGAATCTTATGTACTAATTATTCGAAATAATTACTGACAATAAACTGAAATGCAAACAAGAATAAACTAAAGATGAAGAGTAGAATGTGATGCTTGAACTTACTTTGATGGCCAGAGTAAATTAAATGGCCATCTGCATATTTTATGAATGTAAAGATTAGAGTTGCTTAAGTGTATGGTTATAGGCTCTACTATTTGTAGGCGATGACAATTGGAAGTGTAGTATAAGTTCAATGGAGTTCTATATATCAATTCAAATGTTAAATTAATACCGATTCGATGGCTTATGTCGATTAAATATGCTAGGATGGAGTTTTTTATGATTCTGATGTCCTTCGCTAAACCATAATGTTTGATGTTCCGAAATACAACTCTACATTTATTTTGTCGCATGCCCAGTATAATTGGCCCCACATGAGCAATTAAACTGACAGATGCACAACTGAGGAGGTGGACTATAGTCATCTATTCTTATTTCGTGACATTATCATAGGTTGAGTGTGTAAAAAAAGTAATAGTCTGGAGGTACTAAATGTTCTACGAAGTGCATTACTTAAGCCCGTTGTCACAATTCTGCTAACTGTATCACTTTTTAGCAATATAAGTTTCCCCAATACAGTCGATGACTTTGTTTAGATTTACTTGCAGACCTGTGTTTTGCTAGGAACTTTGATGCATAAATTTTCTTTAACAACGTCTTCAGAGCAAATAGTTTCAGTTATATAGTCGAAGCATTTAACCAAATTTCTTTTAAACTATAATGTAATAAAATTCGTAAGATGAGTAAATTGGCCTAAATTAGGTCAGTTTTTTGTTAAACACGTCTTTTTATTGTTCCTTTTAATCTCGTCAATAAGACGTCTAGGAATAGAGTGCTTTCATTGTTTTCTTCTTCTACTGTAAAATCAACTGTTTTTTTTGGAAATACGATGATGTATTTACCTAGCATTATGTCTAGTATAACTAGTGCGACAAGCTGAAATCAAACCGATATGTGCACATAGAAACAACCGAATTAGACAGTTTGTTTCGTAAACTCATTGTTAGTTGGCTAGAGAAAGAAGGATATCAACTTATTCCTTTGAAAGTTTATTTGATTGCTTTGCTTATGCGCCATGTCACCTTTAAACATTAATTTCAGTAATAAAGGCTATTTTAGTACTATTGATGGCTTCATTTGTGTTATAGACTAGATTAAGCTTATATTACAGTAGAATGAAGATGTCTTGGAATGTCACACTATAAAGATACTTTGAAATATCACTTTTACGTAAACAATGTAAAGACTTTTAATAAGTTCCTACTGTTGAGATTCAAGAATATTAGGCATAATAATTTGAAAGAACTATGAGTAGTAGACTGAATCTAAGTGTGTTAACTACTTCATGTATATTGCAAACAATATCACTCTTGATTTATTGGTGTCTGAACAGTTCATCTTGCAGATTTATAACACTTTCTTGGCTTTTATCAATTTATCATGAATAAGATGTCTATCTGTCAATGAAGTAGTGTAAGTATTCTGGGAGTCGGAGTAGTTTATTCTGTACTACTTTGAAATATGGACTATTCAATTGGAAGATATATGTAGACTGTAAATTTTGATCATATATATATTGAAGCATCGTTTACGTATCATATAACGACCGTATTAGAGATGCATCATATTATAAGCCTACTCTAATTAATGGCTATAATCACTGAGAGAAGCAGGCTAGTAACTTAAAAACTGTTGATTCGACTCTAACATTATTAGGGGAAGTGGGAAAACGTAAGGATTACCCAAAATGGGATACACTAGTATTGTTTTTAATGAGTATGCACACTAAATAGTAAATACCCATGGCATATTAATTAAAGTATTTAACGTTGAACTATAAGATCTCAAGTTCGAGCACCTTTCTGAATCTACTTAAGTTTGTAGCACTTAGTCGTAACTAAGCAAACAAATTTATAGTTAAGCACCATTTTACATTAATATTTGATCTCAACAGTGACATTTGCATCAGTTCAAAATCAATGAGTTAGAAAAAATTATTGGATTTCCGAAACTTCTGCTGAACTGATAACTGCTGAGAATGAATGACTAAAACTGAAACGTAGACAAATGAAAAAATCTATCAGTTGACGTTGAAGATTGGTAATCGAAAGTAATCATAACGTTATTAACAGGGCAATGGTAGGTAATGTCAAACGGACTGTTTCAACTCATCCAGGAAACCGGTATTAAAAAGTTAGTTGTTAGGAGGACTATGTTTAAAGAAGATGAAACTATGACTTATTCTTAGTCCAGATAAGTAAAACGATGGGCAAACCACATTCACGATGATTCATCTGAACTCTAGATACCTTTTATTTACTGAACTTTTTACAGCTACTTGTGTATGACACTGTCTCGAAGTATCTAATTAGTAAAAACGTTTCAAAAGGCTATAGTAAATTTGAAACGATGAAAAGCATCAGTACTTGACAAGCTGTCTCTTGACATGTCTAAAGATGGAGATCCATTTCAAGCAGTCAGGTTGATTAGTATATTAACTAAAGTGTAGAAGTTGAAGTATAATTCCATCTAACTGGTCTCGATCATTGATCCTCTCAGTTTACAAGTATGGCTAGAAATCACCTTAAGTTAACCAATTAATGTTGAGATATTAGCCTCTATAATCATTCGAAGCTAATCTGAAACTATTACGCAGCAAAGTCAGGTAAAGTTAGGCTTATTTAAAAGCTTGATGTTGATAGTTTTGAACAGATATTCACCACCCCCACCCTCGGCACCCTCAGTTTGCATTCTAGATGGCAGATATACCTACCAATGTTCGACAAATATGTTCACTTTTTATCTTTTTCTAGATCTTAAATTACCTTATTGCTTCTCTAGTGATTCTATGATGAAAAGGATCGAAATACTGAACATTCCTGAATGTATCTAAATATTCTTAACTTTATAGGTAAACGTTGTTGTATACCAATTACAGGACGTTTATTGAATGTTTTAATGGATCTATTAAGTATTGATAATATGGATATAGTCCCATATATCAATGGTGCATTGTATTCTATATTAGCATTATCAGAAATAAGAAAAACAGCAGAAAAAATGGTAAGTCCTATTCTATTCGTTTTTATTTCATTGTATTGGATTAAATAAGACAAGAACAACAATTGTATTAGAATGGTTCATGAATTCATTTTATTCACTGTTCGTTCGTCGATGGCATACAGTTTTAGTATGATTAAGAGAGATGGCATGTGTTAATCCGTGACTATTAGGAATTTCTCGTTTGATTCAACTTACTTATGAATGTGTCGACCAATGAAACCACAACTATGCAGTTGACGTTTAGAAGTTCCACTGGTTGCCTGTTTTGTGGGAGAATCGGTAATGAGCTAACAGATAGTTGGTTCTAGGCTAGTGAACGATAAATAATTAATGATGATCAGTAAACAGAAGATATTAGAGCGAGAAGGTATTGTTGAAATAATCTTATGGTTTCTAACGTTTCACCTAGTAGTTTGATCCAAGCCTCTTCAGGGTTAATTAATCAATAGAAGTAATCGTCTTGTGACAGAGTCAGAAGAAAGACAAAATAAAATAAGTGTAATACTAACAACATTTAGTGATAACAACGGTTCAAAGGAGTTCTAAAAAAGGAATTGTTAACACTGAGATGGAAAGAAAATCCGTGTCTCTTCCAAGATAGTAGATCAGCACGGCAATAATCCTACGCGTTAAAAAAAATATTGAATGAAGTCTGAGGGTACTTACAACACAATGTATGAGTTTAATTATGTTCAAATGAGATCATAAGATCAGTTCTTATGAAAGTTAATGTTAGTATACCCAGAAAAGAACAGCAAAATTAAGCTTATGAAATCAAATACAATGAGTGTATTGAAATACATAAGGGAGAAACATCTAGACAGCTAAGTGTTAAAATAAAGAAGCCCGAACTACACTTGAAACATGTTTCTAGATCTTTGGAAGATCTCAGAAAGACTGAAGGAAGTTCGGTGATTGCGCATTGCACACCTCAGAAACACGACACAAAGTTGACTTCGATGGTATTAACTTACTTCAAAAAGGTTTCGATGCAAATCGAGAACGACTGACAGCTAAATCAAATGATATTTCGGAAGGGGGGGATTGAAATAACTAGGATAAAAAAGAGAATGAATACTCGTGGCTACACTTCGGTAACTATTGAATAACGAAAATGCTCGATAGACAACATCAATATTAGTAGTCATGCTATCAACAATGACAACAATTATCAATTAAACAAGTACCAATGTATTCATAATGATAATTACGACTGATTAACAAAATGTATGGAAGGCAGAAGTGACTACTAATTAAAGGTCATAAATCACAGATAGCTCCTCAGGAGCAGTTAAATCGATAAATGCACATAAAAGCGAATAATTCAGACAGCCTGTCTTTGATTGTTGTAAGGATCACGGGTTAGTTGTAAAATGTTACATCCAATTTAGCTGCGTAGCGTAAATTTTCGAAGTAGATTCCACAACTTCTGTGTTTGGGTCACCCTTAACGGCGTTTTTATTAAACCGTAGTTTTAAAAGTTGTTAGTTTTTTGAAGCAGTCATTTATTTTAGGGTTCTGTTTTAACTGGTCCCTGTATTCGATAATGAAATAGGCTGGATAATGGTTGCTGCTAAGTAGATTCCGAATGTTAATTAGCTCTTCGTCGGTTGTATCATCGGAACAAAGTAATTGAACATGGACATACAAGTATTTTCACTGAGTTTCTTTTGTACCGGTAGGATAAAATAGCTCTTCAGTGCTCCCTCATGGTATCTAACCAACATTACTTTGTAGGTGAATTGAATCAACTTAACTTAATTGGTATACCTTCACAAAAGCACCTCAATCTAATTAATATCTACTTGTTGGACACGATTAGAAAAAGATGTTAGTAGTGGATAAGACACACATTAATGGAATCACGGAACTGCGTCACAAAGCAAGCACTAATTTGTAATCCTTAAGGTCAGAAAAGAAGAAAGAAAACCAAGGAATACATTGTGCTAGGGAGTGTAGGTAGACGTGAAAGAATGAACCGTACTTGGGAAGAACTGGTGAGGAGATTTGAAGACAGAATTGGTTGTAGAATGATGATCTGCTGCCTATGCTCCACTAGGAGTTAACAGACATTGATTGTTTAGTTGATTGTTAGGATACAATACAGGTCATTCTTTTTATGTTTGTAATGCTTAATAACAGTTGCTTGAAAGAAATTTTAATACTGTGTTAAAAGAAATACTTAGATTTGTAAACAAATAAACTGACAACAATATACTTAATCATCTAATCTCCATATTGGTCTATCTATTTTATCGAACCGAAGACATAACTTCACCAATACGGGTACCCGTATTTTACTCAACAGGAAATTTTCTCATATCTATTGAAATTTTTAATTTATTTTTTCTGACCTTTAAATATGTAATTAAAAACGAAAGTTATACCGTAATGATTTATACTACTTATCAAAATTAAGATGAGTAGTATGTTACACAGATTATGTTATTTCTTTGATTTCTTTAACAGAATCTTAAGCATATCTTAAAAAGTTTTATTAAACCAGATCAACCAGAAATGAATCGTCAATTTGAATTTATTTTACAACGATTGAATTCATGTAAGTTTAAAGAATAAGATTGAATTTCGTGAAATTTAATGTCACTAATTGACCTGAATTATGCTAGTTATTTTGATCTTCTGTAGGACTTTCTAATTAACGATAAGCACTTAAATCTTCATCAAGAAATCTATGCCAGAATCTCCAGTTTTTTTTTAAAAGAATTCCTTACTATTAGACTATAGCGCCGGCGTTCATATGATAGATAATATCTAACTTCAACCAAGTTGAAATACATTTACCATCGATTAGTAAATGTCAGCGAAATTGATTTTAATCGGATGTAAAGAGGTTGTACATAAATAACAATGAATGAGATCGTGAAAATATATCGAAAATTGAATGAACTTTAAAAAATATCAACTGTCGACTGTCTGCTCAGTGGTCTAACAATTAAACATTTACCTCAAAACTGAAGGTTCTTAGCTGCATCCCCTATTGAGGTCCCAAACATATAACGTTACTGAGAGGAAATAGATGTCTAGTGTCAATTTACGGTATTTAAATGGTTGTTAAATTCAAGCCAAATCACGATATCAAATAAATTGAGATCATCCACAAAGTACTCATCAATCAATGTACTTTACTAAGTGATTTTAGTCAATGCTATAGCTAATGCTATAAATCAGGGAATGGATTTCACTAAAGACATCATTTTAAGCAGTTGAAATTAACGACAACTTTATGCTACCAATAACATTCAGTGTAGAGCAGTTCGACATGAACGAATGGCACTATTTAGTAGCGATAGGATTTATAACAAAATCTTCGTGAAAAATTGCATAATAATACACAGTACCGACAAAGTAAATGAAAGATAACAGTTGTCAAAATTTCTGGATGTGTCTCATTTAATATACATTTAGAGTGCTTGCAGGAAAAGCTAAAGCTTGACATACACATTCACATTTCTGGTTTTTAGTATTCAGCATAGATAATGTAGGAAAGGTTTAACTGTAATCATTCAGTTATGTACAACATATAGCCTAGAACATATGGGTAATGAAACATTTCGTTAGTACAGAATAACATATAGTGAAGTAGTAGAAATGATTGTTACAATAGTGGGAGTAGAACAAACTGTTCTATATAGATGATATGATTCGAATTTGTATGAATTAATATATGGAAGGAAATGTACGTAAATGTATGTAAGCTCAGGATCTAAGGAAACACAAAGAGTAAGTGCATTTTGACTATTGTAACGGATTACGAATTCCCAACCATTGATCGTAATTATCGGACGGACCCCAACTATTAGTGGTCTGCACCTAATACGATGTTTCAGATCTACAAATTCACCTACTTGTGTCATATTTGCGTTTGGCTTTCCATAGTTGTACTCCATTCTACTCTTACACTGACGAAAGTTATAAAGCCGTGGCTCGGTATGCACATTAAACGTTTTAACCACCATACTTAACAGAAATTCACAATCTAACCAACCAAATTGTCATGTTTCCCATGTACACTGTGTTCAACCCCAACACTGATTACTTGATGGATTCAGTTAGCATATATAGTTAAATATAACTAGCTCACCATTGTCATTTGATTTTTAAGATCAAATTTCACATTCACATTGTATAATAAAAAGGATTATTGAGCAGTATAAATGCCTACGTCATAGGTGTTATAAGTTGGCAGAATCCAAATGAACTTTTCGATTATGTGTAGAGATTTCGCGAGATATCAGCCTACAAGGGTTAAATGATAATTGAAGTGATTAATATGCTCATCTACTTCGCCTTCAATTTTTCATTAAATAATTGACGAAGTCCTGATTCAGGATGCTTCTTTCATGAAATCTTACGTAGCTTGATGTGATATTTACATTTATGTCAAGCCACTTCCAGTGTGACTTTATTATGTAATTCTCAGCTCAAGTTGTGAAAAAGTTGCTATGTATATCTTCAGCGTTTCTACATTCGCATTTCAGTAACATGAATATTCTGATGTCACAAATTAATAAAATTCTGTATTAAATACTACTAATAAATATTTTAGTAGTTAATCAAATCCAGAAAGAATAAGTAATTTTGTTAGCCTATCACATTGATTTTATTAGATACATCTATCTGAACGTGCTAAGTCAGACAGCAGCTTCAGATCGCGACATAACTTGATGTGAAACTCACTTACGTCTATAAACAACAATATTGTGTTCTATGTATTTGTCCGCCACTGCTCAAGATTAACCCGACCGTATCTGCTACCTTGTCGTGGTGGTCGGGCTTGCCTATCGTGATGACCCAACCGAGCTATACTGGCTGGAACATATGTTCCTGTAGGTTCTACCATGCTAGGTAGGTCGATCGGAGAACTATGAGACTATAAGCAGCTACTCAAGGTCTGAGGGCGAAGTCGTAATGCTGACTGCAGAGGGGTGTGACAGCAGTAAGGTGTTTCCCTCGGACAACCAGCATCTGCAGCGATGCTGCCTTCTCACAAGGAAGGAGGGGTTAGAAAAGGTCGGCCCTAAGAATGTCACACCTCACCCTACCTCACGGATTTCCGTCTCCGGCGGTATGGGTGCCCACTAAGGGCTTTTAAGTGCGGAGCTAATACTCAAAAAACTTTTCATAAAATGGCCGTGCGTGACAGGCCTCAAGCAGTTGTCCCTTGGGCTCTGCGGTCACGCTCTCAGGTCTCTGAGACCGGCACTAATCTACCTTCTTCTTCAGGTTCCTCAAGAAACACCCTTCCACGGTGTGGGCAGCCGGGAAGTGACAACTGCCCTCATACCCGCAAAAGCACGAGAGTCCAAATTGGTCAAAATCAAATTTTTTCTACACCCCATAATTTCTCTCTTATCTCTACGACTAACTCTACTCACATTCCTTCATCTCACTGCACTGCTAATGCAAACGATGCGAGCTCACGAAAAATCATTCCTGGTCTCTTGAAACCCCGTTCTAGACTATATGTTGGAGCTTTTAATGTACGGACATTGAGTCAAATAGGGCAACAGGCATCCTTAGCTAAGACTTTAGAATCTCACTCAATCGATGTATGCTGCGTCTCGGAAACGCGCATACAGGATCCTAGTAAAATCATTAACCTGATTTCACCGTATCAAAACAAAAAAGCAGCCCGATTTACTCTTCGTGTATCCGGTAGCCCTGATGCTGCTTCCCGGGGTCTCGCTGGTGTAGGTATAGGATTGAGTCGTAGGGCAGAACTAGCTCTCCTAGACTGGATCCCTGTAGATAGTCGCTTGTGCGCTGTCCGACTGAACGGGACAGTTAGGACTCGGAAAGATAGGAACACTCGACGTTGCCTCTTTGTCGTATCTACCTATGTCCCCACTGACTGCAGTTCAGATGAGGTGAAAGATGAGTTTCACAGCAAGCTTACGGACCTCCTCCAAAAAGCTAGGCGCTCTGATATAGTTATAATGGCTGGTGACCTTAATGCTCAAGTAGGTAGACTAAGTGAAAATGAGAGACACTTGGGTGGATGTTATGGTGTCACGGCTTAAAGAACAGATTATGGCGATCGTCTGTTGCAACCATGCTTAGATAACCGCCTGTTTCTAGCGAATACTAACTTTCGGCATAAGGAAAAGCATCTTTTGACCTGGCGACCCCCAAAATCGTCTCAACGTTGGACCCAACTAGATCACATCGCCATCAGCCACCGATGGAGGGGTTCGATAGAGGACTGTCGCTCGTTCTGGGGCACATGTTTAGATTCAGATCATGCTTTAGTGAGAGCGCGTATTTGTTTGAGGCTTACTGGACGTAGGAAAGACATTGCAATGAAGCCTCTTAGGGATTTACTTAATGATAATAAAGCTAAGAATATATTTCAGGAACAACTAGAAAAACAGTTAGGCGACCGTGTAAGCGATTCCCATCCGGAAGCAGGTTGGAATGATATCAAAAAGGCTGTGGAAACAGCAATGATATCTGCTAGTAAGGTAAATCATAAGACTAGGATAAAGCCGTGGATTTCAGTAGCACCCACCGAACTGATGGATGCTCGTAAACTCATCCCACCTGGCTCTGAACATGATGAAGTGCGAAGTGAGCTTAAGCGCAGGCTGATAAAAAGCCTACGCAACGACCGTGAACAGTGGTGGGTGGCGAAAGCAAAGACGATGGAAAAGGCAGCGGCGATAGGCAACGGTAGGCAACTTTTCCGACTTATCAAGGAAACTGGTATTAGGGATCCGAATGTGAGTGAGACTATCTCCGAAAAGGATGGGATTATAATTCATTCTCAGTTCAGGAGATTGGACCGATGGGCAGAACACTTTAGGGATCAGTTCAACTGGCCTTCAGCTACACTTCCGTCGCCCACGATCCCCAGTCATCCTGAATGGCAAATCGACTTAACTCCTCCTAGTCTTTATGAAATTGAGAAGGCTATAGGAAATCTGAAGCAAGGTAGAGCAGCAGGTCCTGATAGGCTTACCCCTGAAATGTTTAAGGATGGTGGTCCAGTTTTAGCAGCTAGACTGACTGAAATCTTAGGTAGAATCTGGGAACCATCTGACTGGTCTCAATCCGTGATTGTCCCAATTTATAAGAAAGGACAAAAGTCTTCCTGTGAAAATCACAAGGGAATCAGTCTGACTAATATAGTTTCTAAGCTGTTAGCATCGATTATACTTAGACTCCTAACTAGAGCTCGTGAAGAGCAGACTAGAGAAAACCAGGCTGGATTCAGACCTGGACGTGGCTGTATAGACCACATCTTCACACTGCGACAGGTCCTGGAACACAGACACACATTTAGGCGTCCTACAATAGTTGTCTTCCTGGACCTAAAGGCGGCATTCGACTCTGTTGATCGTGAGGTTCTGTGGCAGTGTCTGTCATTGAAAGGTGTACCAAAGAAGTACATTAACCTTATACAAGCTCTCTACCCTAAAACTACAGGTCGAGTGAGAGCTTTTGGCGAACTGTCATCGGAATTCCTCACTTCAAGTGGTGTCCGTCAAGGATGTCCACTTTCCCCATTCTTGTTTAATTTTGTCATAGACATGCTCCTAGATATAACCATGTCTTCGTCTGACTTTTCAGGAGTTGACTTTCTACCAGGAGCCTCGCTTACTGACTTATAGTATGCTGATGACATAGTCCTATTTGGTGAAGACGCTGACAAAATGCAGAGTCTTCTGACTACCCTGAGCAACAATGCAAGCATGTTCGGGATGCGGTTTTCCCCCTCGAAATGCATAATGTTGCTTCAGGGTTGGGTTGCATCGGCACCTGAACTAGTGGTAGGGAGTGAAGTAGTCGAGCGTGTAGACCGCCTCACGTATCAGGGGAGTCTCATCAGCGTTGATGGCCTGGTGACTGACAAAATCTCAGCACGGATACAGAAAGCTCGATTGGCTTTTGCCAAGTTGCGTCACTTATGGCGCAGGCGAGATATCCGCTTGCTAACCAAAGGACGAGTGTACCGTGCAGCAGTTCGCTCTGTCCTACTATACGGTAGCGAAACATGGCCGTTAAGAGTAGAGGACATTCGTAGGTTACTGGTCTTCGATCATAGGTGTCTCCGAAGCATTGCTCGTGTATCATGGGACAACTGAGTGAGCAATGCTGTCGTTAGGAAACGGGTTCTAGGAAAGGAGGGCAACTCAATAGATGAGGTATTGAAACTTCATCAGTTGAGGTGGTTGGGACATGTGTTACGCATGTCTAACTACCGTCTGCCTCGACGAGCTATGTTTTGCGGCGTAGGAATAGGTTGGAAGAAAGCTAGGGGCGGCCAAACCATGGCAGAAATCCATGAAGTCACTGACAAGTGGACTGAGTCATGTTGGTAGATGTAGGCTGCGTGGTTGGGGTCCGCGAGACGAAAGTCACCAATAGTTAGAAACCTTGAACGACATGGCTCAGAATCGTTCGCAATGGCGCAGGTGCATCCACTCTTTGTGTTCTCTCGAAATCTAACCTTCTGAATTCTCTATCTTTCTCCTTTCAAATTTATTTTACTGAATTATACTTTCCGAATCATATCTTCGCTCCCTAATCTTCTGCATCACTGCTAATACTTCTACTATCGCTATCACTCTTGGATTTGAACAGACAGTTGCGTCTCAGTGCTGATGTGGTATGGCGACCTGAACTGATGTACGTACGTGCGAAGTTCTGCGTTGTATCTGTCTGTCTGTCTGTCTGCTCAAGATTAAATGTAACTTTTAAACATTAACATTATCACCTGCTTTTATGCCATTTGCGGAAAGGGATAGTGGATATCTGTATGGAAACGATTATTATCTGATTCTATTATATCTATAGTATCTTCATTGGTAAACATGAGGAGTTAGCAAGTACATTTTATAAAAACAGTATTTCGTTAGCACGCATTAGATTAAGACAATAAAACAGTTGAAACTAGAAGCTGATAGCCTGAGGTTTTCAAAGTGATACATAGCTTCCACCTGTGACATAGGATTAGTTCGATAATTGTGATACATTAATAAGAGCTAATAATATGTTTAAATCTCGTCATTGAAACGTTTGCATTTTGTTACGTTCATCAAATATTTAAGGATTTGTGTCTGGCCTGAACGTACCACGTTGTGTTAAAGAGGGTGTGGGTTGATTTAGAGAGAATCATGTTAGCCGACTTCTCAGTAAGCAAATAATGTTCACTTACATTTATTGACAAAAGAGACTAGAAACAGTTGACAACCAGTGTCATGTATGTCTAACTATTTATTGTTGTTATGTAGTTGTTTTAATGGATGTACTCAAAGTGATTCATCATCAGATTCATTATTTTTTGATATTAAGTGTTTAAAGAGAATCAGTAAAACTCCCCTTCACCTAGGCTTCATTATAATTAGTAACATGAGTATATAATCCCCAAAAAAGCATATTCTGTCTGGTGAGTTGGAAATCAGGTTATACAGTTTCATAATGTGCAATGGTTACTAATAAACTGTTAGAGTTAAGAAGAATTTTCTGTAGAAGTGAGATATTTACGTTGACTTACCACTGATTAGTGATTGGTGCCATATCACTATTTCAGGTGCTCATTGTCGATAAGTGCCAAATAACACGAAACTTAAGTGAAACAAAATTTCTCCCGCTGACTATCTTCAATTAGCTAACAATTAACAAGAAGATAAGTTGAAGATGAAGACTATTTGACAATTAAAAACAGAAATCAATAGCGCTTGTGTATTTTAAAGTTCTTTCCGAAAGCCAATTCACTATTACGTTGATGATATACGTTGTATTTTTTAGCTGAACAATCACCAGTTGAAGACTCTGATGATGATATTGATGATGAAGATGATGAGGTTAGTTAATGAAACCAAATAAATATTATAGGTTGAACTATTTCAAATGATTTTGTTTATTCTACCAAACTATGTGTTGAAGTTTAGTAACTATATCTCTTTATCTTGTAGACGGTTTACACTTGAATCATTTTTCTCTCAGGAGTGACAATAGATGATAAATACCTATCAATCTAAATACATAACAGTCGTACTATCTTGACAGTATAAGGTTATTGGATTTCAGTAATTTGACTGTACAATGCATATTGCTAATTCTTAAAAAATTTCCATGGCTTATCGCAGGGGAAAATGTGCATTGTGATTATTTTATAAGTAATTGAGTGTTAGGAAGATTGTTGAATGTCAATTTGATGTGATGAATTTGTCCGAATTATACGACCATTGATCACCAAGAAGCACTGAATAACTGACTCGTCCTAATATAGGACTCATTAGTAGTACGCGACCACAACGCCATCAAAGGTCGAATGGTGGTCAAATGATAAAAACGTTCACTGAGGAGAAAGAAGGTTCTGATTTCGATCACTAATGGGGTTATGGATGCGCACTCCTGAAGAGTCCCATACTAGGACGAGACAGCTATCCAGTACTTCATGATGTTCACTTGTTGTCCAATTTAGACCAATTCATGATATAAAATTGATATTTTATTAGTATTTAATCAGTATGTTCTAAAGACTTTGTCTTTAATTGAGTTAGTGTAGTAGTCGATAAATTCTCAGATTTCTCTGATAATCAGACCAATTTACAAGCAATAGGACACATCAAAATCAGCGTAATTTATCAACACCTTTTGTAAAAGTCATTCAACCTCATGAATAAAGGTCAGCTGAACAAAACTAACAAAAATGAAAGGACATATGAAGATAATCAGTCACTTCAATACAACCAGTTGTAGACAAATTCATTAAAACACATTGATTAAATTCTTGTATTACTACTATCAATATGATAACATCAACTTAAAGTTTACTCAGATGATGTTGTTGTTCAGAACTCGATCATGGGCCAAAATGTTACGATAAACCGACGTAAGTTGGTCCCATGCAACTTTCCTTGATACAACAGCACCATATAGTAAACTAACTACCTCTCTTCCTTTTCAGTTACTACAAACGTCGAGAAATAATATACGATATATCCTAGTCTAGATGAAATTTGTAAAATATGAACATACCTAAGAATCAGAACTTTAATGATAGTGACATCGATTGCATTATGGTTACAGTACTCAAACACATGTTACCGGAACTCAGTATTACTAATATGAGATTACCACTGGATGTCGGAAATCTTTCTGAGACAACAATACATGAACAAAGGTCGTCTCAGCTTAAACAGATCAGATTTAATCAGCGTATAGTAGGATTTGTAAACTCGAAGTTTAGTAGTTAGCTTCACATCATACCGAAATCTGAGTTACTTATAACTAACTCAGAATAGCACTATAATGGTCCTAAGTGGTATAAACCACCCTGGTTTTATGAGGTGTAGATTTATAACATCTTAATTGTTGCCAGCGGCATCCACACAAGTACTTAGATTTGCAATGATTCAACTATAACACACGGTTCACCAAAAAGAACAAGTTTACTCACATGCTCGTAAAAATTTCCCTGAAGTGCAAGGTACTTGTTACACTTACGAAGATCAATTTCTAATTGATTAGGAGAGCCTATATATCATGGCACAGTGAAACAAAGTAGTTTACGTAATCTAAGTCAAAAAGTCTTTCTTAAGGTAATATGTTAATACCACCACAAAGCTCTACTTTCGGATTGCTTCTTTACACTTACGGATGACACATATGAAGAGGAGTTGTGAGATCAATCAATTTCGCAATGTTATACTAATGGTGTCACCACTTCAACGGTGTTTGGCACAAGCAACGCTGACAGAAATGCCCTTAATGTTTATACTTGGATCCTCCCTATTATTAATCAGTCAATATCGGAAGGTTTTATGTATATAAGGAATATTGCAAAAAGGATTTAATAACTTGGAATGAGTTATTGAAATTAATCGTGTGCATGTGTGGGTTCATCATAGATAAACCATTTCAACAGTAGACGTTACCTCTAATACTTTCGTTATCTACTAGTTATATCGTACTATTCGAGTCTGGTTATTTTTCCATAAATTTACTTGATGAATATACAACGTATTTGCAAGGTAGATTAGATACATATACGTTAGATGCTAAGCATACTGTCGTCTCCTATTGTATATCTACGTTTGCATTATGCACCGAACAAGTATCACATTCATCTTTATTTTTATGAATTTGTTTAGGAAGATGCATCAATACTAGAAGCTGATCTAGATCAACAAGATTTACCTCCACCAGATTCAAATGATTTAGTAGCGTTAAATGGTTCACAGACTACTATAAATGATCCATATATATGGGTTGGTGAAGGACTATTAAAGCATAATTATGCTATTGAAACAATGATGAAAAATGGAACCAATAGTTGTATTGATTGGTGTAAACCGTTAATGAATAGAGACAGTGAATTAAGATTGTCTAATAGTAGTTTACGAAATGATTTACCTCTTCAACGGCCTACAACACCTAGTCAACGTTCTGCACGTAATTCAATCTCTGAAAATCGTCCATCAACAGCTAGTAAACATCAATTGTATGTATCATTTAACATGTTTATGTTTATTTATTTACTCTTTAAGATATTACCACTCATATTCACAACTTATGACTTCATAAACAATATAGAGCTCGTCACACATGTTCGTCTGTTAAAGATACCATTCCATATTAGTTAGACTAGATCAATATTAAGATGACCAACATTGTTAAATTTTTCTGCGGAGTTCCATGCTAGAGTTTAAATGATTTAGTTTATTTAGTCTGGTTAGCGTTGTTTTTAGCAAGCTTGTGTTTTATGAGGTAAAAATGCTTGCTCAATGCTCAACTCCCCTCCTTTACCCAGTCTTGTGACCGGTAGTAACCCTAGAAGAGCTATAGATGAATAGCTGTTTAATGATCTTTAATTTTTAGTGGCACTTAACCGAAAAAAATCTATGACAAATAACAAAATAAATGCTAATCATTGCGAAACAACCTTAACTTATTTCGACTAATTAACTAACAGTTAATTTATTTCACAAAGTTCTTGAAGCTTTAGTAAGAAGTCTTGACTGGTGGAGTTCAGACAAGTTGGATATCAGGCAGTTATCACCGATGATATTTAATTATTGTAACATTATTTTGCGAATTGATGGAAGCGCATATCTTACCATAGTAGGTAGATCAACCCGATGGTGTTGTTTGTTCAGATTTCGTTATATAACTTTAAAGTCGTCGGTTCAAGGGTGCTGATTACTGTATAGTCTCATACTAGGACTAGATAGCTGTAAAGTGCCCCTTGGTTTTGAATAGTACCCAACCGTGATCAATCTCTGTTAAACAACATAATAAGATTAATATCAAAATAAAATTTTAAAAAATGTCATGAAAACAAAGTATGTGTAGATGAGTAAAGGAATGTCAGATATAAATTAAATCAAGAATGAGTGTTTCTGAAACACTTTGGTTGTTTGCTAGCTATGTAATCACACGGATCCAAACCAATCAGTAACTTACACTTACTGACAGCTCGGTTCATCAGTGAAAGGATTCCTAGAGTAATGCCACGTTTGGTTTGGCCACATCTAATTTTCACCCCTTCTACTTCCTTTACAAGTCAATACCATGTATCTAGTTAGGTGGTAGTGATGGACATGTGTGATAAGCATTTCAAACCACCTTAGGTTTTGTGAAGGTTCAAGCCATCGTCAATCAATTCCTAATCTTTGTTTAGCATATTCTGCTTTACCTCGTCATCCTTTCGTTTCTTTCTGCAGGATACATTCGTGATGGTTCAACTGCACATATGCTCGAAAACCTGCAGCCTACTCATGTCTTCTAATTTTTGTCCCCATGTTACCCCACTATCGGTTAATATAGAACTGAGTACCCACCAATATATTTGTCCATATTTGGCAGACCCATTGTATTCAGGTCCCTTGGCGAATATTTGTCTTTTAAATCATTGTGCTGTCAATGAATTTAAAGTATTTTTAACTACTACGTAATGGCAATTAATACGTCCTGACTTATGACTGACTTCAGGAGGTAATTACAGATATCTTGTAAGATATAACCAATAGAGTTTAGTTATGTCTGATGGGAATCAATTATCCATTAACAGAAATAATTGAGGTGGTGCAATATATTACCAATAAAAAAAAATTTCAAATGTAAACAAACTTCATTTGAGTTGGATTGTGGCTGACAAGCGGAATCCAGGATGGGCGTTCCATCCTTGTTGGAACACGTCAGTTAGATGTGCCTACATTTCAGTGTTGACGTTCACACCTGGACTCAAACTCAGTTCGTTACGCTCCAAATGCCGCCTCGTTCACCAGTAGGCTACTGAATCCAGTTGGCTACACTCGTGCAACGGGCATGTGTATATAATTAGAATGTATTTGGATCTTTCCATTGATTTGTCGTGGACCGAAGTTGATCAATCTCTGTTACCATATGAGCATACGGATGAATTTCAGTCCATGGCAAATCAACGAGAAGATCTAATTGCGTAATCAAACATATTTCAGTCATAATAACATTACATTTTAATGATTTTTATTTCATTTAGATACAATTCCAGCTTAATAAATCATGGCTATGATGAAACTAGTAATCAATTTAATTTACATGATAGTTTAGCAACAATTACACAAAGTTTTACAGATGGTAAGTTATCTTAAATTAACTTCATATGTCATTTTGCAACTTGTTAGACATTTGATTGGGTTGATATAATTCTCAAATACTAATGAAATGGGATGTATACCCTTTATTCCTTTCCTTTTCAATTAAAGCCTAATTAAGTATAAGTAATTACAATTAGTGATCTTCTGGAGATTGCTGATCGATGGCCTATGCTTTACGAGGGGTAACAAGCATTGATGATGACGATGATTTTCTTCAAGTTAAGATATTCATTTTTATGAAGAGTGATTAAACACGGAAACATTCTTAAGTATGATCACCCGTTAGCTTCTATCCTCCAACTATGTAAACGACTACCTAGCTGACAGAATGAATATTTTAGTTAAAATTGAAAACGCCATACATAATACATACACTACTATCATTATCTATTTGCACGTCCTTTGTGTTCGTCGATCCAATACCAGAATAGGCTTGCTTCCTATGATTGTCTACATTTTTTCCACTTATTATATTCAGGCATTTCTCCCTGCGACGCCGCAACTTATCGCGTATGCTGTTTACCTTTTCCATATGACGTTCTGCTATCTACTACTTATGAGTAGCATCTGCCATTAAGTTTTTGTGTAAATAGTTACGGGTTAGGGTAGTTCTTGAAAGATAAATTTTATTCAGTACAACTATAGATAGGGATGATATTCCGTTTTCAGTATGACAGATCTTATAATGGTGGAATTAATTCTTTCCGAGGTTACACTAAACTTTATAGTAGTCAATCTAAGTTCAGAACATTCATTAAACTCTTCTGATCGACTACATAATAAGCAAAGTTAGTTATCTGGATGGTATAGTTTTGAAGATTGTTCCAATTTACTATCTGATGTTGTCAGTACGTACATTGAAATGAAGTGATCCTATAGAATTACTGTTAAATTAATAGGTGTTGTAATCACTGTCTGAATATACCGGTTTTCAACAGATGTTTCATGCTTTCCACATTGGTTATGTTCATTGGAAATTCATAAACTTCGAATGAAATATTCAATGCAAACTGATAAAGCTGAGTGACCTTAAGCTACTAGATTCTGATCTACTAGCTAGTCCTTTCGGAACCCAAATATCTATAACAAATTGCAAATGCTATGATAAAGAATTGAAAAAAATTGTTTCTGCTAGTTATCCCACCTATCTCAACTTTCTTGAGTTACCTGAATATGATTGTCTTCTAGCATACACTGTTGACTGTGCTATCGGATTTCGTTAGCTCTTCTGTGATAACAAAGTAATTGTTGAAGCCTTCAACTACTACTGATAGACTTTGGATAGAGTCAGTTATACTGGTCGGAAACTAAGTTGTATCGTAATAAGAGGAGGTGTTAGAAAGTGTCGAGGGTATCATTTTGTTACATTGAATAACCTAAATGTAGTTGAATATTTCTGTTAAACTTTTCATCTACCGCTGTTGGTGCAGTTAATTCGTTAGCCTTTGTTATTCGAAAGCGCTCTAATCTGTTTTCCAAAGTTAACAGAGCTGCATAAGGTATCAAACAGTTTGTGACGGAACGTAAGTGGAACTTCAGGTTTACGAGTTACGACGGCTTTGGACTTAGTGAATGCAAACAACCCTTCTTTAAATACACTAGTATATATCTAATTTGAAGATATATGTACCTACCTGTTTATTTGTTATACACTGTGACTGATCAATTATTAGTGGTATATGTGTATCCTGAGCTGATTTTCTCGGTACAGTGGTAATTTACATTTATGAATTAAGCTAGATTGTGGTTAGCGAGTAGAATCCGTATTTCGTACAGCTAGTCAACGAGTCCCAAATAATAAGAAACGTTTGTCATGAATTTTACTTACCAGCAGTAGTTTAACTTAACACTTTAATATCTCCTTAATACAGTATTGATTAGGTTTTCCCCTGGAATTTTCAAGGTTATGATTTGGCTGAAAATGTGATTAATAAAATAATCTGCTAATTCCAATCTTTACTTTAAATCTAACCTGAATAAATCGGGTTTTCAGCTAACTGTAGGTTATAGGGTTACGTTAATAGTCGTTCTAAAACACTATGATCATTCAATAAATAAAGAGAAAACCAACTGAAACTTCTAGGGATAGCAAATTTTGTGAAAACTGAAAACATTGATGACAATACCAGTCAGATTGTCCTTTCAGATCATGGCCTGATTAACTTATTCTGTCTACCTTACAGAGTATTTGTACTTGAATGTTACGAAACACATGCTTGTAAAAATCATTTGTAAATGTGTCTCTAACAAATTTTTAAGGTCAAATGATGAAATTGACTATTACTTTATTACATAATAAATATGACATGATATGAAATCAGCGTGTATTTGAAATAGTTAATTAAACATTAATTCTACTTCAAGTTATTCAGGATATGTCTAAGATTGTTTAAAAAGTCTACTGGCAAGATCTCTGTTTCCATGTTTTGTTCGTTACTTATACGCCCAGAATACACATCTCCATAAACCATTTATCTCCATACACATATACAATAGACGTAACACAAATATAATAAAAATCAATAACAAAGATTTAGATCCAGGATGAATTTTAAGCTGATTAGAATGAACAAGCCATCAGACAACAAGCCACGGTTGATAACCACATTGTGTCCACTCAAACGTCTAACTTACACACTAAAATATAAACATACAATCTAAAAGTTGTTATACTCAACAGGTGTGGGCAAGGGGTATTTACAATTTCTTTAGTATCTCAGTATTCCTCACCCTCCTTGCATACATGGATGGTTAGTAGCTTTTCAAGCTACTGAAATTATTCAACAACATTAATTGTTCTTTTGATACATTATTTGGATACACAAATCTTTCTATATTAAATATTATATTCTATTGTATATAGAAATGACACCTAGATGTATAACACCAAATAATGACTTAACTTCATCAAATAATTATACAACAAAAGAAATTTCATCAAAAGAAAAATCTGATGAAAAAAAAGTAAAAAAAATTTTAATTAATCGACAAGAAGGTCAAGGAATTTTCCAAAGTCGTCCAAAACTTTTACGTACTCCAGATACTTCACCATCAGAAAAGAAAAAAATCTTAATGACCAATTCAAGAAATCAATATAAAAATGGGATGAACGATAATGATGGTGATAACGGCAATCATGATTATGATGATGATGTTGATGATGGTGATGGTGATGATGAAATGATGATGGAGTTACTGATCCAAATAATCAATTGAACATAAGACAATCACCAGATTCAACAGTTTCAAGTAGTACACATAAATATGATAGACCTGTAATGCGAAATAGTCTACAAGCAAATGATAATGAAATTGATCCACAGTATTTTGACAATAGGAATAATAACTACAATAGATTATGTAAGTATTTCGAACTGCGATTATGTGTTTCATTTGATAATCAGACTTAATATTTATCAGTATGTATTATGTTATCCACTGTATGCTTGTAAGAAGGTTAGTATCATACCACTCAGCTTTATCAAACTGAATGTGATTTATCTAATCTTTGCTGTTTGTATACGTTCTCTGTTAGATACTACGAAAAACTAGGAAACATTGAATAGCTGTTTCGTCATAGCGTGTACCTTCGGAGCAGTGTGTACTCTAGATCCCATCAAAATGTTTCTAAAGTTCTAGTGATTATTCGTGACCAATAGAGTTCAGAGAGATCAGGAATAAAACTAATGGCACTGACTAGTCGTCGCTTTATACAACACATTGATTGAAGTGCTGGTGGTGGAGTACTACCTTTAGACCCCCCTGCCATTTCAGTAATAGTAATTTTTAAGTGTTCCCGAGAGACGTGAAGTTCTTGGGTTTAACTACGTAGCAGGATCAGGAGTGTATACTTCTAGGGAGTCCCAAAGTAGAGTGAAACTTTTGCAAAGTGTCGCCTTGATTTTTAATGCCATTCATTCGACACTACAGTCGGCAAAGTAAATACCATTCTGGACGAAACCAGTTTAAATCTATTTGTTCGAAATCTAAGTAGCCTAACCACCAGTTCAACCAGTGAATAATTCGTTTTGTGAAGCATCTTCATAATTGTAGGAAGCGGCCGATTTAGAAATTATCGTTGTAGATCATTGGTCTATTCTACATTATTACTTGTAGATGACAATCAGGAATATCTCCTCTTTTTCTAGACATTGTACCTTTCAATATATCTTGCTATTCCAATTACGCTTATCATTCATCATAATATAGCTTATGTGAATTCTGAGAAATTTATCTCTTGTTTTCCCAACGGATTTTTAACATAAAGAAAATATTCCAACGACTATAATAGTTTCATTTTAGTCTTTTAGTGTCTATTATTGAGAAGATTTTGCGACACATTAACCGTACGTTAATAAAGATCTAGAAACGTTCTTTAACATCGTGACTCAAAGATTTATACATCAGTTGGTTTCTTTATGCCTGATCCAATGTAGAAAAGATCGCTTTATCTTTACCTATATTCATCACAGAATTTTTCTAATCTGAATATAAACCTAAAAACAAATTGCACTGTATGACTGCATTGTCCCCTAAATAAAACTTTTCATTGGCATCATGTTCCCAAGACTTTACCTGAGGTTGGGTCCTATGACCTTAGATTGCTCAATAAAAACTTTACTGAAATATAAGATTCTCACTACAATTAATTTGCTATACGGCACGACGATCACCCAGTACAATTTATGACGACCGCCTCATTCCAGGATTTGTGCGGACTATACCAATCAAGATTACTTACTGGAAGTAAGACAGGGACCTGAAGTAGATCGCTAATAATCTGACTATTATAGTAATACTGGGATGGATTTTGATAAGATCAATTTTTATTTGTTATTTTCTTAAAAGTCATAAACCAGTGAAAACGCTGGATTACTATACAGTTTTTATTCATTCTATCATAATATTTCTCATCAGTGCGAACCCATAACCCTTACTGGGATGGGATAAACTATAGCTTCAATTAAACATAACAACGACAACAAAGTCACATGGTTTCCATCAGCTGCAAGCATCCTAAAACTAGTCAAAGTAAGAATTATATCAATAGATACTAGTTAACTCATCACTGCTTGTGGTTAAGTGTTTATTAAGTAACCTACAGTTTATGCACCTAATCAAGTTTTAGATAAAAGTGAAGTGACATATTTCAAAACCTGAACACTTTTCTAGTGATTACTTGTTTTCAATAGTACCTAACTGAAATCAAAATGCGTCAAATACAAACAGTAGTATTGTTCTACTTATCATTTACCATAAAACTGATTCATTTAGATCAACTCTCTAGTGTTATTTGTAAACATTTAACATTCATTTATCCATTTGATTTTATTCTACAGTAAATGGAAATGATACAACCATGAAAGGAAACAGATAACTGAAATTTGTCTACTGATTTTAAATAAAGTAAAATTCTTTTGCATTTCATTAAAGATTGAATGATCTCGTCTTTTTATTTTCTTCTTTACATTAATGAAAGAAGACTAATTGAATTCAAGTAACATTCAATTATATAAAACTATTAATACTATTGAAATACTTATTGATTCGAATAATTAATAGCTTTTAAACTACACTTATTATTTTAAATAAAAAGAAATGCATCCCTGGCTTGGCATAAAACCTGCCACTTTTGTCATCAATATTATACTTTGGCTTTGTGTCATAAATGTATATTTATATATATCCTTGCCCTGCTATAATGAGCCAATAAGATTTATGCTTAGCTAATTGGTATAGTCTTAAGGTTAACAATGATTGGTTGACTAAAAATTCGATTGTTAAACTCCAATCAGAAAAGAAGAAAATAATAACCAATTACATTCTAGATAATAGTAGTTTTATGTTAATCAAATTAATGATTTCGTTAGATTGGATGACAAACTATCACATAAGGTAAAGTGCTTAACTGGAGAAATAGATGCAACTTAGTGAAGGGAATTTATTTTTTTTGACGATATCGCTCGCAACAGTTGCACAACTGCGTTTATAATGATCCTCATTCACAAAATATTAATCTTTTAAAGAAGGAAGAGAGATCTTATCACAAAGGGAATTGAGGGAAGTTACGTATCACATGAGTGACACGAAAGTCACTTGATGGTCTAATTAACAGTGAGATGTTGTAAAATAAGAAGTAGTTTACGGAATTCATAGAAGAGAGAGGATTATCCACTTGATAGATATGAAGATTTTATGAAACACATGTCGTAGATAGTAATAATAATGGCAAAAAGTTCAATAAATGTTTACAAAGTATGAGAAGTATATAAAAGACGAATGGAAGCTTAAGTAAGATGTTGAAACTATAAAGCTAATGAACTTATCCTAGACTCCGATCAGCAAGAATAACTGAATGGTGAACTTGTTTTAGACTAATTTTGTGGGAGTTAACACATAAACGTTATTTTATGCCTGTGTGTCTGCCCGTATATTGTTATCAATCTAGTGCTGATTAATATGCCACTTAACTAATAGTCACTTGATTCTATGTATCCATAACGTAGTCACTTGGCAGACCAGCCTAGAAAATTGACATCATTACAAAACAAACCCAGTAATGATAAAAAATCGTGAGTGGAATACATAAGTATTAATTCAAAATAAAAATAAAAACATCATTCACATGGTGCTTAATACATATATATACAAAATCAATGGAATTATCTTCAAATTATTAATTCCCTACTTAATCACTCACTATATCAAATACCCTTCTACATTTTGGCTCGTTTATTTCTTCGGTTTGTTAAATGTCTTATCCTAAGTAACCTTTAGCCACTAATCTCGTAAAGCCTTCTAAAAACGACTGCTAATTATTATCGTCATCATTAGGAAACAACTATTTAGGACAGGTGAATATCCCCTTCGCTACCTGCCTCTTGTATGTTAGTCGAGATCTATCAGTGATCATTTTACACAGATTTTCAACATTATGGTACACGTACTTAAAAGTAACATAGTTCTCCCGTAATATACAAGTTCAGCATTTGCTCTTAACGCAGTTGTAGTCTGTAAACATATTTATTTATCCATGGAGGATAGTGTAACAACTTACGTGGAATTTACTATAAAATAAAGGGAATACTTACATCTTGAGATGTATCTCTAAAGTTTCCCCACACTTTTTTAGTTGAATGGTTCTCAGTAACCAACTCACCAAAGCAGCCTGATCCCTAATGACCGGAATGTATGCTTGTTATGTGTTAGATAGAAGTGGAGCAGATGAATATTCAATACCATAAGTCTTGAATTCAAAAGACCGATGTTAACCAGTGAAGACAGAGGCCTGAGATCTGCACCATCTGCAGCGAGATATGAAAATAAAACGTCTAGAAAGTGACGGTTCACAGTCTAGGACGAATACGGAGAACACGTTGCAATTCTTTACTTTGAACTCTGGACACAACCTACGAAGAATTGTACAAGCGTTTGAAGAGAATAAAAATACTGTAGTGTAGACTAAGAGTGTCACTATGAATTAATCGTCATCGATCTCCTCAATTTTTATTCAGAATGCAACCCTTCCGATGTTGAATATGCTACAACACTCTTAAACCTTGACTTAGTCGCGCCTCAGTCAACAATCAACTAGCTAAAAGGAACTTTAAAGAGCTCCATAACACCGAAAACTGCACCTACTGGCAGATATCTGTAGTTCTTAGAACGCCTGATTGAGTATTACATTTATAAATATTTCTCTTACTTCTCAACTTTTACCATTCTGTCCTATTTTATAGGGGGTGTAAGCTTGGGCTCAGTTTGCAATTATTATATTAGGGCTAAGAGATTTGTTGGATAAGCAAAAATTAAAGAATATATTTCCCCTTCAACTTCCATTTTATTGCTTAAAGTCATCTCCAGTAGTGTTTTTAGTTTTTTAGTCCTACTACTCGATCGGTTGCTCTTGGTTGGACTTGTCCCAAAATAACAATGTTTTGCTTAAGACAAGGGAGATTTTCTTGAGATGGGGTCTTAAGCAAATAATGTGGACACAAGTGAAGGGTTCCTGAGTCAAGCTGCCTAGGGTTCTTGACAAAGGTCCTATGACTGAGTGTGCTTTATTGGTGAAAGTACCCTAAGAAAAAAAAACACGTACAACATCACAGACGATTGAGGCTAGGTACTTCTCTAGTGTAGAAGGAATAATAATGTATCCATTAAGTGTGCGTGTAGAGAATGTATCACTATTGTTCACTACCAGAATTTTATTTTTATCAGTCTTAAGATAAAGCAAGTTGCTGAAAGCTCACTTGAATATATTTTCCAGGTTATCCTGAGGAATCTTGATGTTAAAGGAACCTTGAATTTCCTTTAAGATCTTGAAATTATGAGAGTAAAGAAGTGCTCGTGACTTTAAATTAGAAGAATGCTCATTCACAAGTAGTATGAAATTAAGTGGTTTAAGGATAGAAACTTATGGTGCCCAGTTAGTTATTGAAAATCATTTCGAAAGAGCAGTGCTGACTTTAATATTTATTGAATGCGATTTCTCGCAAAATATACGATGATCCACTCTATCGAAAATCTGGAAAACCCTAAGTGAGCAAGCATGTGCTGTATAGTTGTGCTCTGCCAATAGAGTTCAATTATTTCTTGCTCTCAGGGGGTTGGTGGAGGCACCAATTTGTGGCACCCCTTCCCCTCTGTGTGCTTTGGAGAAAGCATAGCAGATCCGCACATTCTCTAAGGACTTTGTTGCAAATACAACGTCATATTTATGTGGGTGCTACAATTGTTTTGTAAGTTTTTCTGGCTACACTGATTTGCCAAATTTTTTATCTTTCCTACTAATACGCATATTATAACACATTCTGATTTGTAAGGCCAAATGAAAACGAAAATAGAAAGTTGTTAGAATATATTTTGTGCAAATTTGTTTTCAACGAATCTGTAGGGATAGTTCAGACTTTCATAAGCTAGACAACTTTGCAAGCTATGAAGGAAAAGTTCAACGATGCTCGAAATATTAGATCTTACCTTATGTCTGTTGCGTGTTAGGGTACTTATGAACTCGTTAGCGACAGGGGAGATGTAAAGTAAGCTGTAGTGGTGAATAATTCTTTAAAACAATAACTTTAGTGGACACACTTAGCTGAAGGTCAATGGTCATGCACTATCACCAGATCACGACACGACGAACTATGGTAACAAATTCCTCTTATAGTAAGCCAGCATTAATATTATTAACCCATCACCTCTCTACTTATAATCAAACACATATTGCTCTGCACTCATACTGCCTTCTGATTTGACCTTATTTACACCTCTATTTATTCGTTGAGGGGTAATCTGGTTAGCCCACAACAGTAACTTAGTCATATTCAAGATGCACTCCAGTCGAAATGTATCGGAATTACGGCACTCTATTTTAGGCTACGCTGAAGATTAGTTAAAAACATTTTTTTATCAAACCCCTGCGAGTAGGTATGTTTCTAGTCTAATTGACTTGAGGTGAACCTAAGTCCTCAGCAATAAAGTATTTGCTAACTTTACTACACCCACAAATAAGATTGAAAATAAAATTAATCACCAAGCAGCCTGAACTATAGTGAATCACTCCAATATTTGCTTTACTATATGTAGACTTGAGAGTGCAGTTGGCTTGTTGACAAGTGTCATGCTTAATGTACTACTGACAAACTATTTTCGATCAGTAGCACATTCAAAACATAAGAGTATATTTTGCAGTTTTACGGTTAGTGACTATATCGGATGGATGGCAGCCATTAATACTCACTGGTAGATTAACCAGCTATACAAACAATACATCTATTATTCTGGATGTCGTAGCATGACAGAACACAACGATTTCGCACTTGTCGGGTTTATGTCCGTTCTAAATATAAGTCTTCTTTATTCACCGTTGGTGACATTTTATATATTAGTTTATCCAGTGAATTATGAATGTGTATGAGTCAATTTAATAAGTGGCGATTTATAGACTATGTGGAATCATGTTATTACAGAACAGAGTTAGGTAACAACCCAGTAAGAATAAGCAAAAAAGATTCACGTTCTGAACAGTTAAGCGAACACATAGCCCACATAAGACATATAACTTATAGCGACATAACATTAACATTGGTCAGTCTGATACAGGCACATTCTGTAATGACTGGCGTAGAATCCACATCTCTTACTAACTGTGATTCAGTGCGAGTAATTATTTCGCCTACTAAAAAATCAACTATAACACTGTTATTCAAACTGTAAATGCTAGTGTAGAGTATACACGAGAGCTCTAACCCATCACTTACTCTACACAAAGAGTTCTTAGAACTCAACGCTATCAAGATCTTATTAATCGAAAACACTTAATTCAGTGGCTTGTCTCAGTATTCTCAATGAATTTCTGTGTTCTTAAGAGTATCTTTCCCTTAACCCCGCCTTTAGTCGACCTATCTTGTGAAACACGTATGTACCACTTATCAAACTTGTGAGCATTTTTCAACACAAAATCGATTTAAATTCCACTGCCTAGGACGAATTTTGGAATTCCTCAACGTTTAGTTTCGCCATCAATAGACTAACCAGAAACAATCAGTTTTCAGATATGTACCGCCCCGCAGTGTTGTTTCTGTTAGGACATGCCCGATGTCAGACTGTGAAAACTTAAGATCATTAATGTATCGTTTGACAGGCTCTGCATCTTAAGAGACACTTTTATACTACGTGTAATTAAACTAAAAGAATTCTGGCCGTCAAATGACGTTGTGCTGACACCAACTTAGATGATACGCACCATCAGCAGTCACTACGTTTAAAGCCATGCAAACCCAGAGACAGCGTTTAAAGTTAACTGAATCTGTATTACGGTACCGAAAAAAATTATGTTTTCTGCAACAAGTAATATGCCTCAAAATAGAGACACTTTCGTTTCTTGTAATCTGTAATGAACACATACCAGTAATAAATAGGTATAATCATTTATGTTGCAAAATGTAGACACGCAAAATCGAGAAAAAGTCGGTCGAAATAATTCACTACAGAAGTCAATGATTATTTAATGATGCAGTGAATTTTTAGAAGATATTCAATTATCAACGATGTACAGCTACAGGTTTACACAAAACAGAAATTAAGCATACCTGGCATTTTGTTTGCTCATCGTCTTCATCAATAAAGCAATAATGTCGGTGCGGTTTTTTAAACTTACTAAATGTTGATTATCTTTCAACTCCTATTTCACTTGATGATTGTTTTAATCATCTATTTTATTTGTACTGGCGGGCGTACCTGATTTAATTTCCAATCCCGATGTAATCGGTTACAGCTAATTGGAAATGATCAGAGAATCGTTTGTTACTCTTGCAACAAATGACGAGTATTGTGTTGGTGCTCTTGTTTTGGGGGCTTCACTTAAACAATCAGAAACTACTAAAGAACTTACTGTTCTTGTGACTCCCGGTCCCTCCATGCACATGAGGTAAGTTGTTATATTCTACGTTGACGTCTAAAGATCCTTGCTATCATCAAATTACGACAATGTAATTGATGTTCAACCAACTGTAGCAAAGTGCCACAACATGCCTGTTGCTGATAGTCGGCCTGAGCTCGCCGAAACATTTACGAAAATTCAGGGTCTGGAGTCTTATTCAGTTCAGTAAAATCGTGTTTTTGGACGCTGATACTTTGGTAAGACAACATATTTTTAGATTAATATTAAGATCTAAACTGAAAATTAGTGTTGGCCCTTCAAAACATCACTTTCAATTTTTATCATGGCAAATCATTGTTATATATTTGTAAAGGTGAAATGTAATTCAATTGAATTATGTTAAATCATGGACATTATCTTTTTTTTCAAAATTCGTTTTTATTTTGAGGTCACCCTTTGATGAATGTGATACCATTTGTTTAGGTTTCGTGCTCAAGTATACTAGAAACTTATAATACTCACTAAGGAAAGTATTAAATGATCAAAATATTTCGGTTACTAAGTTATTGCCTTTTTTTTAAAAGCCTGCAGGATTCTATATATTTGAATGGATGTAAGCGAAATACGTAGACGCAAGGTAGGATGAAACGCCAATTTTTATTTAAAAGTTTTGAATAAAATAAATGCGGTTTAAGCAAAGAAATAATAATTTTCTATGCCACTTGAATTCATCAAAGACAATAAGAAAGTCATTTATCAGGTTTTTAAGTCTAACCACTGTGTAAAATTTTGTTTTATGCAATTTTCGGCTACATATTTTCCATGTTCTATTTATCCTCTTAGATTTCACACATTATGCATCTCACTTCATTTTTCACATCAAAAACTAACTGAATATTTCTTGCAGTTACGTTTTATAACAAAACTTGCATAAATTTTTTCTCTCCTATACTTGGTTTTTCAGCCAATTTTCAACTACGCCGTGCACTTTTATAGGCACCCTGATATGTCGAAGTTAGGCAACAGTTATATTATACGTTTTTTGTACGGCCGTTCAATTACAAAAGATGTTATGGCAGTCACAAGTTGCGAAAATAACATCATCTTAATAATTTATGCCTACTTCTGGAACAAGAAATTTGACATGTTCAAATTAATTTAGTTGTAATTAGTTTACCATGCAACTTGATTAAACAGACCAAGCTCTACCAGCGGTAGTAAACAGTTTCATTAGGATAATATCGCTAACTTATACACAAAAGGCGTATACTCAAAATACATGTATAAATGTGTTGTTGGTTAGTTACTGACATTAATTTTAAATCTTACATAAAAAGATCTCTTAGCTTAGTGCAAGAGATTGTGAATGTTTTCAAGATTTCAGCAAACGTTTGATTTCTAGAAAAAAATCGACTGCGGACATTTTATAATCTTAATATTTGTAACATATAATAACTTTTGTAACTGATAGTTTTACTGCAAAGTATCTTTAGTTTTAGTAGAATAGTTCAAAGATAGATAACTTGTCAAGAAATAAATGTATAGACGTCCATCTAGAGGTCTCATAATTGAGAAGTTATTTAACTTAATACAAATTTTATCATTTTGTTTCACTGAAATATATTATCTCCTTTGAGTGTGAATTCATATGCATCTTCCAGCCAGCTACAGACAAAATTATCATAACATGCTGAGTAAATAAGTTCAAGTTTAAAGAGAAATTGCAAATATATCTAAGTCAATAATAATATCATCCAGCATCAGTATCAGTAATGTTTTTGTTCCGATAGTGTTGCTACATACAGTTCATATTCTTGCAAACAAATCAGAAAATCGAGTTCATGGATACAGCTACAGACAGATTCTATGTGTTTTACCCCTTGTTCTAATTAACCTACCTGACAGTCAGTTCACGGTAGAAAGGATAGAAAACATGTTGGTCTACATTGGTTCTAGTTAATAACCAGTAACATTTATTAGGTCATATTATACGTACATTGTTAGCTTAGGCATAGACAATTTGCCTCAACTTTCTATTTTTAATATTTTTCATAAAAAGCATTTGTTTTTATATTTTAATACTACGTCAGCGTATTGTCAGTTTAAATGGTTTTTTCCTTTGCACCTCATGTAGTTTTTCATTTTGTACACTATTACCTGTTTATATTGGTTGACGAGTTCAAAAAACAGATGCAACGGATACCATTTAAACATGTCGGTCTCATTTTGTTGAACATGGCCTTTTTGAAACCATTGAATAAACTTAATTATACTGAGATGACCTTCGGATTTTAAAAGCAAAATCTATCGGCTAGTGTTATAAAGAAAAAACCGCAGGATTTTATCCTTAAATCGATCAAAAACTATGCAAAATTTTCCTCAAGTATTTTACAGGTTGAGCTTGAGTCTTCCCATTGATTAGTCATAAGCTGAAACTAGTGAGCCTCTCTTGCTATATGTGCATCCTACGCGGATTGCCTTGTTATAGCTGTAGTTCACAAAAAAACGTTTAGGTTGGATTGTGACTGGCGGTGGCCTTTGATATGAAGCGGATTAAATTCAAATCCCTACGTGAACATTAACATTGGATGCAGGTACATCCAGCCAATGAGTCCCAAGTAGGACGAAATTGGCGTCCTGGATTTTGCTTGCCAGTCATTATCCAACTTAAACATCAAGTACTTTGCTTAGAACCAGACCATTTGGTATAATTTTAAAAAGATGGCGAAACTAGAAAACTAGTTATTTCAGTTATAAATGCTTTGTTATTTAAACAATGATCTATTTTTAAATAAATTTAGGTTTTACAAAATATAGATGAACTATTCGACAGATTCGAGCTTACTGCTGCACCTGATCCCTTGTGGCCAGACTGTTTTAATGCTGGTGTTTTTGTGTTAAAGCCATCCATGGATACTTACAATGGTCTTCTACAAATGTTATTTGATATTGGAAGTTTTGATGGAAGGGAACAAGCAAGTTTGCAAGTTTTATTATATTGAGTTTTTCACTACAGTAACTTATAATGTTTAATAGGATTTTGGCAATTTTCAAGCGATGTGCCAGTGACATGAAGTCTTATTCTCAGTTATGTGGTTTGGTCCTCTATAAGCCTATAGTCTGAAAAGGATGATTGCAGGGAATTTGTCTATGGTCCTTAAGGTGGGAAGCTGGCTGCTCAGCTTGAAATCAATCACAACAGTGCAAATTTATTAGATGTCTTTCTTCCTTTTAACTTCTGTAGCAGTAAATAATCCCTAAAATAAATAGTTACATAGGCTCTGACCATGTTTGTTTTAGCGGACACGACTAGTTGAAGCCGCTTGGTTACGATCACCACCAGATCACAACACGACACACCGCGGCAGGCATCTCTTGCTAGTTTGCCAGACTAGACGTTGCTA
Source organism: Schistosoma japonicum (assembly GCA_025215515.1). Lineage (NCBI taxonomy): Eukaryota > Metazoa > Platyhelminthes > Trematoda > Strigeidida > Schistosomatidae > Schistosoma > Schistosoma japonicum. Next base: position 7,092,605 of record CM046062.1, on the reverse strand, counting down.
TTCCATTAAGGCTCTAGTAACGATCAAATATAACTTTTCTTCCATCCTTCATTGCTTTCTGATTTCTTTTCATTCGTAAGAGTGAGTTCAATCGTTAGAGGCTTCTCTGGTCATATAACAAGGTGCACTTCATTGGTGAGCACGATGTGATCTGGATACGACCATTACTGTGAGTTCGTTCCTGTTGATAGCTTTTAGTAGAATATTTTTGGTGTGATTATACGACAAACTCATCTTGGTAAGATACTGGGTGAGCTTCCCTCCGAATATATTATTTCTTTCATACATATTTCTACCTGCCTAACTCACCGGTTATTTTAAAATGCATACTCTATGCAACATAAAACGAATATAAATTTCTGGGTCTGTTTCGTCTGTTTCATTATTTTTCGTTTTTGTCAGTTTGCGTCTTTCTGCAGAAACTTAAACTGATGAACGTCGATGCTAAGTTACACATTTAAACTAATTTATAAGCGAATTTTTCACATGTTTCAGGAAAAAGATAATAAGTACTACCAAAAATAATTTTTCATGACATTAATATTAGTAATATTCAAGTTGCTTAGTATTCAGGCTATCATTCCTATAACTTGATATAAGTTCAGAGAATTTAAAAAGCAGTTACATCAATAGGTGTTTACGATAAAGTCAATTTTATGCTATTTATCAACTGAGGTTCTTTAACAAAGTGGAAGGTTAAGTTCATTAACTGTTTTTTTATTTTTACATTAATGAAATAATATAATCAATATATAAACAAATGATTCTTTAGCATACTAAATTAAGTGTAAGCTCTACTAAATTTAAGTCAATCAGATGTGAGGCATTTAGACTATTTAGCAGTTGGAGTTTTGTAACAGAATGAACTTTAATATTAGCATATATATATGTATTGTTAGATCTATTCTGTTCTAGTAGTTCTAAGTTGTACGCGATTGACTAAGTAAATTTTATGTATTTGTTTTTGGTATATGTGCACTGACGCTAATACAAGCATCACATTCATTAAATTAGTAAGTGGTTGTCTACACTGAGTAACTTGATGGTAACATGTTGAAAGGCTGTATAAAAATGCACTGACTTTGAGGTTTTGTGTGAAAATCGACACCAAACAACAGCAACTGGCTGACTAGTCCTGAATAGGTTGAAATGCATGTAGTATAAACAATCTAAATATTCTAAAAGTTAACCGATTGTTAATTTTTAAAAATCGGTTTTTGGTTTTCATAATTTGTAAATTAATGTTCCCTGTCATTAATTCATTTAAAACGTAGAATCCAACGCGTACGCTCATGGATCAATGTTGTTATGCAAAGATTTTACGGAAAAACCAAACTCACAAGATTAGCAAAACAACATAATTCAACAGAAAAGAATGAAACAAACGAAAGTGCGGAATAATATTGAAACTCAGATTCCAACAAAACATAAAGAGTGAATGCATTTACATTGACTGATTTTAAGCCATATCACCCATCATCTTCAACTACTGCCACGACCATCGCGTGAACCCCAACCAGGCAGCCTGCATATACCAACATGGCTTAAACCAACAGACAATGACTTCATAAACGCATACCATATTCTGATTTAGCCACCCTAACCTCTATCCCATCCTGCCTCTGCCCCTGCCCCTGCCCCCCTTCCCCAACCAGCATAACACGACAAGGAAGACAGTGGTTGAGCATATGCAATACATGTCCCAATCATTTCAGTAGATGAAGGTTTACGACGTCTTTAACTGATTCGCCTTGTTTTCTTAGTACTCTATGTCTAATATCAATATTACATATTCCCTAATTTCATGATATATAGGGGATAGTACGAAGATTTTTGTGATCGAAGACCGGAGAGCCTAAGTATGTCTTTAATTTTCATGACCCATAATTCGCAGCCATTTGGTAAAACAAAACGGACTGTCGGTCAGTACACTCGATCTTTCGTTAAAAGCCTAATGACTCGCCTACACTACAAGTGACGTGAGTCGGTAAAAGCCGACCGCTGCTACTACCTCGACGTAGCGGTTACGATCGCCTATTACAAAGATCGATACCAGACAAATCGGTTGAAGATAGGTGTGACTAAAAGCAGTAAAACTAGTGCCCGAGGACGAAATCGTACTACTGGCTGTGCAGCGGTGGGATAACAGTGGGGTGTTTCCTTTCAACAACCAGCACGACGGTGGTGCTGCCTTTCCATAAAAAAGGGGTGGGGTTAGAAATCGCTAAATTAAAGAATGTACTCCTTACCTTACTTTAGGGATTTCCATCTCAGGCTTTGACTAGTTAAGAGCAAACACAAAAAACTCTTTCTAAGAGGCTGTGTTTGACCGGTCTCCCCAATGAGTTGTTGTTTGGGCACTGCGATCACACTACCAGGTCTTTAAGACCAATTTTAACTCATTTCGCTTTTCAGGTAAACTAAGAAGAACTTTTTCACGACGTAAGTAACGGGGAAGTAATAACCACCCTCATGCCTTGGGATCACACCGTCTACAATCAAAACCCTGTCCTGAAACCCCTCTTTCTTTTACTTCTCCTTGTCATTCATAGTAAAGTGGTCAAGGACTGATAGATACGCAGGACAAATGTGGTATATGAGTAAATAAATTAAATTATGTGAACAATTTAATTGTTGCGGTTTTCAATTCCACTTTAGCTGTCAGTAGATTTTTACAGTACATGAAATTCCTAATAATAAAGTATATTACCCGTGGTAGATTACAGCGGTGTAGATTATCCACTCATATTATTTTTTATGCTACTTCTTATTTTGACAGGGCTTATTAAATACATACTTCTGTAATTGGTTACAAAATGATATATCACATCGACTACCATGTACATACAATTGTATTTGTCGCATATCAAATGATACAAGCTTAGAATTTTATACAAGTAGATCTGCCTGGGTTCAGTTTGGTGGGTCTGTTCGTGTTGTGCACTTTGCTGGTCCTATAAAGCCATGGCATAAAACGTCAGCAGCTAAAACATGCAGTCAAGCTTCTTTTCGTAAATTCCTCAGTACAAGTACAGATAGGCGTTCTGTATGTCGTGTATCTAGTATGCTTGCTTACTGGTGGTCATTATTTTTGATCTTAATACGACCAAAATTTTCTCCTGATATGGTAAGTAGAAAGGTTACTTCCTTTTCTATTATACGTCATTTGTACATAAAATCATGTTCGTTTTAAACTCATCAGTTAATGTTGGTTATACTGCATTCTATAAGCTAGATGGTTTAATTACAAAGCATTCATTTTCACTCCAGACTACTTCATCACCGTAAACTTCTGATAGAAATGAGCTATAAGGTTTTTTAGTAAGTGACTAGCAACCGTTGACCTTGGACCTGATTGGTTATTGATTCTCTTTTCTCTTGACCTGATTCATATTATTCCAGCTGTTTAATGGTTTCCTAATTGATTGATATATTGGAACTATTTTTAAACGCTTATTGATTCCCAAGCTTCTAGAGATCCTGTTTTTCCTTGTGTCTCCTGCCTGAAATCATTACATTTTCCCGGTCAAATGTGTGCCCATAATTGTTCTTTCACGCTTATACAAGAAATGTTATGTCGTAGTGCTTGACAGATAATTGATGCCCATGCAAACGGAGTTGAAGAGTTTGGCCACTTTTTCCGATGTAATGTTTACTACAGTTGGTGCAGTTTATTTTGTAGATAATCTTCGGTTTGTTCAATTTTGTTATTTGTCTTTCTGTGTACATAGAATTGATCGTAGTGAATTTCTTTGCATGTGTGCTACGTAGCTTACTTCTATCATTAGTTTGTGCAGATGTTGTCTTTTAGAATTGCAGTAAAAGCTCCACAGTTAAACCATCTAGCTGAGAGAATGTAGTATAAATCTGTATAACTAATATTAATATGACGGAGATTTATAAAAATTATATCTAATATCACAGACTGACTTTAGTCAAACAATAATTGAAAACTTGAAAGTACGAGACGATTGTTTTCCATTTATTTGTTACTTTTCCTGAAGTGCCAATTAACGACCTCTGAAAGATCAAACCTAAGGTCTTTAAGATTTATTTTTCACTCCAGTGGAGTGGTACCTAGTGGTTTAGGATTCTTGATATCTGACCAGGTCATAAACAAACATTTCTAGGAAGCTTAATACTAGTAATAAAGAGCTGTCCAGTTTATCCTATTTCCCTAATGCTTTTTTTGTTATCATTAACCCGTGATGCGAATTAACAGATTGTAAAAAGGATTCCATCAAATTATAAGATTATCAGGCAATTCTATGATTAGCACTAATGAAAATTGTCGTACCTCTCTATATCTACATGATCTACAATTTTGGCCTTGATTTAATTCTTTACACTTTCCACTTTCATTGAATTCACCTTGATAAATAATGCCATTAACGGATCTAAGAGTCAATAACAGAAAACTCCTAGTCGGATTCGTTAATATTAAACTAATGATCGCTTGGAGATCACATAAAAAATTTACTTTTTGACAGGTGATTGACTAAATAAATAGTAATGGTTTTGTGAGCTCATTACATATTTATCTCGGTTGGTCACTACTTTAAATCAGGAAACACTACACAAGTACTTTGACTTAGTATGTGGCTTCTTAGCAATATGTACCAACAACAATATATGCTTACCATGGATTGAACGCAGGACGTACGGGTCTTGCAAAAATCGCTTAACGATTTGCAACATCGGCTTTGTGTGATTTAGTGAACTCATTTTATCTTATTGATGTTTGCCACTAGACTGTCCAAAATAGTATTACCTTGACAGTATAAGTTCTGTTATGATTACAGGTATAGTTTTCTTGATAATCCCAAGTGGCGCGGAACCTAGATCTAAAAGCATTTCTTCCAAATCACCTTTCATTAGAATATATGTAGATTGATTTTGAATCGCTTATTCTATTGACGAAGTTACCAACTTGATCGACATAAGTCAGTCAGAACTACAAATTACTCAGTAGTCAATCAATATAGAATTCGTGTAAACAATTAATAAGTAAATAGGAGAAGCAGTTAAATGGACACATGATTTAATTGAGAGAATAATCATAAGGGATTAAGTTTAGTAATAAAGCACACTACAAAAGGATTTCCACCAGCTTTTACTCCTAGCTATATGTGATAACTTTACAGGGCACTGAGCTTATTAGTTACATTTCACTGGAACTTAATACCAATTAAAATATGATATTTTTATATAACTGGTGGGAACTTATTATTTTTTATTCTGCTGCATCATGTTATGCAGTGGGGGACATTATAATCCTTCCGACCTCAATAACATGGTTGTGAGGTAAATTGGCTGACATGAAAACGACTGGTGGCGTCCTCCTCAGATTTAAACCTTACTAGTTATGTTATTAGATAGGCTGATAGAGATTCCTTCGTTTATCTTTAATAATCCAAGGGTTAATTTTATTCTAAATAATCAACCACGATGTTGTTTTATGTGAAGTTACTAAACAAAATATACGTTCTTTTGTATACATTCAGTTGAATCTAAAGATGTTTGTTTTATGTCTCACGTTTGACACTGGTAGGATTACACAGTTGATTTTGACAGATAAATGGTTTGTATCCCATTTATATCAGTCTTGTTGGAACGATTATACGGTTCCACATAATTACTTGATGTTCTGTAATCTAAAAGTGTTGTAGAATCCAATAACGTCTATAGCTCACTTTTCTTTGGTAAAGGTATGTTTATTCATTTTATGGTCACACTTTATATCTAAGGGTTAGCGCTACTACCTTGAGACTTAAACCCAAGTAAATGCGGCTAAATAAACAACAGTAACCTATTAGTTAAATGTTAAACGTCTCAGCTATTAAGACTTGACTCCAAAAACTAACGAGACATCCAACTACAGTATAACACATCATATTACTCTATATCTGTTGGTTATAGTTGTTTGGGATAAGAGATGTACTGATTATGGATATCCTCTATTCATTTATTATATATATTGTTGAATAACTTATCTATTTATGTGTTGATCAGTAACGTATAAACTCAATTTTGGGCAACACTTTAGTTATAGTAGTCTTGAAACACTACTTGATTATCAAAACTAAAGTTGGTAGTGTATGATTCTAAATTACAGCCTATCAGTTGAAAGTCAAGTATTCTAATCGCTAGACTCTACGTTAAGTATGTTAATGTGTATTGCATACTGTGTTAAGCATTAAAAACTGTGATAATTGACTGTTCAAAATGTTTATTAATGTTTATGACAGTTTTTGTTTATCAACATAAACATCAAATAGCACATTTATTATTCGCGTTCATCATCGTCGTCATCATCATCTTTACAGTAAATTATATCGTTTATTTTTCCTTGGTGTAGTAAACATATGCTTAAGTTTAATGTTTTCTCTACAATTTAGCTATTGTTATGTACAGGCGCATGATTATTTAACAGTTTATTGAGGTATACAAATCTTTATTGTACAGTATTTTGTATCATTTGTTACATAATTCATTTTAATTGAAGAATGCATGAAAAAAAAACACAGTCTTTATTAACAAAGCTCAACATATAACAAATAAGGACAACTATTGAGAAGAGTTATTCAGTTATACAGAGAGTGCTGGTATGCTCTTCAATGAATATATTGTTTTTAAACTTCATAATCTTCACATAAATCATTTATTGTTAGGATGATATGATTTTCATTCACTGATTTTTGTTACTGATTGCAAAAATTGATCTTAATTGGGTACCAATAAAACTCATAGAGCATTTTTAAACTGTTTCGTTCTAATATGGGACTGTGTATATCTTTATTAGTCAATCGGTTACTGAACTAATGAACTAAAAATCTCGCAAATAATGACAATCATCTTATATTTCAAGTAGAATTAAATGAGAATTCTACCATTAAATGCCAGTTGGTTTATTGATACCGATGTTTAAGCATTTGTTACATGATCTGAAAGTCCTAGGCTAGATTACTGGTTGATTAGTGGATGTGCGCAGCAACTGATCAGTCTCAAACTAAGACAAAGACATTTTCCAAAGGTCCCTGATTTTTAGTGACGTCTAACATATGTCAACTCTTGACAAATGCAAGCAATATTTATTTGTAATCATAACTTAAAACCCATATATATGTGACCTATCACTTATGAATGATATTGAAGTAGATTTTTAGTTTAGTTGGATGGATTTTGGTTATGATACATCTATGAAGCTGAATGGTTTAATTGGTAAAGACTAGTTATCGTGTTGGATAACATCATTAGCGCATACTTTACGTAGAAGTAGATATTTTGACTATTCTGTAATCGTTAAATCAGATTATTCTGATAGTTAACTTTACAAACAAGTAGGAGTCGATAATGTTATCTACAACTATAATGAAACCATTTAGCTCAGAAAACGTAACATTAATAATAATTACTGTTATAACAGGAGCATGATATTCATTCTTGTTATATACCTCTTTATGAACGAAATATAAATTATTATGGTCTAAATTACTAAACCAGTAGTAAATAAATGATGTTTGTAAACAAACTTATCATAGATTTCATCTAAAATAGTGTTAATGAAAGTTGATTTTAAGAGGAATTCTCCATTTTTTTACTGTTGGTACTTTAAATGTGGATTACAAAGTTCATTTCGCAATTTGCTTTTCAAGAGTCTCTTAGAATATTTATATGAACTCAAAATTTGATAGCAACTAGGCACTAACTGCTTCCGCATCTTATACATACATTTTCACTGTACTTAAAACCAGTATTAATACATGATTAAACAAACGTTTAATCTTAACTTACTTTGAACTCTGTTTCATTTTTTGATATTTATTCATTACAAATTGGCTTCACTTATGTACTACTAAAAGCCAGAGAACATTGATCAGTTGTTTTGTTCTAGTTTAAGAATCCTCAGTGATAGTTTTCACCGGCTACTCCTCCTAAATGTCGTTCATGCAGTCCTTCAGGTCTCATGGAATAAGCCTAATTCTTAACACCATTAACCATCGGCCTTCCTAAAGTAAGATTTCTATTTCAAATAGTTTTTGATATACTGCAACAGTATTCTAAGGCCACTAGTAATAACTGTCCCTACCTCGATATGTCTGAACTCTTTCAGTCATGACCTATTAATAGAACTCCAGGAACATGTTTTTTGATAATTTTAATTTTTCCCCTCGGAATCTGCTCAGACTCGATTTCAAGGGTATGAGTTATAATACTCATTCACTATTTTTCATTTAAGACGACTTTGAACTGCTGATCACAGATAATCGATATTTGGTTTACTTGTCACTTGGCAGTCCAATTGTTTATTGCTCGTAGTTAATGCAGTAGCTCAAAACCACCTTAAATAAAAGATGGAGTATAGTGTTTACAGTTTTGATCATTCAATCATCTTACATATCTATGCGTCTAAATACCTATATATTTATTCATTTCATTGAAAAAACTGTTTTCATTCTAACCAGTTGTTTCATAATTTTTCTTCTCATGTTTTGTTTGGTCATAAAACTAACTGTATGTAAAATTACTTGCCAATATGTGTTAATGATACCTTTGTTGCTCTTTGTGTGTGTGTGTGTGAACCTATTATTGTTGGTGTTGTTTTGACCATATGCTGTTGTATTCTTCTTTTTCTTCTCTCGATTATTATTATTATTATGCTATTTGCTGCTTGATTTAATTACAATCAATCCACTTTTGTTGTTTCTGACTTGCATAATCTTATATCTCCTTCACCTTAACCCAAATATGTACATGTGTATGCATCTAACATCTAGTACTTAAGTCATATCTCTTTGGACAGCTTAAGGAAATATGATCATATGCAAGATCCATTCAATAGTTATAATCACTTTAATCCATCTAACAATGAAGATATCAGTAAAGGTAATAATAATAATAGTAACATTACTACATCCACTTCGATATATCAATCTCCTCATGAAGAATATATTCATAAAATGGTTGGTTGGAATTATTCCTTAATATCACCGATTGATAATTTACAGTTACCATATCATCCAGAATTTCATGATACTAATTGGAACTATTTGCATAGACGGCAACAAATTGATGAAGATAATCGATTTGTTGAACATCATCAAAAATTTCCTGAACCAGAGTTACCACAACAACTTAATCTTTCATTAGTCTGGATTAACATATACACGTGATGAACAACATACTGTGAAGCAAAATTTATCACATGAAAGTCAACATCATGATATCCCAAGATGTCAACAACATCAACAAGAAACTGGTCAAAAGTTGGTTAATGTCAATCATCATAATCATACTAACCAAGAAGAACAACACGAAAGTCACTATGTTGTTCAACATAACCATCTTGAGTCAAACGAATTGAAGACAGTAGTAAATCACAACACGACACACCAGTATGAATGTGATATTGTGGATAATGATGCTGATTATAAAACAGAGCCTCCAGTTTATGAAGCCAGAAAGGATGACATTGAGACGACTATCAGACAAGTTGTCAACAATAGCATCACCTGTGAATTCAATGAAACCTAATACAGTAGAAAATCCTAAGTCAGCTGTCATCCTACCCTGTAAATTGTCATAAGTGTTACTGAGAAGTTACTTCGAGAACAACAAAGATTAGTATATCCTATGAAAATAAGGAAGATTATCGTCTAACAACAGTCCGAATGTTCGACAAGTGCTTAAGAAACAGTAGACATCATAGTCTTGGAATTGTACTACAAACCTATGCTTAATTCATCTCATTCAATTATAAACGACTGTAAAAATCTAGTACGAAATTCATCATTTCATGAAACATCGAAAACAAAGAATAAGATTCACAGGAAAAACTTATGTGCAAAATCTTTCTCCAAATCAAGCTACACTGCTAAATAATCATAAGCAAGCAATTGAATTTAATAGACAATTAAGTAGTCACTTTCGTGGTTTGGATCTCGCCTATTCAAATAATAAACTAGTCCATTCAACAACTCATGAAAGGAAATCTCATAGGATTAATCATCAATCATTCTTAGGAAAACAGTTAAATGATCGATTCGCAACTAAACGATGCCATAGTGCTGAAGATATTATACAACTTGATGATGATGCAGTAGGTAATACTAACTTATATCCAACAAAGCAAAGATGTTCATCGTTAACATATGATATTCAACAAGTAAACAATCCACTAAAACTGGATAACATAACACAACAATTCAAAGTGAAACGTAGAAGAAAATCTGGACGTTCTAGTAGAATACGATCTAGTCACTCAAATATAGATCAAGACAACTTATCTAAAACTAAAACATCTTTATTCAATTTGCTTAATACACAGTATAAATCTAGATCACTTAACAGTATAAATGCGGTAAACATAATTGATATATGTGTACATCAATTTTATGTATTAGATGCAAAGATTGTTTTTTGTACTGCATGATTTCATTGATGCATGCTATGTAGAATCAAGTTATCAGTGTAAATTAATTGATGTGTTATATTGAACATTGATTTATGTTGATCAAATTTTGACTAATAGGTGATCATTAATTGCACATTCATCTTTCTTGAATAGTTTCTCTAGTGTTTATAAATAATCATCCACTTATGATTCAGTGTATTGATGTTTAGAATTAGTTGCTTTTATGATTTGTATAATTGTTGGTGGCTTTGTAGGATTTTTATGTGTAATGAGGGAGCACTGGGAGGGAATAAAGAGTATAAATATGATTGTTTTAGCGTTACAAAATAATTTGTTTACTTGATTACTTAGCTATAAAAAAGTATAGTTTGTAGAGTACTGATTACTTGGTGTCATAATACATTTGTGATAACATCTGAGATTGTGAAACTACATGATATGAGTTTGAATCACTTAAGAGTATATCATTTGACCTAAGATTGCAGGCATGCCTTTTTGACACCGGTGCAACTAGCAGAAAAGTAATGTAGAAGATTAGGAAAGTTAAAATGGTGGATAAGATTTGTAGCGGAAGTTGAAAATAAATTCATCTTGTAAAGAATTGAATAGACCATGAATTGAATACTTTTCATTCAGTAGAATTAAATCAGTATTAAGGACTATATAAATACTGGTCATCATTAATTGATCAGTCGATTAGTAGATATTTCATACTTTGCACTCATAAATTTCTTCCTGTGTTTTCTTATTTTTGGAACTTTGTTAAGACTGTTGGTGTGCTTATTCAAACTTCTTTGATAATAGTATGCATTAGAAAACTATGAGAGAGGGCCAAACCAAAAAGTGGGATTATTCTTTAAATCGGTTGAGCTATATAGCCAGGTACAGCTTACCTGATCAGTAGTTGGAGACATTGAGTTCAGAATCTACTACCAATTCGTAGTTATGTTCATTCCATACCTTCTTCTAAACGTTAAGTTCCAGTATTCACATGAATGCTATATAGTGGATCTAAGTGTTTATGTGTATGTGTTTAGTGTACATAGTAGTTAGTATATCTGTTTATTCCTTGCACTTCTTGCTTTCTATGCTCTTTTTCCCAAAATAATACTGACTACTGTAATCGAGCACTTGTCGTTATATATTTACACTCAGTTTTTTTTTTATCTTTCTAAAGAAATGCTCTCTTTATTTCTATTTCTATTTCTATGATCTTTTATAAGACTGGAATAGCCGGTGATTTAGCAAATGTTGACTATGGAAATATTTTATGCTTACGACATGCACAAATGGAGGCAGCAAGCAATGAACGAATGTATGCATGGGAAAGAGGAGAAATTGATTACACTGGTACAGATCGTTTTATACATATCTTAAATAAATTATGTAATACACTACGTGATATTGGTGGTGATACCAATCTTCCAACTGGTACAGATATCATCAAATGACTACTTATCCGATGTATATAAATAATATATTTATATCAAGCTTAGTTTATACACATATATTCTTCACATTACTTAGTTAGTTTCTATGCTTATCAATGGTATTATCAAGCAATACATCCTCGCTTTCTTATTAATAGATTCCTATACACATACTATTCATACTTTTACTTTTGATAAAGAAAGTCAATTCCTTCTAGTCCCCTACGTCTTCATCAAGCAGGAATAATTTATTTTTTAGACATATTTATTTATTTACTATGTTTTTTTTAATACGAATTGTCATTACTTTAATGCCTGGGCCCGGAGAGAAACTGTTTCGTTACTATCTATTACGCAATATTTTTATTTCTTGTATTAACGCTAGTTTATACATAGATATCTTTTAACATGTATACATGAATATGATAACAGTGTACCATCATATCGAACTATATATGAAACATTGAGATTATATGGAATATTTATAAAGTAATACAATAAGAAGAAAATAGTTGTTTCTTTTTTAATATAAACAATAATTGATATCACCACTTATTATATGGCATTGTTCACCTTAACAATTAGATATGCATATACATGTAATGCTGAATGATTTGTAAATTATCTCTAATTTTCTTCCATTATGTCCTTGATAACATTATGTTGATTCCTTCAATAGATACTGGTTCTTTTCTATAATTATTTACTCTTTAATAGTGTTATTTTGTATTGCTTAGGGAGGAAAGAAAAGAGAAAATTCTCTTTGATTTGGTATCATTCAAGGTTATCAATTCAGTTGAGAGAAATCAACATCCAATTATTTCTGTTATTAGAATACAAGAAATAGTTCCTGCCAAAAAGACATTCAACATTTTTCTTTTAATACAACCGTGAAGAACCGAAATGTTTCTGATGTGAATGATCCTGAAACATTCGCTACAATATAATGGTATATGTTTGTATTGACTAAATCAAAATTAAAATTTATTAATCATTATCACCAAATATGCTAACATTGTAATAGTTTGCATATTCATGTCGCTTTATATTTATACTAAACTGAGTAGTAGTTATCTGACTTGACATTAACTCAGTTGATAAAACACTATCATTCAAAGTAAATAAGACGAGCTTGAACCTTTAAGTTAGCGTTAAGATTAGGATATCGATACATTCAGTTGATGGGCCCCAAACAGACTAAAGCGTGTATCCATGACTTCAATTGTCCACCACCTTAGTAAAGCAAGTACATATATATATATATATATATATATATATATATATATATATATATACCGACAGAGTCTTGATTGAACTTGAATTTAAAACAATGGATTTTGATAAATAGGAAGAGATAACTACGGAAGAGTTTAAACAGTTATTTACTTATTAATTAAACATGTGAACATTGCAGAAGATGAAGTTGAAAAGAACAAGGTAGCAGCATAAATTCATGAATAATTATGGAAAAGAAAGAACAATGTAAATGGAGTTTACTGCAATCTAGAAAAAAAACTTGCTTTTTACAGATGACAGTCAATTGATTTTACACTAATGGCTATGCACAAATGGATTTATCCATGTACTTAGTTAATATAATTACACCATACGAAATTTTTGCTGCGATATTCAAATTTTGACAGATTTCTACCCCATGACCCCAAGTACGTTGAAGGAACAGGAATAATGGTTACTGAAAGTAAGGGGAACCATCCATTGTCAGCTATTCGAATCAGTTCTCATTTACTTGATAGCCCGCGCGACATAAATTTATCACAATCAATCAAGATATCTATAAACTACTACACTTTGAATTTATTGCGCTTTACTGATATTGTTTTTTATTAGAAAATGTCAACTAGATTTTCATACTCGAAACGATACAGTTTTCTGTTTTACCTTGATAATTTTATTTTGTACAGATCGTTACATAATCTTTTCTTCAATAACCTTAAGCATAACATCTTATTAAATAATAGTGGGATGCGTGGGGGAAGGTGGATACGCTTTACAATGTTTACTATGCACACCATGTGTAAACTAGATTACTTCAGTATGTTTGTCCATCTTATGAACAACTAATGGTTGGTTTTACTAGCTAATGTAGCTACTTTGTCTATAGTTGATGACTAGTAATATTAGATCAATATTTATTAATGATATAACTACATTTAATATTTATGTTTCTTTGGTTTGTGCACATTTTATTCTGGTTCCTTTAGTTTGTAGTTCACGGTATTATTCTTAATGTTTACAGAAGGTGATGTATTCAATATTTTCATGTTAACTTTCCGTTCATTTAATAGATGATTGATACAGAGTTAAGTGTAACTGTTCATAAACCTTTCATTTTATTCCTTACAATTTTATTATATGTTAATTTGATATTACGAATTAGTCCGAATTAGAAACGATTGACAACCATAAAACACTAGACAGCAATCTCATTCTAATATGAGGCTTGTCATCAGCATGCGTCAGCGAATTGACTGAGTTAGAAATATCGCTCGTTGAGAGCCTTTCCAAAGGTCTAATGATAAAGTGCTTGCAGTGGAACCAGAAGACTCTGGGTTTGATCCCTGATAGAATTGTTGGTGCTCACTTCTGAAGAGTCCCACACTTAGAGGAAATAGCTATCCGGTGTTTCCTAGCTGTCAGTGGTTGTCTAGTTCGAACCAGTTCATGGTATTTAATTGGTATTCGACATTCTTCATACCATCCAACGGCGATTGGATTATACGTTTACTTTTAAACTTACATTTTGAATTGAACTACATTGGTATATATATAGCAGACAGTTATAGATTCTTCCAACTACTTGAAATGAAACCATGGATGGAAATTCTATTCTTTCATAAAACCTTCACTTATTAAGTAAATAAAAGGAATACTCAAAGTGTTGAATACAATATACTTAATGGGCACTGAAATCAGTACGGGTAATCTCAACCATTCATTTGTGGAGCATTGAGTTATGCAGTTTATTTTCAGTAGTATTCACAATACAATAAGAGTTTACTTAATTATCATATTTAATTATAAATAATTATAATCATTCTAATTTTTCTCTAACTAATAATCTCAGTAATTTGTTTATTATCAGTAAGTCTTAGTTTCATCTCGTTGTTGATATTAAGACCTTATTATCATATACGAGGATATATCATGCCGGTTGACCTTGTTGATGAACGTGGATCAGTGAATAATAGATTGACGATGAAATATTCGTAGGCTCAATGATTAACTGAATTCATCCAAGCAAGTATGGAGATTTGACAATAGGGCTGAATTTGTAAATGATATGCTGATGATACTGAGATTGTGACGTGGATCATTTTGCAAGGGCATTTAGTGAATATCATCTAACCATCACTCTCATACAGGAAATGAACGCACAGTTCCAGATCTGATGTCTAGAAGTTTTACAAACAAGGGGAACTGATTAGACACTAAAGAGACCCATCAGTATGAAATCTACATCGGATGAACTGCTGACCAATTTCTGTAGCTACGTACGAGTGAATACGAAGATGAATATGATCATTTCTCTCTTCGTACACAACATAAAATCATGTACTGTAAATAATTTAAACTAGGAACTTTAATCCCTTAAGAATAGGCTATACAGATCATAATTATCCCTATGTTCATTGACATAAATATGAAACTTATCAGGCAACTATTAAACGTAATGAATGTGCCAAACAAGAAATTCTATATATATCTGGAATTACAAGGTAATATTGCAGAAGAGTTCCTAAGAAGATTAACATTTTATGCAGTTTGTGCTATTTTAGAGTATCCTATCATAATCACTCACTGTTACACACGTGTAAATGACAAAATGTCTAATTCAATCAGGTCGATGCACATCTGTTTATTCACTTGCTGTTGCAGACATAAGTGGAGATAAGTTCTTTTAACACCAGGAAAACAAGAAAGGTATTACTGTTCACAATAAGAAGTTATGATAGAAAAGATATCCCATTCACTTTATGGTAAGCTGTGAGGAAATCTAGTATTTCCTTTGAAATAATAAACTTTTTAAACATCAGAAGTGGAGAACGTCGAATCAGAGGGTCATCAGGCTTATACCATAAAAATATATGCAAACCTATATATTTTCCTACGTTTCCTAGTCATTTGAAAATAAAAAATAAATCTTTTACGTTTTCTCATAGTTTATACATTAATTAAGTGTTATCTGGAGTATAGCATGAGCTCTGCTGATAACTATTTGCTTAACGTTTGCTCACTGCACTTAGACTTTTGTCCGATGCTTCCTGCTAACTTGATCATCAATAATCATGTTGTCAAGTCACTTAGACCGGTGACAAAAAAATTACCTCTTGACTGAAGGATTTCGATTAGAACTGTAAAATATCACATTAGTTACTGGTAATCAATGATTAGTCAGTGTAATCGTGAGTTCACTACTGAATTGAAATTTCCAGTTAATTAGACCAATTAAGGTTACAGTATGTACACAACCTTATTTGATTGAATTTAACATAGATTAATGTTGGCAGGGTACTATCGAAAACCAAGAAGCACTGAACTGTTTCGTCCCAGTATGGGACTCCTCAGTAGTGCGCTTTCTATATTTTGAAATTTTTCAAAATAATTAGAATTAGCCTACTTCACTAAAATCATTTTTATCAAAATATTCTAATGGTATTTAGGAATTCTAAAAAGAAACTTATACTTTATCCTTGGTTGCCATAATTTTTTAACATTAAGTTGTATACATACATTTTTATTAGTATTTTCTTCTGTTTGTATTAAGTAGTATATGACATTAACACATGTCTTCTAGAATATTAACTTACTTGTTGTAACATTTTAATAGATGTTAACAACCGATTAGCATATCTCTTAAACAATATGACAATACAATATACATCTAATACAATGAGGTTGTATAAGTCACCTGAATGATTTATGTATTTGTTGTATACAACTAATAGTATATGAACTAGATAAATAAACTAGAAGAAATTGACAATTACAAAAACGTTATCACTTGAAACTTACGGGAAACTTTTAGTCTAATTATATTCTCTTTTATACGACGTGAAAGAACTCCATAAATGTAAATTAAATTAGTAGTGATCATTTATTAAAACAAGAGAAAATATGGTAGGAAGCATATAGATGAAACTAAGAAATGATTACCATCTAGACTTACATATATACGTCTTCAACTCAACGTTTACAATCCAATGCAGTATTTACGTACTGTTAATCTTTGTGAGCAAACTATCAATTGATCAATTCATGTTATCCCATGTAGAGCATAAACCACCGATCAACCTTTTCCGACCAACTCTGCCCTGAGCTTAACTTCCCAGCTCTTCCCAATGGCTCTTCATTCCCGACGCAATGTATTTTTGTTTCTTTCTCTTCTCCTTTCGCCTTCAAGATTCTATGTTATTGATTGTCTTGTGTTACAGTTCCGGGATTTCCTCAATGTGGGTCCTACCCACCTCAGCGTTTTTTCCTAATTTCTTCCTCGGCTGGATTGTAGGTTGATTTGTTATCTGCCATAGAAGGTTGTTGTTGATGATATCTGACCAACGGAACCGAAGTATCTAACTCTGAGAGTTGTTGATTATAAATACCTGTATCTTTTGAATGATACTTTTTGTAGTTCTTCAAGTTTCAGCTCCATACAGCAGAACTATCTTCACATTTGCATTAAAAAATTTGACTTTAATGTTGACTGACAGTTGGTTTGAGTTTCAGGTGTCCTTCAGTTGTAGAAATGCTGCTCTTGCCTTTCCAATCCACGCCTTCATATCTACATTAGACTCCCTCTGTTCATCGATGATTCTGCTCTAGTGTGTAAAGGTTTCTTCATCTTCCAGATATTCCCCGTCAAGTAAAATTTGGTTAGTGTTCGTTGTTTTATATCGAAAGGTTTCGCTTTTTCCTTTGTGTTTGTTGAGACCAACTGCTGCTGAAGCTGTTACTACTTTGTCCATTTTCATCTGAGTTTATTGCTGTGTGTGCGACAGAAGAGCTTGTGAGAGAATATGGTGTCATCTATAATCATTTTATTGAAAGAGCATAGGTTTGCAAACCTCTTCACCGTTGTCGTTCCTTTCTCCCAGTTCAAGTCGTCCCGTGATGTCTTCATATCTGGTGTTGTCCATTTCAACCTTAGCGTTTTGGTCTACCATCAGAAAGATTAGTTCCTTGGCTGAACATTTATAGATTATTGATTGCAGCCTTGCATAAAACTGATCTAAGTCGTCTTCGTGGCTGTCGTTGATGGGTGCCTAGCACTGGATGACATTCATTGTAATCCCTCACTTCGTCTTGAAGGCTACTTTAAAGATCCAAGTTAAATGAGGTTCTTATCCTACAAAGGCCTTACAGGCTTCTTAGGACAACATTAGTGCTACTCCTTGAGTGTGTGAGGCGTTTTCTTCTTCGTGACCGGAGTATAAAAGCACTTCGCCTGAGGATAATCGTTACTGTCCAGCTTGTAACCAATAGGTTTCACTTATTCCAAGTATCTTCAGGTTGTATCTTTTCATTTCTTCGGTTATTTGGATGCTTCTCCATATCTCTTACATCGTGCAGACATTCCATGTACCTATATTATTGGTTGCTCCGGTTGTCAGAAGGGGCATCGCCTTCGTAGCTTCCGAGGAAACTTGGCTTTCACCAAGAGGTTTGACAACAGACCCTCCAACGGCAGATTTAATGTGGTTGTAAAAGTTTTTACTGGTTAACGTTTTTTAGCAAGGTTGTTGTTTTACGGGATGGAATCGCCAACCCAGTGTCTAACCGTCCGCCTTTATCCGAGCTTGGGACCTGACAGCAACCCTAAGGGGCCCCAGGAGGAGTTGTTAACAAATCATAGTTGATTATTACAACGTAGTTGCTTGGTAACTTACACTAAATCTGCCAACTTATTAAGTTTGAATACTACATTAGTATTGTCAACAAACGAATACAATAAAGATATATATAATATAAGATTATTTTCAGGATAAATTGGTAATATCAAATAAATATTAGAGTGGTTGAGTCATTTGTAATTGAGCTCAACAATACAGGTTTTGGACTAATATCGACCAACAATGCAGTTCCAGACCAATTAGTGATATCGATTTAAAATTTGACAATCTTCATAACACCCAATTATAGTCAATATTAGCTCACTAGTGACTAGTTTCTGGAGTTAATGACTAGAGTTCTAGTGAGATTATGTGACCAGTGGAGTCCAACCTTGAAAATAATTAGATTAACTCAGACTAGTTAGTGACAGCAATTTTAACAATCTCTACAACATCTCATTATAATCTATCTCTAATAATGTTCCCCAGATAGCAGAACTTAGTACAATTCCTGTACCTAACACACCTAAACTATGATGACAAGACTGACTAGTTTCTTCCACACATGTTACATAATAAGCAATTTTATTAGGTAAAAGTATACTTTTGAAGACAATACAATGAGTACGTGTAATGATCACAACCTACACCACCTCAAATACTTTAAATTGTCTACGTAAATGGTAATACCTTTCATGACGGGTAGGAATATATTATTCGAAGTTTAATCAATCAGTGCCTAACCATCTATATTTAATCACTAAGGATTTCGATTAGTTCATTTACTATTAAACATTTTTCTCAGCCAGTATGAATCTTATCGTTCTTTTCAAATAATATTCAAGAAGGAAATTTCTACGTCAACTGTCGATCCTGCCATATCAAGTTTCATATTATTCAGCATCGATTGCTACATAGTTAGCACTTCATAATTAGCATAAGAACGAAAGGAGCGAAGGAATATTTCAGTTTCAATTAGTTTTATTCATCAAAGCTCTACATTAATATATCTACATAACTAATCTACAATATTTTATGAGAATTTTCATTCAAGGAATAACGAGAAGATTCACAAAACTTGGGCGCCTAGTGTATGTAAGACATATGGATAGAATATATTTGTAAATGATCTCAGTAAATGAATTCAAAGAAATTCCATTATTTTACACAAATGATTGTAACATCATCTTTTAGACACAACATTTCAACATAAGTCTGCTTATAATGACTTTTGTAAAAATAGGTTCATACTCAACATACAATTGGACATTCATAATGAAATCTGACCTGCTATTTACACTTACGTTTGATTATTTTTGATTTTGGTTATTTTCCCAAAGTAATTCAGACCAGCTTGACGAGCTAAACGTTGAAATTTTCTTTGGATTCATTCACTGAGATCATTTACAAATATATTCTATCCATATGCCTTACATACACTAATTGAAATGAAATATGTCTTCGCTCCTTTCGTTCTTTCTCAATGTCTAAATTGAATTTTTTTTTTCTTCATTCATAATTATTTAATTTATCCAAGTTTAAACTGTTGGAAAATAAGTGACCTATGCTTTTGACCAAACTGTCAACATTGTGGTCATAAATAGAATTTTTACAAAGGAAATTTACACTAAACTTTATTCGGTTAACTCATTTTCACTTAATAAGAGAATTTGACCTGATATCACTAACCCTGACCTAACTGTGAGCTACTAATCTTCGTAGATGGTGGTGGGAAATCAATTAAACATGTTCCAATGGAAATATATCCTGTTTGTTTATATCATTTAGTGTTTAAGTAACGAATAAAACCTTAAGATTGTATGACTACCCTTTTTTTAACAAGGTTTGAGATGCTGACATAACGCCCAGCTGTCCTCGTTAATCTGGGCTTGGGACAGGCAGTAATTCTAGGAGGGCTCCAAGCAAAAATCGACTGGTTGACTGAATTATGAAAACCTTAGCATTTCAATAGAAGCACTGAATATAGTGGACAGATGATTTGAACTTTGCAGATGACCTAGTTCTTTTACCTTACGCACAGCAACATATTCAGGTGCAGACCAGCAGTGTAGCGACAACCTCCTCAGCCAGCAGTAGATTTCGATATAAACAAGGAAATTAACGTGATCCTCAAATACAACACAGTGAGCAGCAGCATTTCTAAAACTAATAAAATATCTGGGACTTAATGCAAACTACCAACCAACATTAAATTCAGAATTCTTGACACAAACTTAGACATTTACGAAAAGCATCATTCAAATGATACAAGTATTTATAAACAGTTGTTTAAGCAGGATGATACCTCAGATCCGTTGACAGGTACTATCAACAACGACTTGTAGCAGAGAATAAACTAGCTAAGGAAGAAATTACGAAAAACACGGGAGACAGGGGTTGTTGATAGAACATATACTGAGGCACAGACTTGGAATCCCCAATGACAAAGAAAAAGAGGAAGACCGAAGAATATATTGCTTTGGTAGTTGAAGGTAGACACGAAAAGAATGAGTAACACTTGGTAAGAAGTGAAAAGAAGGTTTGAGGACAAAGTGGGTTAGAGAATCCTGGTCGGCAACCTATGGTTCCACGAGGGTTAGCAGGGACTGATATATTGATTAAGCAGCCCAAAGCAGATTGTTTGTACTCCAAAATGATAATACCGTGAACAAATCCTTTCTTATTATGAACTAACTTTGGCTAGGTAACTACTGAAAGCCGGAAAGCATATGATAGTTGTTCCACTTTTATAAGGCTCTCATACAGCATGAACACATTTCCTCACTAAGTATATAAATCAAGAACTTCATATTTCACTAGAAGCAATTAGTGCTTCAAAATTGAGCTGGCATATAATAGATTATACTTTTAACTTCAGTCAATTCATGATATATCGAGCGACTTCATCCAATGTAATTGATGAATAGATCTCATACACACGCCACAATCAAAATGCGGTGATCATGTCATCTCATCAGAGTTCTAAGATTACTTATTGAAGTTAGTCACCAGTGGACCCACATTGAATACAATTGTGTTGTGGTTATTTATGTAGTTGATATGACGAATAGACTTGAGTTTAATTTGACAGGTGAGAACACAATACCATAATAAACTTAGCTTAATTGTATGTAAACTGTACTGGCGTACTGATCTTAGTTTTGCTTTGTTGAAACTGTTGTCAGACTCAGATAAACTTGAATCATTGGTTTCAAAATTGATCCTCTCTATCTCCAATCTTTCTCCCTGATTCTCCTAATTTGTTATTTGGTCGTTAAAACGGCAGTCACATTCTTCCACATTCTAACGTAAGATCTAGTAGATATGTAACTGATGTGTAACTCATGTAAAAGTCAGTGTTTTTTAGTTATTCTACAAATATTACATCAGTTTATCATAATGCCCTTATCTGTTATTAGTTGTTTTTATATGTTGATTTGTCTTTACTTATCATATTATTCTTGTTGACTGTCTCATTTTGATTGACTTATGACTATGTGATTAGTTGGTCTTATTCACTTGGATCAATAAACCAGATAATAATATTACAGATTGAATGATCTGAATTGCATACTTCTAAAAATTCTCTGAAATTTTCATAACTTCTTGGATCTTGAATTTCGAAAGTTGAATGATCGAATTTCACTTCATTGTTACGTGCGATAAATGGTGTCTGTAAAGAAGGTCGTCAATTTGTTTGACGTATTATTTTTCCCAGTTGATAAAATTTATTTTATTAATATTGTTGTATTTCTTTCTTTGTTCGTTGTTAAGTTTCTCGATCTGAAAAATTGACAGATAACTGATTCTAATTTTAGGTTAAATGAAGTGACTAAAGTGCCCCCTCGTTAGTGAATACAGCATTAGGCTTTCGTGATGTAATTAAATACCAATTTTAAGTTTCGAATGTGAATGATTCTAGATGATATCGCTGGGCGTTTGCTTAAGATTGTTTTCTTTTATATTGTCTAGTAAACTATTTATTTCTGGCTTCAAGATTGTTTCTTACAGTTGCTGGTTGAATTCTTATGGACAACATCGGAATGTTTTTCTGTGTTAACTAAGCTGATTGCCCTTTGAATTGTGTAGTCACATTAAACACTTTAAATAATCAACATTTCGGTTGAGTACCACCAAATATCACTTGAAAGCTACTCGGTTCTAATACAAATAAAAATATGACATTCACTTTTCGTAAAAAAACGCTTAACCATCTTTACCCGTACGCTAGCGTTAAATGGTAGAATTCTCATTTCAATCAATTCGTGATAGAGCTTAACGATAAACGATTGTCACTGGTGAAAATCGTTTCAATCTTAGCAGGTCTGAACTCTATGAATTACGACTTCACACTAGAACATCTTGAAGTTAGTCACTATTGCGCTGAATTATATAGTTAATTTGAGGTGATTTTGGAAAGATTGCCATTTAGTCTAATTTTATTTGTTTGTATTCATCACAGATGTTTTGAAGAAATAGAGGATATACACCACTAAAGAGTCCTATACTAGGACGAAACTGGTGTTTACTGCTCCCTAATTTACAGTGGTACCCAACCAAGATCAATCTGTAACAAACACAAACATAAAAAGTATATATCAATCTTTATAAAACCAACTCAAACCAACCTAAACTTTTCACCATAGGCATTTATTTTTACTTATTCTCAAATCTTTCATGATCTGACAAGAGAATCATTAAACTGTTTACTCTTGTTCATGGTTACACCCAAAATGCCCGCGTATGGGTAAAAGAAGTTTATGGAGCATATGAACTAAGCAAATAATCGCATCTTTCTTCAGGTAATACATTTTTAACATATATTCTGCTCCTATTAGTTCACTATAGAAAGTTCATAATCAGCTTTTACTTTTCATACACTTAGTATCAATATTTCATGAAACTCTTTATCTTAATTTGGATAAAACTTCCAGTGAAATCAATTTATATTATCTACATGTTTGTTTCTATGTATTTTTAGAGTCATTCATGAAGTAGTTGATTAATTAATGTTAACCGATTTGAACACAATTTTGCATTAACTCAACCATTCGTTAATATCTTTCTTCAAAGAGAATGCCTTTTTAAACAGGTTTCAAAACTTTATAAGGTGAATGTAAATCTGTCTTCAACTTAGCACCAGTACATTTGATCAACTTTAGTCATTCCACCCAACTACCTGCCTAGACTCGTCATTCAGTATTAACTATATTGTGTAATAATTGGGCTCGTTGGAATCATACGTTAATAAATTGTGCACTACCTAAACTCTGTCAATCTAGTAGTTTAATCTTGAACTTGATCATTATATTACAGACACTATCATCTCTAGAATGACTAGCTTAAAGAAGTAATTCTTGAAGCTGTAGTAAGAGGAATTGACTAGTGGAGTTGAACTGTGTCAAGTATGAGTCAATTATCCGTCCAATCCATTGAATAAGAATCATCAAATTTATCACTAGTTGAATAAAATTAGAAACATTAACTGTTAGATGATTTGCAGTCTAACGATCTAAGGGTTAAATGTTCACCTTGAAACTCGAAGGTCCTGATTTCAATTCCGTAGTGAGGCTGTTGTTACGCACTGACAAGGAGTCTCATACTAGGAAGAAACAACTGTACAATGCATCTTATTTTACAGTGGTTGTAAAACTCAAATCAATCCATTGTATCAAGTTATAATGCCTAATATCATCATAATGATTCTCTTAGACACTAACAATTGACTTGCCTTCAAGTTATTTTACAATTTCTCTTATTAAATATTGCACAATCAGTCGACTGTAAAATTGCATAATTCAACCTTTTGTTACTATAATTACATAATTTTGATTCCTATACTTACTGGAATAAATATGTAAATGCTAAATGAATATTGAAATACGAATAAATCTGTGGTAAACAACAGCAATGAACAATTGTTTCGTCCTACTACGAGACTCTTCAGCAACGAAAATTGTTGTTAACAGAGATCAAGTTATTCACTAATAACTTATTTTATTGGGACACTGACTAACTTCGATTTGAATAACACAGGAAGCGAAGGTTTCCACTAATACACTGCTTTCTGACAACTTTCCAAACAAGTACTCAAAAGAATTAAATTGGCAACAGTGATTACCAAGTAATAACGTAGATAAAAAAACAAAAAATTTATTGTTATGGGTATTAGGTGGTGACAATAAATGCGTATTAAAACAAGATGACTGATGAAGTTCTGCCATTTGAAATGTAAACTAGAAGCCGACCCATGAAAATATATAGTGAAGTAAAATAGTTTTGTGGAAATATGTAATAGGTTACTTTATTGTGTTTATCTCAGATTAACGTTGGTTGTGGTCGATTTCTTAATGCTGCTGAAGTCTCCCATACTAAGACAAAACAGATGTTTAGTAAACTTTGGTTTTTAGTGGCACTCAACTAATATCAATGTATGACGAACACTACCACCTTAATTTAATATCATGTACTGTATGAAATTAGGAATGTAAACAAGTAAATTTTGGTTCATCAGTCTAAGAGCCAAGTGTTCGTCATATACCCTGACAGTTTTTGATTGGCCCTCAATAAGGATGTAAACTCGTAATGCTGGAGGAGTATCGTACTTTGATGGAATAGTTGTCGAGTGTATATTTGTTTACAGTAGTTTTGCAACAACTGTCAATCTATGATGTGAATCTGTCATACTAATAACAAATAATATAATATGAAAATTATATCAGATATAGTCGTGTTTCTTATGCCACGTATGACTATCTTTACTTTTAGCTAGTTATACGTCTTCGTCCAGACATTTTTCATAGTACTTAACTCTTCACTGCTGTGTTCAGGGCCCTGACTTACTAAAAATGTCAAAATCTGGATGACTTCTTAGTGATTCGCGTTCGCTATAAAATCTGAAGTTCCTATTAGTTTTCCTATTAGTTTCGTGGATCCATTCCGCTGAGAAATTGCGTCCTCTGTCCACACAGCTGTCGTCCACTTCCTCTTACTCAGCAGATGTTAAATTAAGATCATTTTATTATCTAAAATTCAAATTGCATATTCTTTATAGAATTCAATTGAAATCATTATGTAACACTGTCACTTAATTGATAGTATACTTTCATTATTGTAAAATGTATAAATAATTGTATAAATTTTTGATGAATAATAAATCTAAACAAGCTACTTATTTGATTCATCCACCATTAAACGTAACTAATTTCAAATTGTCTTCGATTATCAGAATGTTTTTGTCTTAAGCTTCTATCATTTCTTATTTTAACGATTGTTTTCATTATTAAATGTAAGTGTAACTGATATTCTTCCTGAATCATTGGCTAGCCCCTTCCCTCCATTCACCGTTGTTTTTCTTTTATTCCCTTCAGAAAAAGAGAAGAGATACAAAGTGTCTTGTTGTTCGACGCTAACTATTACATTAGGTATTTGAAAACATTGAAAAATTGAATTTTCTATCTTATAAACACATATGACATCATGATAATGATAGACAGTTTATATATAAAATCTTTAACAACAACAGTCTATGTGTAATACATAATAATGATTTGTTTCAATTGAAATATTAGAACTACCGGAAATGATTTGAAATTAAGTTCAATTACAGTATGATTTTTATATGTTACTTCAAATGTATTTGTTTTCATTAGATTGTAAACTTTTAACCTTTAAATAAACTGAAAATTGTACATGATTATTAGTTGTATGCATCATATTCACAGTATAGAATAGTTAAATAGTAATGATAATCTAAGCCACAAAAAACAGTATAAGTCAACTGATAGAATAAATCTATCAATTAAGATAATATTGAATATATACGTTAAGTATAAGAATATGTCGGTAATATAAGAGTATGGATTGAAAATGCTTCGATAGACAAGTAGATCTGGTGTCTGATGAAATCTCGGCTCGTATACAGAAGGCCCAATTGGCTTTTGCCAACTTGCTGTCACTTGTGGCGTAGGCGAGACATTCATTTATTGACGAAAGGACGCGTTTACTGCGCAGCAGTTAGATCCGTTCTACTTTATGGATGGGAAACATGGCCTGTAAGGATAGAGGATATTCGAAGGCTCCTAGTATTTGATCATGTCTCCGAAACATTCCTCGTGTTTGCTGGGACCACCAAGTAAGCAATGCGTGGGTTAGAAATAGAGTACTAGGTAAATACGGTAAGTCTATTGATGAAGCAGTGAATCTTCACCGGCTGAGATGGTTAGGACATGTGTTGCGTATGCCTGACCACCGTTTACCTCGACGAGCAATGTTGTCTGTTGTAGGAGTAGACTGGAAGAAAGCTACGGGTGGCCAAACGTAAACATGGCACCAATCCATGGAGTCATTGACGATTGGGCTGAGCCATGTTAATAGATGCAGACTACCTGGTTGGTGCCCAAGAGATAATCGTAACAAATGGTTAAAGACTTTAAGTGATATGGCTCAAAATCATTTGCGATAGCGCAGGTGCATCCACTCCTTGTCTTCCTCCAAATTCTAATTTTTGAGCTTATTATAATTTTCTCTTTACTGAATCACTTTTTATCTCAAATCTCATCTCTGATCTCTATGCCATTTCATCAGTACTTACTCTGTTACTACCTTCCCTACTCTGGAATTCGGTCCGACAATTTAATCTTTATCTGCTTATTAAGACATGGCAACTTGAACTGATGTACACATGTACCAAGTTCTACGTTGTAACTAATGAATGAAGTGAATGATCAACGTATATCATTAATATTAGATGCTACAACTCATTACAGATTTATATTGGTTGGGTATCAATAAAAACTAGAGAGTAGTAGATATCTATTTCGTCATAATGCAGTGTTCCTTAAAGCCAAATCAAGTCAATTATAACAATTGGTTGGTGTGAAGATTGTTGAATTTTCTAAGTTGATATAATAAATTAGTCACAATTAAGCAACCATTGATCATCAAGAAACACTAGACAGGTTTCTCGTTTTAGGATGGGACTAGTCAGCAGTGAGCATCCACGATCCCATCAGAAATCGAACTAAGGACCCTCTGCTCCGCGTCGAACGCTTTGTCATTAGACTACTGAGTCAGCTCCCAATGATTGATATTTCTAACCCAGTTCGTTTGTGATACGTTTGCACGACCTCACCCATTGCCATCGGTGGATAATTGTCTTAAACCCGACACGGTTTGACTAACTTCAGAAAATTTTTAACATTATAGTGAATAGTTGCAACTACTGTAGTTCAGACATGTCAGGATAGAGACTGTTATCACAACTGACAATGAATGATTGTTTCGTTATATCAGAAATTAATGAGACTAGGAATTATTCCACTCGACTAGACGGCGTTCAGTGTTTCAGGTGGTCAGGCATTCTTCCCAAGATTCCCTAAAGGAATAATAAGTTAGAAGTCCTATACTAGGACGAAACCGTTGTCCAGTTCCTCCTCGGTTTACAGTGGCACTCAACCAACATCAATGTGGGACTAACAAAAATAATTAAATTTAAGTACAAATAGCTGAGTATTAACGTTTACAAATAGTGAAACTACATAAGAACTTTAATCTCCCTTATTAGTGTAAGCAGATGTTTCCAATAACTTATAAGCAGGATCAAACCTAAATCTAAGCCTTTCTATCAATTACCTTTAACCATCTAACGTGAAAATAAGATTTATACAATAATCAATCTCTTAAACCATTAGTCTTGATCAATTAAATATACTTACTACTTAAGTAATTAGCAAAACATTAAATTACTTATAAAATGAGTAGTATATATTTGTACAATTCCAATGAGTAGAAATTAAAATTTCTAACGTTTCGCGGCTTAGTTTAAGTCGCTTCTTCAGAGAAATGAATAAGCGAATTGAATTAGCACAAGGTTAACTAATACAATGGAATACAATGATTGTACGAACTTATTTTGATTATGATTCGTTCCATTGTATTATTTAACCTTGTGCTTATTCAATTCGGTTATTCATTTCTCTGAAGAAGTGACTTACACTAAGCCGCGAAACGTCAGAAAAATTTTAATTTTTACTCATCGGAATTTTACAAATGTGCATATCACTCATTGTATAAACAACCTATCCAATGCTCAATTTATTTGAAATTATCAAAGTTAACCTTGGTAATGATGTATATTAAATTACTTAATTTTGATGAATAGTTCATTTGTTATCTGACTGTGTATCCATGATTTACTCGAATCAACATTATTATACTACTATTATCATCGTATATACACTTGGCATGTAAACAATATTTAGCTTTATTATTATTATTATTATTATTATTATTATTATTATTATTATTATTATTATTATTATTCACCATAATATGAAACAATGTTGAAAAATAAAAAAATATTACATAAATTACATAAACATTAGTTACCATATGGTCAAATCGGTATGTACGTGTGTCTGTTGGGAATGGTGGGGTCATGAACTTGAACAACCTTGAATATAATTCAATTTTGTTTAAATAAACTATTTTTTTTTGAAAAAGTATGCCGCATTTTATTTTAAAGATTATTTTGACGTAGAGAATTTGAAGAGAATAAATTTTTTCTACATTTATGTTGACTGTCATAGATTGATCTTGGTTTGGTAGCATTGGAAACTAGAGAACACTGAGTAGATGTGTTGTCTTAACACAGGTCTACTTAGCTTTGTGTATTATCGATTTCACTGGGGAATAGAAGCGAGGATCTTCAGGACATGCTGCGAACACTTATCCATCCGTACCACTGGGTAGGTGTTCACTGATAGGATGCCTACTTTCATTAATTCGTGTTACAGCTCAACAATCAGTGAATTGCACTAATGATACTTGTCTCACTCGTGACATGTCTGAACTTCACCAGTCACAACTTTTTATTAGATTCTCAGAAATATACTGAGTTCGGTTAATCCTGAATTAATCATTTATTTTCTTATGACTTTTCACTAATGTTGTCATCCACAAAAATTTGATCAGTCTCTGTTACTATATTGCCACAGTGGGCTCATTTTCTCGACACAGTAATCCTTCAACAGTATAATTAAATTTGGATTATGATTAGCATGTGCAGTACAGTAGGATTCATCGTTTGCATGTACCTGCATTTTACTTTCAACCTTCACAGAGGAATGTTAACTCCCTTTACCAGTGATGCAGGAGTCTACATAGGTGAAAATCATTACATTAGATCACTAAATGCATGTATCTGGAATACTTTAAGTGAATATAAATCCTTTGGACAAGTGGACTAAACTGTAAAATGTCATGTTACGAAGTGACTTGTGTTATGCAGAAAACGCTTGATAGCAGCTTCTTTTATTATAGGATTCATAGCAGTACCTACTCATGTCTATATCAAGGTTTTAGTCCAAGAACTTCAGGCTTCGTGATGAATGCTTAATTACTAAACTTTTTTAATTCCTAAAGATCATTTTCCAAACGGGATTCCAATTAACATGTTCTTCATGATCAGGTGTATAAATAAGTGAATGCAAATGACGTCGTTGTAAAGAAACGTTTTCTTAGCTGAACTATCATTTCCCATACTATTGTAACTGAATTTTAGATTTGATGTCAATGGTAGAATACTCTAAATACTGATAAATCACTTAATAAGTTCTATTCTCTAAAATTTTTAGTTTCGGAAAACTTTTAATTTGATGCATCGTGTCAACAGTCTTAAAGATCACTTTCGTTAGTAAACATGGCAGTCTTCAATGGTTACTACTTAGTGGCTAATAAATGTAAGTATCTCAGTCCTATAGTAAGTTAGATAAGATAGAAATACTTCAGTAGTAACGATAGTAAATTGTGAAGGTGAATGATATCAACTTAAATTCTATAGTCACTTTTAGTTCCTTAATGATTTCAGGTTTGACTTACGAAACCTACAGATTACTTACAACCACTTCACTCTAACGATGAATATATTATCAATGTTTAATAGTTTAATTCTTGGTAATACTTATGATAGCAACTGATTTTAACATGTCACTTAGTAAAGGGCGGTTATTTCCACTTTATATAGTTACATTCTGATGTTAACATCTAGAATGCCTGTCATACTTACATAAACGAGATACTTCAACCGCTTTGGTTGTTAAAACAGACTCGTTTACACTCTAGTAAGAAGAAATAACTAATAAAGTTTAACCACGTCGAGTGTCAGGCAGTTATCCACGGATGGATATGGATAAAGTCACACTGACTGAGTTATATATATCAACTGATGAATACTGACTCAGCAGCTTAGTGATTGATCATAAAGCCCGAAGTTCCTGGACTCGATGTACTGAAGGGGATCATGGATACACAATGCTGTCTAATGTCAGATCATAGTTTTTAATGGTTGTCTAACTCAAACTAATTCATATTGTCAAATTATCATTTACATTCAATTTCATAAACCTACGTGATATGTTAAAGTATATTATCATACATCACTATATTTTGTACTGTATATATATTATTAATATACTATAAGTTAATGTATTTCAATGCAACAAATAAGCATGTATACTGTTAGTTGAAAGTTATCAGGATTAACTGGGGTCATTTATATGTAACTACACATGAATATGATTACTGACTAGTTATAAATCATGCCAAATTGTACAATGTTATTAGAGTTCATTTCAGTTTAATGTAATGTCAATGTACTTAATACAATGCATCATATCGTATTATTTTAATGATTTTTAGTGATTATCAGCAAAAGGTTGTCATATAATGGAAATGATAATATAATTAATTATTATGATTTCAACAAATACCAACTTATTTCTGTTTTTCATTCATTACAGTTTGATGTTGGTTGAATACTATGGAAAACTAATGTGTACTAGACAACTGTTTCTTTCTTGTATGGGACACCATAGTAATCCAGACCCTTGATCCTATCTTTGGTTATAACTAAAAATGCACAAGTTTAGCGGAGAATGCTTAATCATAAGCCTCAATCCCTGATCTATCTATCCATTTATCTATGTGTCGGTATTATTTTTACCAAATCTCCAAGGCAGATGTATAGGCTGGATTACTGTGCATCATTACATGGACTCATTAACTACTGGTGTTAGATGTGTTGGTATGTGCAATCGACTATTTAGTTTGCTCCTTACGTTAATCACAATTAGTAGTTGTACATATTCGGTAACATGTTTTACAGTCAACTACAGTGACGTAGATACATTAATTATTATCTTTCTTTAGCTATTGATTTTTATTGTCCCTTAACCACCTCTCAGTGAATAGTATTTTTATATTCTTTACAGTAATGTTGAATTTCGGCTAGAAGTAGAGTTTATGGAGGGACTTTTTTCCTG
The DNA here is from genome assembly GCA_025215515.1 of Schistosoma japonicum. NCBI lineage: Eukaryota > Metazoa > Platyhelminthes > Trematoda > Strigeidida > Schistosomatidae > Schistosoma > Schistosoma japonicum. The sequence continues at coordinate 7,060,591 of CM046062.1, read as the reverse complement.
AATAAAATTCACGAACTAAAATGTTCTACATCCTTTTGTTAATGTCCATACTGAGACTCACATGAAGTCTATTGATCTACTGAGACAAGGTAGGCACACTTGTCTAATTAGTATATATATGTAATTTGAAAATATTTGTATATTCTTGTTGATGTTGTTGGTTGACTGAAATTGTTCAACATCTGCTAACATATAAACATCTTGAATAGATGGTTTCAATATACCTTAGTAGTGGATTGATTTGCGTTTGATACAAATAAACTAATCTCCAGTTCCTTTTTTGAAACCAACAACAGACTGTAAGTACATCCTTACTTACTTACGCCTGTTACCCCTCTCGGAAGAACATAGGCTGCTCACCATCTGTCTTCAATTACTGTTCATCCTTTTAATGTCTGCTTCCAGTTCTCGACGCAAGGTGTTCTTTGGCCTTCCTCTTTTCCGTTTTCAAACAGGATTCCAAGTTAGTGCTTGTCGCGTGATACAGTCTGATGATTTCCGCAGTGTATGTCCTATCCATTTCCAACGTCGTTTCCTGATTTCCTCTTCAGCTGGAAGTTGGTTTGTTCTCTTCCAAAGTAGGCTGTTGCTGATGGTTTTCGGCCAACAGATATCCAATATTCTACGTAGACAGTTGTTGATAAATACCTGTACTCTTCTGAGGATGTTTGCAGTAGTTCTCCACGTTTCAGCTCCATAGAGAAGAATCGACTTGACGTTCGAGTTGAAGAGTCTAACTTTGAGATTGGTAGACAGTTGTTTGGAGTCCCATATATTTTTCAAATGTAGGAATGCTGCCCTGGCTTTGCCGATCCTTTCCCTTACATCTGCATCGGATCCTCCTTGTTCATCGATGATGCTCCCTAGGTATGTAAAGGTATCCACTTCTTCCAGAGTTTCACCATGGAGTTTAAATAGGTCGGTGCTCTCGGTGTTGAATTTGAGGATCTTGCTCTTTCCCTTATGTATGTTCAGGCTTATTGATGCTGTGGTTGCTGCTATGTTTGTTGTCATCACTTGCATTTGCTGTTGTGTATGGGATAGAAGTGCTAGATCATCTGCGAAGTCCAGATCATCGAGTTGCATCCTACTTGTCCATTGAATCCCGTGCTTCTCCCCAGATGTAGAGGTCTTCATGATCCAATCAACCACTAGGAGGAAGAGGAAAGGTGAGAGCAAACATCCATGTCTGACACCAGTTCTTACTGGGAATGCATTTGTCAGCTGTCCTCCATGCACAATTTCGCACTGTAGTCCGTCGTAAGAATTGTGAATGATGTTGACGAGTTTCTCTGGTATACCGTAGTGTCGAAGAAGTTTCCATAGTGATCTCCTGTCTACTTTGTCAAACGCCTTCTCATAGTCGATGAAATTGATGTACAGTGACGAGTTCCATTCAATTGATTGTTCAACGATGATGCGTAGTGTTGCGATTTGGTCTGTGTATGACTGGATGTGCACAACTGGATGTAAGTACATCCAGTTGATGATAAATAATGTCCATCTTGAATTCTATTTACCAGTCATAATTCAACTTTAATATTGATATATTTCTTCTAATAAAATACTATTTATCTACTGATTTTCATAGAACACATTAAATATTATTTACCATTTTAATTCTAATAATTCTATAGTGATTATAAGAATCTACTTTATATTTGTCTATTCGCTAAATCTATTTTGTTTGTAGGCGTTCATTGTTTACATATGGGTTATTTTCAATCCTATTTCTAAATGCCACTCCCATAGTTTATATTAATGAAAGATGAAATAATTTAATAAGCTAACATGAAATATGTTTTATCATTAATCTAAATATTATCGAACGATTGAATAAATGAATGAATGAATGAAGTAGAAGAAGTAGAAAGATAAGTAAACGAATAGAATAACATGAAGAAAAAAAGTTACACTGTAGTTTCTTGTTTCATGTTATTGAATTCAACTATAGCACAGTATGTAATTAGAATAAGCTTGTATCTCCTTGTTGATTTATAATGAACTGATACTGGTCAGCCTCTGTTGTCAAATGTACATCCTAAGCGGATTGCCTTGATATAGCGATAGTACACAAGTAATATTTAAGTTGGATTGTAACTGACAAGTGGAATCCAGGACGCGCGTATCGTTCTATTTGGAACTCATCGGCTGGATGTACCTACATCTCAGTGTTGATGTTCACATTGGGATTCGAACTCAGTCTGCTTCTTGCCAAACGCCGCCGAGTTCACCACTAAACTACTAACAATCACGCTTATGCAACGGCTACATATGTAATTAGGATAAGCTTGTATCTTCCAGTTGATTTATAATCGACTGAAACTGGTTGGCCCCTGTTGCATTTTGTGCAACCTGAGCGGATTGCCTTTGTATAGCTTAAGATCACAAACATTGTTTTAAGTTGGATTGTGGATGGCAAACAGAATCCAGGACACTCTTTTTGTCCTATTTGAGACTTTTCAGCTAGATGTACCTGTATCCGAGTGTTGATGTTTACAGAGACTGATCAATTTCAGTCCACAATAAACCAACGGGAAGATCCAAATACATTCTACTTATGTATGCACACCTGTTGCACAAGTGTAACTGTCTGAACTCGGTAGCCTAGGGGTGAACGCTGTGGTGTTTCGCAAGAAGCGAATTAAGTTGGAGTTCCAATGCGAACAACAACGCTAGGATTCAGGTATATTGAGCCGACAAGTCCTTAATAAGAAGAAACGTAAGTCCTGGATTCTGCTTGCCAGTCACAATCTAAATCAAACAATTCTTGTGAATGATCTCTAAATCAAGGCAATTCACTTAGGATGCAGATATGGCAACAGAAGCTGAGCAGTTTTAATCCATGACTAATCAAGGGGATGATACAAACTCATCTTAATTAAAAGCTTTATTACGAATACGTAAGACTTATGAAAAAAGGTTTTTTAATTTGAAAAGTAGAAAAAACTAAACAGAATACATAGTTATTTTGTCTTGTTTCGGAATGATAACGAGTATGTAAGGAAAATAAATACAGAGATAGCAAGAATGGATTCCATATGATTACACTAGGTAAGCCACAGATACCTTTTGCATACATAAATTTGAATGTACAGATTGAATAGCATATACTTCCTCGAAATATAGATGCCTAAAGTTATTCTCTCTATTTATTATTAGAAATGTAACATTACCGGGTGACCTGCATGTATGATCTATCTTCCTATTAAACTACTAATTAGTTTGATGCCATTTAATATTAAATCCTTCGGTTCATATTCTGAGATTCTTGTAGATAATTTCTTCTCCGTTCTTTCAACGTACGTAATGCCGTATGTACATATAAAATGATAAATATGATTGGAGATAATTAGTGGTGCTGTCTACGCTATATTCTCTGAGCAACTTTGTTGTGGTGTGGACAGTAATCGAAACTGAATCGGGATAAATCAATAATATAATGACACGTAATGAATTCTGTGATGACATACTTGAAAAAGAACCAAATCACTTGAAACTCGGATACACATTCCAAACTCTTAGCATCAGTAGTATTGTATTGTTAGTGGATACCAGGAATCTTTCGGAAACAACAATGGTCGAAAGTCACCAATCATCTTCATCCTGAAACTGTTAAGTTTCATAAAGGTAAAATAGAATTTATCTCATACACACGTTATAAATATAGCTCACATGTAATTCTAGCCTTTACTTTATAGTCCTACTGATTTCCAATAATGATGAAATGCTAAATAAATAGGATACAATGTGCGTATTTTACCGAATGATAAATAATATATTATGAAAAATATATCAGATACAGTAGTTTTTCCGACGCCCTACAATACTATATTTATTCTTGTGTAGTCACATGTCTTCATCTAGATATTTTGACTAGTACATAGCGCTTCAGTGGTGAGCACATTAATCCCTGTCATAGAATCAAGCCATAGATCATCAAGTGTCCTGGCGATCTCTTAATTATCAACACTAGTGGAATGACGTCCATTGGTAAGATGATCTTTGCCTACTAACAAAACTGTTCGAACTAAGAATCTTACTGAAGGACATCGTTTCAGTGGTGATGATGATTAAGAGTTCGTTAAGACACAGAGATCTCGTGTCCAATTCTATGGTAGGGTTCAATGTGCTCACCACTGAAGAGTCACACATTAGTCAACAGGTCTGACGTAGGCATGTGACTAGTCAAGAGTAAAGATAATCTTATGGGGCGTATGAACCACTACTATGTTTGATATATTTCTTATATTGTATCATGAATTCACATCACAGATTTACAGTTGTTACAAAACTACTGTAAATAAAAGTACACTCAACAACTATTCCGTTAACGTATGGCACTCCTCTCTCTCCCAGCAATCCGTGTATACAATCCCCATTGAGGGCCAATCAAAAACTGTCAGGTTATACGACGAATACTTGGCTTTTATATCGATTAACTAGATCCCATCTGTTAACTTTAGTAATTTCAATCAGTCCACGTCATATTCCATATTGGTTGATAAACGATTTACATTATGAATAGCTGAATTCGATTGATTATCTCTTCACAACAGAGATCAAAGATTGAAGCCTAACACTCTAACCATCAATATATTTCGTTTTGTTTATGTGTTCTGTTAGATTTCAAATCGACAGTAAATGATTATCAAAAAATTCATTTTTTGTGAAGTTGTGTGAGGATGTTACTTTACTGGATGTTGCCGTTTCCTGGGACATTTAAATCATAGTCAGTCGATGTCAGATAATTTCTTAGTGAGCTACTTGAGGATATACACAACTGACAGATCTCCCTTATTGAGGAGTCATGTAGTAGGATGAAACAGCTGACTAGCATCCTAGTTTTTTCATTATTTGTCTAATGCAGTTTAATTCATAATTTTAAATCAGTTATCTCCACAACACACAATTAAAAGTAGTATCAGAACTTTCGGAGCGCTTATGAAACAGTGTGGCCATTAAAATTAAACAATATCGAGTGTGAAGCAGTTACTTTCCTATAGCAATAGATGAGCTCGAGCAAAAATTTCGTGAATTAACTGAGATATTATCTGCTGGATCGCAGTTGAATCAATAGTCTAACAATCATGCATGAAACATGAAGGTTTTGGACTCAATTACATACTTTGACTGTGGAACTGTACTACTTAGAAATTCTATACTGGCACAAAACAGATGTCTAGCTCAGGTTAATTCATGATATCGAATCCACAATTCTACCTATCAATAATACTCTTCTATTCATATAATCTATTTGATTATTATTACAACTAAAGTTCATATCAATTACCATTATCACTACTCATGCTTTTTTTAATGATCATTTAATCTAATCTCAATTGTTTTATTTTATCCAATACAAGTTTATGAATTTGATTTTCTGTTACACTTTAATTGTATGTTAAATTAAGAAGACATTATGATACATACATGTTTTAAACTGTTATGACGAGAGAGAATTGGGGGGTGAGTGGGGTTGTATGGCCGAGTGCAAATGACTTGTGCCTAGTTTGTTATTGCGCGCCTGCCCTGTTCCCACATAGTCCCAAGCCGAAGTAAGAAGAATGGGAGCTAATAGGTCAGCCAGACAGAATCAAATCTATATTTCAAGCATTCTTTTATATATACATAAAAATCAGACCACACAGCAAACCAATTAAAAAATTAACATGAATACAAAACTAGGGGAATAGTGGTAGTGAATAGAAACAACTTGTACACAACTAATTGACTGTAGTCCATAACAAGAGACAATATAATAACAGTAGTTATGCTAAATGGGAGGATTGGGCAAACGGAGCGCAACAATAATAGAAACAGAATGTTTACGTTACAGAAAGTTCGAATAAATGAAATAGTGTTCGAAACCACAGTTCTGAAAGTTTGTTACACTTCTTTGTGGTCCGGCATAACAGAAACGGATAATCAACAATTCAACTTTGATTAAATTAACAAGCATTAGAAATGTAAACCCTCGAATGGTGATTAAACTATTTAAGAGTCAAATGCTTGTTAAACAGATCCAAAGGTTTAATCTCTTGTTTTGGCATTAACGTATACTATCGATAAGTCCCATACTATGATGAAATAACTATAGAGCACTTCAATAAAAGTTGTCTAGTTAATGTTAAATTCGGCACTATAAGTGAACTGATGTTACCAGTGTCGAAATGACTAGTTTATGCCGTTGTCATCAACCAGTTTAGGTGTTAAAGACAATTGTCAATGTAATCATGACCATTAAAATTAGTATATTCAGAGAGAGTATCGAAGTAAAATTTATAAACAATGTGAATGCATGTTGAAATAAATGTTTAAGTAAAGACTTAGGCAAAGTAATATGGGTAGCGTGCGTTTACTGAAGTTGTAAATTAAGTTATCTTATCATTTAAATGATTAACGACATTCTCGCACATGAACTTGGCCATGATGAATAAAGTAACTGTAAATATTTCTTTCTTAGTAAAATTTATGAGATTTTAGTCGGAACGGCTGCTTCTTTTACTGTTTGGAAAATCCTGAGACTAACTGACTTTGGTGTATAGTTGTCAATTCAGTAAAATGATTAAAACAATAAACTGATGCCCAAATTATAGCCCATTTCAAGTAAAAGAGCAAGTAGTAAGCTGTTAACTGTGGAAACTACGTCTTTACTTAGCCTCACTAAAAATGTTCACCAGGCATAAAATGCAAATTTCTATAATATTGGTCAGCGTTACTTGTTCTACAACAGTAATTAAATTTGTCAATACAAGAAGAAATGATCATTCTAGGGTTGTTCGTTTTTTATTCTTAGGATTGCCACTGGACGAACTAAACGTTCTCTGAACTGTTCTGAACTAGGCTCTAGATTAATATTTCCTTAACGGCATCGCATGTTAATTGCAGGCATATGGACAGCAATGCTACACAGACGGTTTGATCCGTTTCTGCTCTAACTTTCAAGGCTATATGCCTGTTTATAAACTTTCTGGCATCTTATTTTTTCTAAAATGTATCAGATTCCTTCTTCAACCTTACTAATAGAACATGTGTTTGCTATTCAGCAAGTAAATGTTTCTATCAGATTTCTATTGTATTGTATAGGTACAAAAATAGAAGAAACAATGTATATGTTGACATTTCCACGTTCTTTTTCTGCCTAAGTTCTTTCTTGGTAAATAATTAGCTCTACTAGTTAATAAAACATCTAAAACCTCTATCTTAGATTCACAGACCTCTTAACTTGGGAACTCAATTACTGGGTATAGTTGCCTTAGCGCTTTTCACTTATCTGTATCCTCTATACAAAAGAATGACAGAAAAGTATGAACTTTACTATAATTCATTTTAATGAACCGTTTTCTAAATTGATCATGAAAATGTTAGACAATATGGAACCGAAATGATCACCAATAACTAACTCATCCACTTGTTTATAGACTTCATTATAAATTGTATTGAGTTTGATACAGAAATGTTAATTTTGCTTTATCATTGGTTTACTAGTTAAGGCATTTTTTAATTAATTTTCTCTTAATACATCAATAGTAACTTTGTGAACTATGTTCTTTTACAACAGATGTTTTATTATTTGTCTTCTTATTTCTGCTACTGTCGAATCAATATAATCTCAACGCTGTAAGTCATCATTTCCTCTCAGTTGTCAATAAAATGGATTACTAAGTGTCGTTGACTAAAGTATAATTCAACGAAATCATAACATATTCCTTCTGCTGTTGTTGCTATATTATCAAATAAACTTTAATCAGTCTGCTGAAGTTAGTGAGAATTTCGGAATCACACATGCAGGCTAATCTTTACTGTACTTCAAGTAAACTGATTTATAAACTTTTGGTATGATCTATATAATCGTGTAAACTTTTGTCTCATTGACTGTATTGTAATATTGTATCAGGTTTATATATTTTATTCATTTTGAACTGGCTTTAAAGGTATGTTTGTCTCCTTATTGATTTGTCACAGATTGAAATTGTTTATGCTGTATGTGTATTATAAACGGACTGTCTCGACACAGTAGTAATTTACATGAATGAATTAGATTGAATTGCAGCTTCTATGTAAGACCCAGCAAGCGTAATTTATTCTGTTTGGGACTTGTCATGAGGGTGTACTTTCATTATATGTTGATTTTTACACCGGTTCTCGATCTCGGTTCGTATCCGGTCGGAAACCCTAATTTAGACTGCCAAGCCACTTATTTCAGGCAAGCACACTTCAAATTACATATACACTGTCATTGTACTGGTGTAGCTGAGGAAATCAAGTAGCCTAGTAGTGATTGACTACACAATATACACCAGACTCAAGTTCTAGAGCAAATATTGGCACCAATTGAAAGTTTAGCTCTCTTACAAGTCCCAAAAAGAAAGAAAAACGCTTACAGGTATCCTCTTGCCAGCTATAATCTTACATTGTTCGTATTTGAGATAGATATGGGGAAAAGTGCGTTTAATTTATTTTCGGTTTTATACTCTTTAGAGATAAATGCTGTCTGTGTACCACTGGAAACCAGTGATCTCAGAGTGGTTGCTTTGCACAACTATGAAACCTCCGGGTCGTGAATGGCTTTATTTCGATCAGAAAGTACAACTCAGAATCTTATGAGATAACCGCATCTAAAATAGTCAGTTCACTAGTGAATAACCACGGGATGTTTCTGAAATTCTAATAAGTTGTTGTGATTGGTAGGGCTATCATGGATTAGATAGTTGTTACTGAAACATGATATAAATGTCGCGCCATATCACAAATTGGTGAAAGTGGTAATTCTACTACTGGAAACTGGCCAGGTCAGTTATGCGAATGGTTAGGAGTGGGATCTTAAGGTCCTAGGTTTAATTTCCAGACTAGACTGAGAGTGTGCTCTGAAAAAGAGCCTCATAATATGATAAAATAGCTAACCTGTACTTTTTGGTTCTCGAAGGTACCCAACCGATGTCGTTTCGTGGAGAATGAAGACAAAAATGTGTATGTTTTGTTTGTTAAGAGTATCTGTTTTCTAGGTCACTAAAAATTTATATCCGAAATGTTTCAGTGGACACTACAAATTTCATTTTACTATTCCATATCATTTTACATCTTAATTCGATCCTTCTTGAAACACTTATTTCGATTTATTTCTTGAATGTTTGCATATTTTACATGCACACGCACATCCATTAATTCTGATGATCATATTTACCCTGATAATTTCATTTTGACACCTGAACTAATTAAAACGCAACATCAGAAGTTAGTCATTTTATTACTCAACTAGTCTTAACTTTGTTTACCTGATATCATATACATATCTTGTAAAAATATATTTCTGCTTTCGAATTTGACCATTTATTAGCTTGAATTATTGACTATTTTAAATTCACAACTTTGAAGATCCAGGCAAGAATTTATTGGAAAGTATGTTTTGCATTCACAATCAAATTGTTTTATAACATGACAGGTAAATAATAGTATTCAGTAAACAGAAATTTATTAGTTCTACATGAAGAGAGTTTCGCCGAAAAGACCACAGCTATATTGTCTCAAACTGTAAAAGTGGGTTACAGGTTTAATTGTCATAGGAAATATCACTTCCTTCATGAGTACATATATATATTTCCAACAAGTGATTAACAGCACAAAAGCCTGAGAAAAACATGGTTATATAGCAATTGCTTCAAACCATCTTCTATAAATTAATTCATACGAAGTAGTGTTTAGTAGTACTTTCATTTCATTCAATTTGCAATTCATTTATCTAGTTTAATTCAAATCATACAAAAATAGTGTTTTCACTGCTTTTAAATGAATAAAGATGTTTAAGAATGTATCGGTTTGTGGTACTACGTTTAAATCCTGTAAACTGATCTCTAAAATCACTTGATTTTAGTCACCGATCTAAAGGTGACCTAACTATAACAGCATCTCAAATGCAACTTTCGTTTTAATTCTAGCAATTATTTGATTCTAGAATTACTACTGAATTTTGGATATCAAACTGTTAACTGAGTAGGCAAGACTGCACAAAATAGTCAAGTGATACATTTCGTTTCTTTTTAACTCATCCGGGGAATTTCGGTGATATCCTAAACATTTTAAGTTTCAGAATGTAGAAGTATTTAAATGATTGTTAATTTAGATTTAAGTCTCGGCGGTAGGAGAATATCTATGGCTAGTCGAGTTCGTTTTGAAACCTAAGGTTACAAAAATCTACATGAGAGTAGGATTGATGACTGGGCAGTTTCATTCACTTCTTAGACTAAGTAGACATTCCTTATTTGTTTCAAAGATTCTTTCAAAAGTGTCTTTGGTGTTTTCACGAAACAGTAATGGTTTTGGACATATTCTTGAAACACTGATTACATTTCAACTCGTAACACTGATACTTATGTTTACTGATCCTTGATTTTTGCCTTATCTAGTCATTTAGTTACTGTTTGAAACAATAACAAGTAATTCAATGATTACCACTTCGTGTAATTAGTCCTATACTCAAAGATTTTAGCAAAATGATAGTTAGCATCTTATTTTATTCAATCTCTTACGTGTTATTCTCTAAAGATATGTGGTGGTAAATAATTCCCAAAATAAATGGTTGCATATGCTCTCGACATTGGTGCTGCTCATGTTTGTTTTTAGCGGACATGACTACTTGAAGGCGCGTGGTCACGCATCACTACCATATCACGACACGAACCACCTTCAGAAGCCAGCCTAACGTTGCTATCTCATTGATACTTCATTCACGAAGAGATATAACTTCTCTTCCATTCTTCTTTTCTTCTGATTTCTTCTTATTCGTAAAAGTGATTTCAATCGTTAGAAATTGCTCTGGTTATACAACAAACGTAGCTGGTAATCTACGGGGAAGCACTTCAGATATGTTTTGGTACAAATGCCTAGAGTTCCTCTGTCAAGATGAAGTGTTATGGACTTCATTATGCTTCATAATAAAACCACCCTAATCCCCTTATGCTGGACTGGATACAAGCATATGGCCGCGAAAAGTGAGTAATGAGGTAGATTTTTGAGCTCCACAAACTTCAAGGTTGTTCTTCATCAGACTCTCTCCAAACTGACAGTATTCTCAGTATGGCAATGTGACATTATGAAATAAGTATTCAAAGTAATTTCTAAAAATATTGATAAATAGTCGGGAAACGCAATGTATATTTAAAAAACAGGGCAGTATCTCATACCTAATAGAAATTTCTTTGTAATCGGTTATTTTTTATGCTTCTGCCCAAAACGATACACATGATGCAGCCGAATTCCTGCCTGTCTCTGGAGTAACCCTTAAAGATTGGACCTGCACAGAATAGGATTGTGAAAAGCAGGAAACAGTGATAAATGAAGAAAAGAATGAATTCTGCCATAAGTAGAACGTACAAGCCACCAGCAATTTCAATGTTAATTATCTATGGAAGGGTTGATTTGCGCGCTACCTGATTGTTATCAGGTTTTGATGCTTGAATGATTCGACTTTGGACTATTAGAACGAACACAGTCATGTTTAATTACGAATGCTTGCCAAGCTGTTTATTTTAGCAAGTTATTTTATGCTTCACCTCCAACATTCAGGAGTCTATGATCCATCAAAACAGACCCACTGGAACTCAATATGCCTACTATGGTCTAACCGGAGAAGCTGTTGTGCAACCACATAAATTGGAGGGTTAGTTTAACCCTTAGTTTCTTGAATAGGATCTCGGTGATAATACATGGGTTTCCATTCTGATACTGCTGATCTACTAGCCGAGAAATCCCAGTTCAGCTCCTGCTTTGATAATACTTTGACACCAAACGTCTACTACCTCATCATCTCCAACGTTGTATTATGAAGTTCACTCTACTTAGTAATAAGGACTATGTTAAAGTGACGTAATCGAAACTGGTCTCCTGACTTTTATAGGATTACGTACCAAGATTATTAGGGAGTGTTTGAATCACCTTTGTTCCACCTCACCATCTTATTTAAGTGCTATCTTACTGCAAATATGCTACCCTTTTCAAGTAAGGAAGAGTAAGATCATACTTGCATATGAAGGAGGAAGTAACAAAGGCTTCCAACTATCGCTCAATTTCCTGCTCACTTCAGTAATGGAGGTCATGGAAAGAATTTACAACGATTATCGTAGCAACCATCTTTTTAATACTTCTCTGCTCCTTATATTTCAGCACTGCTTCCTTTTCAGGGAGGCCATGCAATATCAACCTCCTAATGGGGTAGAAGAAATGTACTCTACCCACAAAGCATGATGCACAATTTCCTTCGAGACTTCTGCAAAGCTTTCGATAGAGTAGATTATTAAATTCTTTAAAATCGCTATCGGCAGATATTAGTGGATGTCTAATGTAGTGGCTAAATGATTCTCTAAATGATTGAATTTTAGAAGTCCCAGTTCGTTTTATTTGCCTGAATTGCTGATACTGTTTAGCGACATAACAAGAAGTGACATCGATGGTCATTTTCTTTCTTGTTGTCTACAAGTGACCTTCTGATAACTTAGAGTTACAAACCTCTTAAGTTGAAGATGATCATAAGGTCAAGAAAAAGACTAAATGTTTATTTGATACCGTCATTCTTTAAGAGAATGCGGATAGAATATATGAATGGGTTTTCAGCAAGTGCGAAATTCTAATAGTGGACAATCGGGATTCATTATCTATGCACACACTTGGTGAGTCACTACTTTTTTATCTACTCCTGATAACAAACCTGAACATAAACCTGTGCGATACGGTTAGCGTATCTCACCACTAGTGATCTGCAGCAAGTTAGGCCTACCAAGACTTACTAATAGGACATCCTTATGTGAAAGGTGACGAAAGGAGATCTAACAAAAATTAGTGCCAATTTACTGGTGATCAACAGAAGCAAGATTTGAAATTCCTTGCTTAATTATATCATATAGGTACCGTACGCTAAGCCTCTTAATAAGGGATCAATGTGTGGCTATTCTTTGTAGGCAATGAGACAGAGTTGTAGGAGCAACAATAATGGTGACTCATTTATTAACCCTTTTCTCCTCAATTTTTAAAAGCAGTAAAACTAGCACTTTACACTTAAAAGTCAAGAACACTTATTTCGCTCAAACAAAGGTCTTAGTTATTATGCACAGTAAATTTCATATTGAATATTGAGTGAATAATTATTAATCATTCAATCCCTTGCGCTTATAGTTTATAGGGTCTAACCTTCGAACAGATTAAACTTTTGAAGGCCACCGGGAGACGGTTAATTTTGTTTAGGGGATTCTTTGACTGTGTTTTATATCCATTAAGTATGATGTTTATTAATTTAGGATAAAAATATTATGGTGAAATATTAGAAGAGTCGCTGATAGTTGGGTTTCGAGCCGTTGATAAAGGAAACACTTCACCAATTCGAATTAGTTAAGGTCTTAACCAATTTCTTTTTCTTGGTACTTTTTTCAGTCATGCATCTCTGGATAAACAGCACTTATATGACTGCCTATGTGTAAAGTCACTAGTTCTGTTAGTACTAGCTACTTGACCTATTAAAAATAAACTACATCTTGTACAAATTTACTAGACTTTGCCACCAATAGTTTGTAACTACTCTTAACACCTAAACTACTACTCAAGTAGTATCACTTTGGGAGTCGAGTATAAAGTATCTGTTAGCTCTTGTATATTTAGTCCTACTAAGTTTTAGTGCCTATACTTCGCAAAGTCTGTCGTAATCCATTTTATCAGTTGTGCTGTGATAATGTATTGTAAAAATATGGGTCAGTTTTAAATGTGCTAAAGTTCGTGACTGGTTGAGTCACTTGTAGAATTAATCCACTCAGTCTTTATCTATGTTCTCATTGTTTAGTCTATCTCATTATCACTATTGCCGCATTATATTGATCACTTTGATGTTCATCTTGTTAGTTTCATTTCACCGTGCTAAGTGTTGCATAGTAAACTAAAATGATACACGTTTGTTGTTTTTGACTGATACGGTGTGTTTGTGAGTGTTCGATGTCAAAGTCTATCTTAAGTGTCTTGTATCTACCCTATTAGCTCATTCCTAACTCTCTTGTCTATGACACTGGATTATACCAGCTCGGATCTCATGATAAATAGTAATATTTTGAAGATTCCAAGTGCACCTTGCTGATAAGTGTCGACTAACAAGTTTGAATTTATAATGATAGAATTAGAGAACAAGTATGAGTGAGAGATCTTGGAAATGACCCTCAGAAACCTAAATCCAATCCAATCAAGCCAGAAGACCAGTTATGAAAAAAAAACTACTTTTTAATTATCTACTTTGTAAATGTAGTTTTCTAACATAGACCATATTCATCGATGTCATTTATATGGACATCTTTAGTAGGACTTAGTACCGCTGCTTTTGAACGATATGGGATGGTGAAACGTATTCATTATGTGTAGATACTTCAGCCCCGATTGTATTTCTTGTCAGATTGCGGGTCGTTAATTAATACAATTCTACCTGCACGAGACGCTTACATGATATTAAC